>JAJJMC010005943.1:4826237-4897640 GCA_023531435.1 Papaver californicum | reverse complement strand
TTCCATCTCGCTCATTAAAATAATATAAGTACTCATTACTTTTACTTTCTCGATCAAACAGCATTAAATGCTATTTGTTTTGTTCAATGTAATTCAGCTTTCTCGATCTTACGTGTCTTTCATGCAATTCATCGTTCAGCTTTCGGGAAATGTTCCGTATCTTATTTGATATTTGATTATGTGGTTCTCGCTCTTTTTAATTTGATTGCTTCCTATCTTAATCTTCTTCCACGTGTCGTGCTTCTTTATTTTACTAACAACTTGCCCCTTTCTTCTTCTTTTTACAAAATCATCTTGCGGTCGATCTAAAATTTTGAAAAATGAAGAAGAACTTATCTATTTTAACTTCTTTCAGTTTTCTTTCTAATACGTCATCCGAATTTTCTGCCAGCATTAATTATACTAGCACGTTATCCATTTTTTTTGGCTTTGCATTTATTGTTCCTATTGTGTCAGTTACACTTTATCCAATAGAATCAAATCTTTTCCTTTTCCCATATTGTGGCGGTTCTAATGCTCTCCTTTAAATACTCTGCAGTCTTTTTTACTATCTTTTAATTCTCATAGTTATTGCGCTTTGTCTTCCTTAAACTTTTCAAATTCTCCCAATTACTAAGGAATTTTTCCTTATCAATCGACTTCTTCTTTACTTTGATCAGACATTTGTTCATTTCTCTTGTTCACGTAAGTAATCCTGTTTTATTTCTTGCATTTGATTCATGTTTTCTTACCATAATTAAAGTGATGATTACCTTTTACATTGTACTTATTTCTAAATAATTTCTTCACACATTAACTTTTTTTTCCTTATACTTCTTTTCCCTCAGATTTTACACCATGCCTCACAGGAAATCTGATGCTATCGATAAACAGAGTGAAATCAGAAGATCGATTAGATCTTCTTCTTCAAGATATGCTGTTGCTCGTCCTGCCCATGATTCATCTTCAGGTGTTCCTACCCCTGCTGCGTCTCGTACTGTACGTTGTTCCACTCCTGATATTCCTAACCCTGCCCCCAAGAGTAAACGGGTTTTGTCTACCTATAGCTATCGATCTATGAACATCGAAGAATTCAAAAGAAAACATAATCTTCAAGGATTTAGAGTTTCTTTCTTTGATGATGTTTCTGATATGATGACTTATGACTCAATGAGAAGCTTTCAATATAGCCATCACAGATTATTAATTTCTGCTGGTGCCTTAGAAGCTGGCCTTCGTCTCCCTTTATATGAAAAGAATAACCCCTTTCAGTTTACAGTTCTTGCTACTCGCAATAAGGCTCCCCACACTCAACCCCGATCCATTGCACAATATAATGGTAATTGGTGGCGAATCCTTGATGAATGCATTCTTCGTAGTGAGGGTCGCACCCGTCTTACTTGCTACGTTCCCGATCCTTCAGAATGTATTCATTATACACCTGAGAATTTTCAGAACACATACGGTGATGGCATCACTATCAAATTTTTTGTTAAATGGAGCGTTAGTCCTGTTCGCAAATGCTCCAAAGGATTTCCCTTACTTCGGGAGGTCGATGACCCTAGAATCAAAATAGCTCCATATACCAAAGTCGATTTTCCTTCTAATGAAAGAATCCGTCGGGAACACGATTATAGATGGTATCGTACCCCTATTTTGATTGAAGGGCCTTGGGTATATGGCGATATCCCTAAAAATGAAACCAAGATCTCCGAAACTGTTTCCCAAACTACTGTCCATGGAGATTAAACTTTGATGATTATAGATTTGAATACAAGGTTTGAAGTTTACATTTCATGTTTCGTTCTTAGGATATATTGTATCGATCTCTGATATCTTCTTACAATATTTCAACTTTTTTGGTTTCAGGTCGATCCATCTTTAGATATCGAAGTTCCTCTTCCCCTACCTGAGCGCAGTATTCAGATCGATGAGGGTAGACAAAGGATCGAACCCGTAGTTGAGGGTAAAGGGAAGCGAAAACTTGTGCTTGCAGAGAAGAAAAAGAAAAAACCTAGGACTCTTGTGCTTGCATCTGATGTCGTATAAGAAAGAATTACAGAATTTACTAGTGGAGAAGGAAGTTCTGCTGCTGCTTTGCTATGATGTTATTCCTGTTTCTTCTATTCCAGATGAATCTGTGGTATCGAGACAACCCGATCCTTTCAATGTTGCACCTATTTCTGGTACTTCAACTGATTTTTATGATTCTATTTCCCCTCTACCTTTTGATTTTGTGATTGATTCTCCCGTACCTGATAGTGGTACGTTGGTGGTTTTTTCTGGTTTTCCTCAAGAAGAGGGAGGTGATGTTATTGATGAAGAAAATGCTGATGTAGTGAATAAAGTAACCCATGTTGAAGAAGAGAATACTTCGGAGAATAATGTTGAAGTAAACCAAACCGGTGGTATCGAAGATTATGTAGATAAAGTGAATGTCGAAGTCGATGCCACTCTCATTAAAAAGGCAAATGATATTATTAACGAAGATCGTATTGAAAAAGAGCTTTCTCCTTCTTCTAATATGATTGCTCCTAATGTTTCGATCCCTTCTGAAGTTGAAGGTACTGCTGAGGTATTTTCTGAATCGATCGTACCTAATGAGACTTTGGTTCGATCTTCTCCTGTTACTGTTGAGGTCGATGCTGAGATACCCAGTGTCGATCCCTCTATTAAGAAATCTCTTTCTATTCAAAATTTCAGTACCAGAGTCGATGAAGGTATTAATCTAATCGGTGACGAAGAAGAGGCTTACAAATGGTTTCTTTCTCAGGGACTTTTGAATACCTCAGCATATCCTGATATTCTTAAATCTGACACATTTTCCATGTCTCGATTAAGGGATGCACTTAGTGCAATCCCAATGGAAGAATCTCGGGATGCATGGTCTAAGAATGATGATCAAACGTTTCCTTTGAATTCTCCTTTTTCCTTTACCGAAATTTTAGCTGTTGTTGAAGGTCCATTGTATTCTTACCCACAACAAGCTTTGTCCCAACTTCAATATAGCACCAACTGCTTGTTTAGTGCCTATAAATTTTATAAGGCTCGGGCTACTATGTTGGAGTTACTGTTCAAGAGTGAATCAGATAGGACGAAACGAGGGAATGATGTGTTACAACAAGTAAATGATGATTTGAAGCAACAAAACGATCTCCTTCAACAACAACTTCAACAATATAAAGAACAACATCAGCAGCACCAGCAACAACTCCAAGTTATTGAAGTTAAAAATCAAAATCTTCAGAATCAAAACAAAGGTTTGTTCTTTATTTTGCTTTCGTTATTATTTTATTTTATTTACTTATATGAAAAATTTAAGTTTTATCCTGGGTCCAGTGGAAGACTTGGAAATCTTATTTATGTACGATCGTAGAATGGCATTGAATAATCGTGCAAAGGAAATCTACACAGAGATGAATGTGGTTAGAGAAAAACTAATTCAATTGAACAATAGTTTTGATTTAGCCACTTGGAGGCGTAATAGAGCTGAATCGAAATATGAAGAAGTTGTAAAATCACTAACTCTGAAAGAAATAGAGTTTAAATCTGTTGTTAGAGGTACATTTTGGTTTATCTGATCATTTGGCTTATTATACCATAAAATTTATCTAATATTTTCTTGTATTTTCAGAGCTTGAAAAGAAAGTCAATGAAGCTAAGGATCGTGCAACACTAGTAGAGACTGAACTCAATGTTGCGAATGATACAATAAAAAACATCACTAAAGAGTTAAAGATTTCTGAAAATAACGTGACTCTTAGTGCAACAAAAATCCGGAATTTACAAGCTCAACTGAATGTTGAGTTTTCTAAGATTGAGGCCCGTGAACGAGAAATTGTATCATTGCATTCAAAATCTAAAGGGTTAATTACAGAATTAAATGCAGAAAAATATCAAAGGTTGCGTCTTGGTGTTCAAATAGAAAAAGATCAACAAAAGATTGAAGAGCTTCAACAAGAAATCAGCTTTGGGCGTGAATTTGTTCATTGGGTTAGACAAGATGCTAAAGCGAAAATTGCGATGTCCTTTAATACTGCTTTAGAGCGTGCACAATCCGATCCTTCATTGCTTAGTAAACGTACCACTGTGCCCACGGTTCCGCCACCACCATCTCGATCCAATCCTCCCGATGCTTGATCATGTCTTTTATGACTTTGTCTGTTGTCAGCTTCATCATTTTGTGTTTTGTCTGACTTTCCTTAATCAAGAATTTTTCTCTCCTAACTTACTTCTTCTTTATTTTGATATGTTTTTAACATTGTTTCCTGCACAAGAAAATTTGATTAAGTAATCTTTTGGTTATCATATGATTTTCTAAGTACCATGAATTGAAGTGTATTTTACCTCAAGTCATGTTATTCGAGATCCCACACATACGAAACAAACCCGAGCCAGGGGTAAGATACAGGGTTGGTCCCGAACTGTACTCTGAAAATTGATAAACCAATAATTAGGAACCCCTTCTTTATAAGAATTTCGTTGTTAATGAAATTCTTTAAGGATGTTTACCTTTTATATATGATTGTGTCGTCAATCGTAACGCTATCCAGAATAAGATGTTCCTGGAGTAATTTTGAGCGCTCTCCAGTATATGATGTTCCTGGAATAATGAAATTTTGATTATATCGCTAATCGTAGCGTTTTTCAGAATATGATGTTCCTGGAATAATTAAATTATAAAAGAATTTACTGAATTAAAAGGCTATATGCCTTTATTTTGTGTCAACACTTCATTGTTATTTACGGATAATAAAGCTTTGGGTATTGTGCATTCCATGGATGCTGTAAAATTTCTCCTCGCATATTCTGAAGATAGTACGATCCTGGCCCTGCAGATGCTTGAATTATGTATGGACCATCCCAAGTTGGTGCGAATTTTCCTGCACTTTTGTCCTTTTGGCGTTCCGTTATTTGTCGTAAAACATACTGACCTTGGACAAAGTTTCGTGATTTTACGCATTTGTGGTATTCTCGAGCCAATCCTCTTTGATAATTTTCCATCTTCTGGAGTGCCACCTCTCTTTTTTCTTCCAAATCATCCAACTTTTGTAACATAAGATCTGAATTAAGATTCTTTTCCCAAGCTTCCGTTCTGGTTGTGGGTAAAATAACTTCTGTTGGTATTACCGCTTCCGTTCCATAGGTAAGAAGATAAGGTGATTCTCCAGTTGAAGTTTTTCTTGTGGTTCTATATGCCCATAATGTGTTATGTAACTGTTCGCACCACTTTTTATAATGTCCATCCAATGTTTTCTTCAAATTTATTGCG
Organism: Papaver californicum; assembly: GCA_023531435.1. NCBI lineage: Eukaryota > Viridiplantae > Streptophyta > Magnoliopsida > Ranunculales > Papaveraceae > Papaver > Papaver californicum. The sequence continues at coordinate 4,892,389 of JAJJMC010005943.1, read as the reverse complement.
ATTGTTTTATTTGTGGACTCTGCTTGCCCATTGCTTTGCGGATAAAAGGGTGTGGACTTATGTTTTTGAATATTAAATGCTTCAAATAACATATCAATATTCTTTCCCTGGAATTGTTTTCCATTATCTGAAACTATTGCTGCGGGAATCCCAAATCTACAAATGATATTCTCGAATAGAAACGTGAAAACATCAACATCTCTGATTCGTGCTAATGCTTTCGCTTCTACCCATTTGGTAAAATAATCGGTAGCTTTCAATTAAATATTTCCTTTTCTTTGTTCCTTCAACTAATGGTCCAACTATATCAACTCCCCATTTTACAAATGGCCATGGACTAAGTATCGAATTCAACTCTGTAGTTGGTGCTTTGATTTTCTTCGCAAATCGCTGACATTCTTCGCACCTTCGAACCATTTTTTCCGAATCCTTTAACATGGAAATCCAATAGTAGCCTTGCATTTTGGCTTTTAATGCTAGCGATCGTCTTCCACTGTGATTTCCTGCATTTGCATAATGTATTTCTTTGAGAATTCGCAATCCTTCTTTTTGAGATAAACATCGAAATAACAGTCCAAGAAAAGAATTTCGATAAAGAATTCCATCCCGGAGTTGGTAACTATTTGACTTGAGTTGAATTTTCCTTGCTTCTTTAGAATCTGTTGGTAACAATTTATTTTGTAAATATTGATGTATCGGGATTCTCCAATCTGGTTCATTTGATTGGTCATCTTCTTGTTGCGGTACAGGTGTGGCATTCCGTATTGCTGGGTCATCGACTTCTTCCATCACACCATCTTCCTCTATGTTATTTAATACCTGTACTCTTATGGATGGCTCATATATTCTTCCAATTTTTACTGCTTTAGCGGTTGGATCATTTATCATGGATGAAACATATGCAAGTGCATCAGCATGTCGATTCTTTTCACGGGACAAATGTCGAAAAACAATATTTGGAATATGATCTGCTAAATTCTGTACGAGATTTTTATATCGTTCCATGTCCTCATCAATCGTTTGATACTTTAACTCGATTTGTCGAATTACCAACTGTGAGTCACTTGTGAGTCTAACATCACTTATTCTTAATTCAATAATGAGTTTGAGAGCATGGACCACTGCCTCATATTCTACTATGTTATTCGTATGTTCTTCGAACTCAAGACGAAATGAATGTACCAAACGTTCTCCCCTTGGTGCTGTAATCACGATACCTATCCCTGCTCCTTCTTTATTTCGTGACCCATCAACAAAAGCTTCCCATCGTTGTGAATTATTTGAATCCAAAATATCTAATGGATCTTCTTCTTCGCATCCTGGTAACCCTTGAATTTCATATTCTTCCTCGATTGGAAAATCTGCCAGGAAATCAGCTAGAATTTGAGATTTCTGCGCAGTTTGTATTTCATAAATAATGTTGAATTGTTCTAGCTGAGCATTCCATTTCGCTATTCTTCCTACTTTCCAATTATTTTTTAGAACTGATTCCAACGGTGCTTTGGTTGGTATACGAACATAATGAGTAAGAAAGTAAGTGCGTAACTTCTGAGTAGCAAATACTACTGACAAAATAAGTTGTTCAATCTTGGTATAATTCCTTTCTGCTGAGTTCAGAGTTTTGCTGATGTAATATATTGGTTTTTTAATCTTCTCATTTGTTCGTACCATTACCCCACTGATTGAATTTTCTGTTGCTGCTATGTACAAAGTTAATATTTCTTCTGGTTCTGGTTTTTGTAATGCTGGCAACGTAGCGAGATGCAATTTTATACTTTGAAATGCTTGTTCACAACGATCGTTCCATTTAAATTTATTTTTCTTCTTAAGTACATCAAAAAAGGGCTTGCATCATTCCGATGATCTCGCAATGAACCTACTTAGTGCAGCCAAACACCCATTTAATTTCTGTACACTTTTTATACTGTTTGGTGACGGCATATCTGTTATTGCTTGGATCTTTGCTGGATCAACTTGAATTCCATTTTTTGTAACCAGATACCCCAAAAATCGCCCTGAAGTAACACCAAAAATACATTTCTCTGGATTTATTTTCATTTTATATTTTCGTAATGTACCAAAAATTTCAGCAAGGTTCTGCAAATGATTATCAGATAACTTACTTTTTACTAGCATATCATCCACATAAACTTCCAAAGTTTTCCCAATCCATGGTTTGAATATTGCATCCACTAATCGCTGATATGTTGCCCCTGCATTCCGTAATCCAAATGGCATTCTAGTGTAACAATAGAATCCCCGTGGAGTGAAAAAGGCTGTGTGTTCCTGATCTGTTTCTGCTAGTGCTATCTGATTGTATCCAGATTGTCCATCCATAAATGATAACATTTCGTGTCCTTCAACAGCATCAACTAACTGATCGATGTTCTGGAGCGGATAACTATCCTTTGGACATGCTTTGTTTAGATTAGTAAAATCTATACAAATTCTTACTCCACCATTCTTTTTCGGGACAATCACCATATTAGAAATCCATGTGGGGTATCGCACTTTCCGAATGAACCCTGCATTTAAAAGTTTTATTAGTTCTTTTTCCACTGGTTCATGGTATTCTGGTGCGACCTTTCGCATCCGTTGTCGAAATGGAATTGCATCGGAACGTATCTTTAATTCGTGTTGTACGATACTGGGATCGATCCCGGCATATCCTCCATTCTCCAAGCGAATATATCTACAAACTCACAAAGCAATTTAATTAACCGTTGTTCCAAATCCATTCTTATTAACATCCCAATTCGTACTTGTTTGGGCAACTCTGCAGTGCCAATATTGATTATTTTTGTTTCTTCTACTGGCGTGAAAACTGGTTTTGGAATCCCAATTGGAGTTGGGGTCCCCTTTAGTTGCTACATCGTCCCTTCATGGTGCTGGTTTACCAAATTTTCCTGACTCTGACTGCTCTCTCCTTTTTCACTTATTGTTTTATTTTTTGCATTCTTTTCTAGATATTGATTTATTTCTCCCTCCTTTGCCTTGTCTCTTCGTTCTTTTTTATTTTCATGTTGTAAATGCTCCCGTTCCTCATTCATTTTTATCTCTGCCATTATACAAAACTTGGCATCTTCTTGATCACCATTTATCTCCATTTCTCCTTGCGGTGTCGGAAACCGCAAATATTGATGGTAAGTTGATACTACTCCCTTCAGTTGATGAATCCATCGTCTTCCGATTATAGCATTGTATGGTGATGGTGCATCCACGACACTAAACCTTGTCAGAACATTGATCGGTCCAGCTGAAACTTCAAGATCAATATCTCCCTTTGGTTTTGAAGCTAAACCATTAAACCCAAAGATGATGTATCGCGACAAAATCAACTGATCTTCTTTAAAACCCATTTTACAAAATATATTATAGAACAACACATTTAATGAGATGCCCCCATCCAAGAGTATTTTCTTTACATTCCAGCCTGACATCAATAATGTTAGCACAAGAGTATCATTATGCATTTCAATTTCTTGGTTTATTTCTTGTGCAGAATATGTCAATGGACATGCCATCCAATCTTCCCATAATTCTGCTTGTCTTCCTTGAACTTTAAAGACCTCATGGTTCCGAATTCTCTTGCACAATTTCTTATTGATTGCTACATTCAAATCTGTATCATTTTTTTCCGTATATGATATCATATCAATTGTTTGCTTATTATACGGGATGTGTATTGCTTTGCCATTATCTTGTTTCATTGTTGGTTCGATCTTCTGAACAAATTCCTTTAACTCCCCAGCATCGACCATTCTTTGTATTAATGTTATAAAATTCCTACAGTTGTTGGTTGTATGCCCTTTATAGCTATGATACTCACAATAATCTTTTGAATGTTGCGTAAACTCTGGCTGATTACTCTTTGTCATTGGCCATTGAAAATCTGGCCTATTCTTCAAAATTTTGAATAATTCGAGATATGAAATATTAAGCTTAGTAAAAGTTCTTTCTCGAAATTGTTGAGCAAAGTTTTTACCATTCCCTTGTCGAGGATGTTTTGATTCTCTTGATTCAAACTTTGGAGGAAATTTCCTTTTCTGTTCCGGCGACTCCTCAAATGAATTTGTTCTCCTCGTATCTTTTTGGCAACTCGAAGTAATTCTCGATCCCTGCTCCTGTATGTCTTGGAGCCTTGCACATGTTTCTATTATTTCCCTTAACTCGCCTTCAGTTTTTGGATTATTTCGGTGAATTTCAACAAAAAGCTTGCTCTTCCGATCAGCAATTCCCCACTTGTAATGGTTAATAGATGTTATTGGGTCTATTTCACCTATTGTTTGACATATTTTGTGCCATCTAACTGTATATGATCGGATTGATTCTTCTGTCCAAGATGTTAAAGAATAAAGCCTGAACTGGTTTGTTATACATGTATGCCTCAAGAAATTTCCTCACCAACTGTGCGTAATTATGGATAGAATTTTCCGGTAACCTATCGTACCACAATAATGATGTTCCTTTTAAACTTGATGGAAAACATCTGCACATGATTGCTTCATGATCGTCCCACCGTGACATCACCCGATTATAATATTTTAAATGTGACGTTGGATCCTTAGTACCATCGTAACATTCGAACACTTGAATATTATACTCCCTTGGTAATGGCATACACGTCAAATGGCGTGCTAACGGTGTTCGTTTTGCTTCTTTTAACACCTCTTCTATTCTTCCCCCTCTTTATTTTTTAATCCTTTAATCTCTTCTTTCATTTGTTCCATCGCTTTCAAACATTTTTTCCATTGGGTTTGTTGAATCTCTTGATTTTCTTGTTGCCTTCTCGCTCGAGATGTCAATCCTACTAACACCATTCTTTGATCTGGATTCTGTTGTTCATTTCTTGACATTTGTCTTCTTGACACTGCCTCCTGATTTCGTATTTCTGTCACAGCTGGTCTTTGTTCCCGCTGAATTGCATCTTTTAAAACTTGATTTTCTTTTGCTAACAATTCAATTCGATGGTTGCTTGCTCTTTGTTCTTTTCTCATTTCATTTATTTCTTCTAATAAATCCTGTACGTGACTTACCTCATTTCGGGAATTCCCATGATGTGAAGAGGGATTCTGAACTACTGTATTTGGTGTTAACTCTTGCATTGGTGTATGATTTCCTTCATTACTTTGTTGTTGTCTTAATTCACTTCCTTCCTCTTGTCTATTCCCCGAGCCTTCATTACTATTTTGGTTCCCGGAATTAGCGTCTTGAGACATAATTTTCAGAATCTGTTGTTTCTTAGCTATTTTTTTTTCTCTTTCTTGATTCCTTTCCTTCTTCGATATCTAGAAATATTTTTTATAAAGTCAGTCAAACAAATTCCTATGCATCAAAGTCATAAGAAATTTTGCGCATTAATTTATCTGTAAACCCTCCCTAACACAAGTCTAAATTTTTTAATATATAAAACCTTACTTAACTAAATAAACTTAAAACTCATTTTATGTATCTTGCAAAATGAATTTTCCAACCTTTCCTTTAAAATTTTAACAACCAGATCCGTTCTTTTCTTACTAAAAAATTTTCCTTTCTTGCAGAATTTAGTTTTGAGATTAAAACCATTTTTCCTTTATCAGGCAGGATAAATCCTTTAACCTCCCTGTTTCTAGCGCCAAATTGTTTAGACAAAAAATCTCTGCAACTAAACAACCAATCACACTCTTGTATGTAAATTAAAGATTGAAATCGAGTAATAAAGAAACATCCTAATAATAATTTTATAAATCATTTCCATAAAATCTGATACATATGATTACTCGATTTATCACTTTCGGTTTATGATCTTTACACTTTTCAATTAAACAAAATATAATACAAAATCTTAATTTCATTCAGTTACCCCCATAAATTCATACCTAGAAATCTCCTCTTGATCTTCCTAAGTTTCTTTCCCTTTTTCCCAATTTTACCGACCCCTTCTTTGTTGTCTGGTTTCTTCTATTTATAGATTTATTTATTGGGTCCCTCTTTATTCATCGTGTCATTTTTTCTAATCTCATCATCGTTCTTTGATTGATTCTTCTTTGGTTCGATCCATTTTATTTCGACGTGCCCATCGTTCTTTTACTTTATTTTATCTTCTGATCGGTGCGATCTTATAGTTGTCAGATCACTCTAAATTGTTTTTTGGTACGATGCTTTTCATAGTCGACACGTGTCTTCCTATCCTTATAAACTTCTTCCATCTCGCTCATTAAAATAATATAATTACTCATTACTTTTACTTTCTCGATCAAACAACATTAAATGCTATTTGTTTTGTTCAATGTAATTTAGCTTTCTCGATCTTACGTGTCCTTCATGCAATTCATCGTCAACTTTCGGGAAATGTTCCGTATCTTATTTGATATTTGATTATGTGGTTCTCGCCCTTTTTAATTTGATTGCGTCCTATCTTAATCTTCTTCCACGTGTCGTGCTTCTTTATTTTACTAACACTAGTAATGTACATCAACACAACAACACGCATTTTTTTGACCCCCACCTCATTACCTTTGCTTGGCTATGGATGGTTTCTATATGTAGGCACAGACAAAGGATTGTGGTTAGAACTTAGAAGGTTGTGTTGATATTAAACTCAAAATCTTTAAGAGAGGAGGGTCCAGACTCCAGAGGGAGGAGGACCCTAGTTCCCTGACTCACACATGACAAAACCCTCAGACTAGTACTTGGAGTAGTGGTGGAGTATGGATGGATTCCTTCCTTGAAAGAAGGAAAACAGAGAGTCCGACTCTGTGTGATATGTTGTGAGTCAGGTTTTTAATAATAAAATTACCATTTTTACTCCTTTTTAGAGTTTATCACTTCAAAATGCAGTGCAACTGCCAGCGCTTGGGGATTTGTTTGTCAACTTGTGCTGCAATTTGCTAATGGAAAGAGAATCTAAGTAGTATAATCAGTGAAAATGGTTGCGTTGTTGAGTATTGTAGTAAATAAGTATAGGTATAGATATTCGGATTGGAGCATGGCAGTGCAGAGAATGCCATAATGGTGTAGCTGCACGAAGTTGCAAATTGCATAGTACATTTTTAAACGAGATTTTTTTTTTTAAATTCTCGCTAAACACGTTCGCCTGCAGTTATCCACCTTCTATGGACACACACGATCTTGGCTGGTTTACTTTGCCTTAAATCATTTTCATATTCGTTCAGGCACACACATTACGAGTTTCTGTGATGGGTTTTTGTCGTAAGCACGGTACTTGTCTAGAGTAAAAATTCAAAGAAGGTCCCATTTAAAATTGGCATCGATGGAAAATTTTCATAGGCACTTCTCATGGAAATCATCAAGAGGTTAATATTATCAATAATACTATATACCGATTTAAAATCCGGTTTTATAGAACCCAATCTAGGTGGATAAAATTTCTAACTGTTTCTTTTTTTGTTTGATTTTTCGGATAAACCAAAATATCACCAGATATTTAGAAAAGCATGAACGCTTTTTTTTTTCTATTCTCTAAAAACCTTAAGAAAGTTGATCATGCTTCATGAATATATGTAGTTATTTTATTGGGGGTGCAAGGGAGATGAAATGGTTAAAATTTATTTTGAAGAGTGGAAATGAATCTCCTAGCATGTAAATATTTGTGACATTGTGTTGTGCATAGCTACAAATTCCACTAGGACGTTTTCCCCAAATGTTAATAGTATATCAATCGAAGCATGAAGCTGATTCAAATATGCTATCTAACAGTTTACCCCAGAGCTTAAACAGGAACAGCTTGGTGATGATGATGATGATGGGGGTCAGATTCTGATGATTAATGATAATGAAGAGAAATTTGAAGAGGAAAATGATGAGATGATAATTGCAACTAAACGGATCGTAATCATAAGAAGTTTGTTAATTACTTCATTGGCGAGGAAAAGGTTAAGTGATGGCAGTAGGGGCAGAAGTAAGAAGGGGTTTATGATAAGTGTACCAAGTTCTTCGTCTACCCAATGTGCATCAAAATGTGGTAAGTGTAGGGCCGTGTAAGCCGGTTCACGTTCGGTTTTTACGAAAAAAAAATACAAAATTATGTATAAAAACCAAGGTGAACAAACTTACCATGCATAAAACCCTCACATATTCTCTTTTATAAAGAAAAACCATTTTCATTAAAAATGAGACAAAAACCCCATTTCACTTAATACTAATTAAATTTAGATTTTAATTATTTTCAATATACCCGAGATGCCCTTCCATATATAACCTAGGTATTGTAATTTTAGGGCATTTTTTTTTCTTCTTCATCATCTTCCCACCACCATCACTAACAACAACAATACTTCCTCCGCCACCATCACCAGCAGCGACAGTACCTTCTCCGCCACAACAACACCTTCGTATCCTTCACCAACACCTCTCTTCTTCTTCTTCTCCTCTCCACCACCATCACCAGCAGCAACAATACCTCCTCCGCCACCATCACCAGCAACAACAGTACCTCCTCCGCCACAACAACACCTTCGTATCCTTCACCAACAACACCTCCTCCTTTCCCATCGCTTCCTCGTCGTTATTGTTTCTCCTCCACCACTATATGTCCAAATCCACCACCAACAACACCTCTTCTTCCTCCTTTTATCCTCTACGAACATCACCAACACCTCCAGATCGTCATCGCCGAAAATCTTCAACAAAATATAATGATATATCATCATTGTCAAATTTTGGGTTTTTTGTTGGTGAAATGTCAGGAAAACTATGAAACCTTTTGGGGTTTCATAGTTTTTTCATCATTTTGTTTTCATCTGTAATTTTATTTGAATGAAAAAAGAAAAACTATGAAACCCCAAAAGGTTTCATCGTTTGTTTTGTTTCATCTGTAGTAAGATGAAACAAAAAAATGTAATTGATATGTATGAAACCTTATTCGGTTTCATTGTTTTTTTATATGCTGGGATATTTTTTCTTCAAAAAAATGTAATTGAAATGCATGAAACCTTATTCGGTTTCATAGTGTTTTTTTCATCTGTTTTTTTTTATTTGAATGAAAAAAGAAACACTATGAAACCTTTTTTGGTTTCATAGTGTTTTTTTCATCTGTTTTTTTTATTTGAATGAAAAAAGAAAAACTATGAAACCCCAAATGATACGTATGAAACCTTATTCGGTTTCATTGTTTTTTATATGCTGAGACATTTTTTCTTCAGAAAAATGTAATTGAAATGGATGAAACCTTATTCGGTTTCATAGTGTTTTTTTCATCTATATTTTTTTTATTTGAATGAAAAAAGAAACACTATGAAACCCCAAAAGGTTTCGTCGTTTTTTTTCATCTGAAATTTTATTGAACGAAAAAAACGATGAAACCAAAACTGAACATAATTGAATCATAAATAAAGGTGAAAATAAATGGAATTGAAACTTTCTATCTTTGAACCTAAGTATGAAAGATTGATTTTGAAACAGATGAAACCTAAACCTAACAGATGATGAAACCATTTTTGATTTTGATCTGTGATTTTGTTTTGATTTTAGGTTGAAATTGGTTACTGATGATGATGAACAACAATTTCGTCAATATTTTGAAATTGTTTTGATTCTGATTCTAGTTGTACATGATGCAGATGAGGATGATGAAGACGAGGATGATGAAGATGAAGACGAGGATGATGAAGCTATTGATGATGAAGATGAAGACGAGGATGATGAAGCTATTGATGATGAAGATGAACACGAGGATGATGAAGCTATTGTTGATGAAGATGAAGACGAGGAAAAAATTTCGTAAGGTGAAGGGGAATTTTTTTTTTTAAGGTGAAGGTGAAGTGGGCGTGATGGACGTGATTTATTAATGGATTTGGGCTGAATTATAAGTGAGGGTAATATGGACAGTTGAATCATAATGAGTTTTTTGTATCAAATTTGTTTTGTTGGGTTTAAGGTAGTTGGATAGTGACACCTTTGGACTTATAACCCACGGTCCAAAAAAAATAAATAATCAGTTAGAGATTCTACCCACCTAATCGTTAGCTAGGTTGGATTCTATTAAACCCGATTTTCAATCGGGACATACAGCATTATTGTAATATTATTCACCAAATGTACCATTTAATTAACCAGTCTTTTGACTACGGGAAACCTGTAAAAGTTGGCTAGTAGGCTAATTGGACAACCGCTCCTAACTTCCGTAGTCCCTATTTACCATTCACGTTAACGATGGTAATTTTGATTTCAATATTAATTGATATTGATAGTGGTAATTTAGATTTTCAGTTCCAATTGATGGTGATCACAGTTATATGGATTAATATGCTTGATTTTGTTGGAAGAATTGGCGTGTTTCAGAGGAATAATGAGAGAGATGGCGAAAGAAACATAGTATCAAGAACTGTATTAAAATCCACATTAGCAAGCACAGCAGTGGGGTAATTCAATGACCCAAGTAATCCTCCAGAAATCAATTTATTCCCATTACCCACACATCATCTAAAATTACCTTTAATGGTAATTGCAATTTTTCGTTTTGTGGGTTCTAGGGCTAAATTAAGGCGTAGTATTTGGATCATTTAGCCTTAACCTTGATTTAAACATCATTGTGACATCGTGCAGGCAGGCTTTCTTAGTCCCCCCACTTTCAATTACTTGGATCCGGAACGTGATCGCCGCCCAAAACGATAGTTTCTACGAGACCTTTACACGTGTACAAGTCTCCTCGTTTTAAGGGAAATAATTAGTTTCCTTTTGGAAATTTTTATCTTCCACCCCCAAAATATAATTGGAGTTCAATCCGGTCCCCAACATATAGAATAATTCACTCGCGGTCTACAAATCCAAATTTTCTGTCTAAATAAGAGTGGATTGACATGGTTACTTCACACGATTATATTTTACCGCAAAAACAGACTAAAACACTCCAAATCTGGAAATGCTTATCAGATTAAGTTACCGGAACAACGACATCTTTCCCCACCTCATTTAATCTCAATTCCATAGACACCATCACCACCACTGACATTTAGATCAATATCAAACCATCACCACAATTCCATAATCACCATCCGTTGTAAACCTAAGATGAGTTATCATCATAAATTCCATGCAAAAATCAGAATCTTAACTCGATTCAAAATCTCCTTAGTAAAGATGACTACTTCCAATTTCGTTCATGAACAGGGAACTCACCTTTACTGCAACAATCTATGAAAAGGTAATCGAAAAATTATGTTCATTATGATTTGATTCAAAATATCGATAAAATTGAGAAATTTTGTGGTAGGAACGTAAACATATTTTTCTTTTAATGGAATTGAGATGAAGACTGATGTCAATGGATAAATTGAGATGAAGAAAATGACGCTTTGAAAGAAAAATTACAAATACACTAGATGATCGTGCGCGGTGGAAGGGACGACCGAAGAAGAAAAAAAACACAAACTACAAACCAACAAGTGATACTCACAATAACGATATCAACAACGTAATTCTTGTGAGAAGAAGACACTGCAGACGTCAATATGCTTATTAAATTAGTACATTTTATCGACATTCTTTGCTGATATCAAGCACAATGCTGAGGCAGTTTGTGTACCATTTATTCAAAGTAAAAGGGAACCAACTTAGTTACTACACCATCTAAGAAACATAGAAATGGCTCCTCATAAAGATTTATCCACATCGTGTGCAATAATAACCAATTGGGCCGGATCCTTGTCTAAGGTATCCAGGATCCATGAGGTGTTACTTCTCTAGTTTCTTTTAATATAATCCCTTTACAAAAAAAAAAAACAATTAGGCCTTGTTCGGCACAAATTAATAGAGAAATAAACACCATACTTGACCAGGAACGGTTTATAGTTGAAGAAATAGATAGTGGATAGGTAAGTAGGGATGTACAAAAGATTACGTGCTCGAAGAGGTATGCCGTATGCAAAATAGATATGATAATATCAAATAGTTGTGGACCCGCCATTAAAATCTCATATGCATGAATTTGGAAAGGAGCATTGTTCCACTTCCATATCCTACTAAAACAAATCAAACTGTATGAAATTAGGAAAGAGTCACGTCTTCACTTTTAGTAAGACATCCAATTTACCTTTTATAAAACATAACAAGACAGAAGCTTAATTACCAGGAAGCGCAATAAACACATCAGATTCTTAAGCCATTACTGTTCTACGTTCATGCATATCCAGAGCTACTCTTACTTCAGGTCCAGATATCTGCAAACACAAATCGGTCATACAACAAAGATACTTAAGAAACAAGACTAAATAGATTCCCTAACACATCTTCTTATTTTAAAAGAATAAGGACATTATATAAGCATCAAAGCAGTTGTTTTTCATGACATCTACAACTAACAGATCAAATTACAAAACTGGGATTGTCTTTAAAAACATCACATCATTTTCATCAACTTGTACAACATGTTCATTCACTAACTCCAACCGCTGCACTTATACAAAATACCATGTACATTAGATTAATCACTGTGGCTCAACAAAATTCAATCACTCCGTACAGACAAAGTAAGCATCTAAGCGAGTACGAGAATTAGAGAATCTAAATAGCCATACGAGGGACATAAGGTAATACGGGAAGTGGGTCTATTCAGTCCAACGAGCATTCATTTCATTCTTTTTTTTCGAAGACAAACTCAAATCAAATTGGGCCAGAGCTTTTACCTCACCGTGGTCAACCTTGGAGCGAAAACAGTACACTATTCGTTACCAGATATGAGAAAAGCATATTCAAAATTAAAAGTATATCAATTATATGACTAAAATCAATGAAAGTTTCTATCTCACATCATAATAGATGACTAAAAGTCGTGTCGTGGATGGGTATTTTATTCCGCTTTGCAGGATAAAGAGGAACAAAAATAGGTTAAAGAACGACAAAGCAAAGTAAAATAAAATGTACCTGATGTTTAGTTAAACATGTCCTGATAGCATGAGTCAAACCCAAAGGAAAAATCTTCTTGTTCTTGTTTGCATATTCTAATGAAGACCTCTGCTTTTGAGAAATCACAATAATTATTTGTGCAATTGATAGCCTCGCCACCTTGCTGCATCCAAACACATAATACCAAAGTTATTTCACCAATCTTCCGTTCTGTCTGTATAGGGATTCTTATGTGTAATGAGCTTCAAAAAACCTGTAAATAAAACGATTATTATGAGGACCCATTAATCAAAATCTTTTTAGAATCTTTAAACTACTATCAATTTCAAGGAACTTCTTTAAGGCATTTTATCAAACCGTGTTGAGCATTGTACAAAAATAAGACCTTTGATAAATTAGGTCAGATAAACTATAATCTCAAATGAATTTCAAAAGCTTAGAGTTCATGAATCATGATCACAATTATTAAATTGGTAACATCTGTAAAAAACTTAACATGTTGAAGGTTTTAGTTAGGATTCGAAGAGGAATTATAGACAGAGAGAAAAACGGAGCTTTGATAAACCACCACCAGTTTTTAGATAAAATAGTTTTTTTTTGGCTTTTTTCTTTTAAATGGATAAAGAAATCGATCAATTTAATGAAAATTTCTAAGAAGTTTGAACTAGTAATCTTTGTGTTTGATAGTAGTGGATCGAAATTGGTAAATAATTTGGTTGATTGTGTCAATCTGAATCTCAATTTTAAGAAATTGTAAAATCAAAAAACTGATTTCAATGTTTTTTTACATTTTTTGTGTCTGACAAAGACTACAGTTCTGATCACATAGAAGGCCTCTTAAAATCGGTAAATATAACAAAAATTTAATAATCTGAAAGATGATATTTGAGATTAACTGTATTAAAAATGTGACGAAAAATTTGTTTGAGGATGAATTGGTGAGTTTTAGGGTTTTCTGAATTTGCCTTGTGTTCTAGCAGTTGCTTTTGGAATTTTGGAATTTTTTCTTCCATGCTTAAATTTAGGGTTAGCCTTCTTCCCTGTGAATTAGACCATTGGGTACTCGAGATTTGTTCTATGTTTATCGGTAGGCACTACTGGTATGTGGTTGTAGAAGTGATTTGACCCCATAAGTGGGACCACCACCCCTAGCATGTTTACTAGTTTATACGAGGGTATTGAAATCAGGAGAAAATGTAAAAAAGATGACACATGCTATCACGTGTAACATTTAACCTGATTTAGATGGATTCCGTCCAAATTGGGGCGTAAAATAATTATATTATTCATTGGGGTCCAATTAGAGAATGAGTTATCATGTGGGGTGCAGACAAAAAGCCCTTTTCTTTTTTTCACCTCAAGAAGGCCGTACATCAACTGACAAAGTTGTTCGTTCACCTCTTTCTAATGTATGTGTACAAACATCACAATTTCATGCTTCAAAAAATAAAAATTCACAATGTGCAACAGTCGCATGTCTCACCAACTATAAGCTTCACTTTATTCACCCACGTTAAAAGCACGTAACCAAAACATAATTCTGACTAATTTTAAAGTATGTTTTAAAACAGTAACTATGCACGTGATACAGTGGCGGTGCAGTAAAGTTATTTCAACTGCCCCTCTACTATATCAAATACTCCATCTTCTCTTCATCTTCATGGGCAGTATAAACATAACCATTCTCCCTATCTCTCTGTTTCATTGCTCTCTCTGCAGCAATGGAGAATCTTAGTAATGGCGAAAACCAAAGATCATCAGAAAACCTTAGGATTTTTAACCAAAATGTATCTCTACACACCTCTTATCAAACTCAATGTTTCATAAATGAAGAAGAAAGCTTAGATGAGATGATTGATAGTACTTGTTCTTCACCTTACGTTAGTGCTCCTTCAAGTCCAGGTAGTAACAGAGATTATAATAATAATAATGGATATTTTTTTAGTGCTCCTGCAAGTCCAATGCATTACATTCAATCAAAATCAATCTCTGTTTCTGCTTCGATAGTAAATATAAATTCATCAGGTTCATTTGAGTTTGATTTTTCTGCAAAAAAGAATTCCATAAGTACAGCAGATGAGTTATTTTTAAACGGTCAGATCCGACCAATGAAACTTTCATCTCATTTACAGAAACCACAGATCCTAACTCCATTACTAGATCTTGAAAATGAAGTGGAAGAAGACGAAGAATCAGTGTTTTTGAAACGAGAAGGTAGGTTGAGAAATGGATCTATTCATCGTAGAGCTAGATCTTTGTCTCCATTAAGAAGTTCCCAATCACAGTGGCATCGACAGGAAGAAAAAGAAGAAGATAAACAGATACATTCCGTCGAAGAAGATGAAGAAGAAGAAAGTAGTACTACTACTCCATCAGACTATGCTTCAACTTCAAGGTCTTCATCAACTTCTAGTAGAAGCTCGAAGAGATGGGTTTTCCTAAAAGATTTCTTAAGAAGTAAAAGTGAAGGACGAGGAATTTATTCAAAAGAAAAGTTCTGGAATTCAATTTCATTCAATCCAGTCAAAGATAAAAAACAGTCTATTTCTTTAATTTCAGTGACGAATGAGAAAGAAAAAACTATTACTGCTGCTACTACTGAGAAGACAGAGAAGAAGAAATCAATACCCGCCAAAAAAACTGTTAAACCGATTAACGGAATCGGCAAGCGGAGAATACCAGGGCCTTCGGCACATGAAATGCTTTATACTTCGAATCGAGCACAAGCTGAAGAGATGAAGAGGAAAACTTATTTACCTTATAGACAAGGTTTATTGGGTTGTTTAGGTTTTAGTTCAAAAGGTTATGGAGCTATGAATGTTTTTGCTAGATCTTTAAACACTACTGTTTCTTCTAGGTAATCAAACATTCTTCTTCTTTTTCTTCTTCTTGTTGTATAGTAAGAATGTTTTTGTTTACTTTGTTACGTTAATAATCAAGAAACATATATTATGTTAATTTCTCATTTCTCTAATTTCTTTCCCTTTAAAAGATTTGGTGCTTTTGAGTTTAAATGTTGAATCTAGGTTTCGATTTCTCTAGTTTCATCTGTTCTTGAAATATTTTTCTAATTGATTCAAAAACTTTATTCAAGAGTTAGATATTGCAGTTTTCCCATGCACATTGTGGATTCTAGGCAAAATATCCCAAATTAATTTATTCTTTTTTGGTTCATTTTGTTTTGGAATTCTCTTGAAGAACATGTAAACCCCAGTAACCCCACACAATTAGGGCAAGAATCATTTTACTTCTTTTTGTAGGGTCGTAAATCCTTATTAGTGGTATTGGAACAGTACACTGGGTGTGTACTCTTTTTGGTTTTTTATGTAGCTCAACCATGTGTGGTTTCTGTGTTGCATGATTGTGGTGGTTAGGCTTTAGATTTTAGTGTGTGAAAGAGAAATGATGAGTTACGTTTTTTTGGATCTCTTGTTAACTTAATTAAGAGCTTGGGGTATCATTAAATAAACTCTCTGACTCTCAGTAGATTTAGGGGGAAGACCATTAAAAAGTGGTATCCTCCTAGTTTGTGTTTCCAATTATTGATGCTTTTCATGGTAATAGTTTTCTGGAGAAGTGCCATAGGGGTCTTTCCAACTCTTAATAGAACATTGAGAGCCTCATTTGGGATACTATTGAGATGGACTCAAAATGATGAACCTGTATATATGTAAAAGGTTTAGATTCTGCTTTGAGCTTTTGTATGTGCAAGGATTTAAACTCACCATCACCTCTCCCATCTCAAGGTTATTTTGGTTGCCGAACAGTCAGCATCGATATGATACTGTGGCAACAAACCTATAGCACCTAACATCAGCAAGTTGATTCATGATTTATTTTGATGAAGGTTGATGATTTGTTGGCTTTGGTGAAGATTCGTCTGGAATTGACAGTTCAAGTTGCTTAAACTACTTGTCAAACTCAAGTAGTAGTTTTTCTTTTAGAGATGATTTAGTTAGTTGAACATTTCGACCTTTAAAACTTTTTTTGGAAATCATTGGCAAAAATGAATGTGACACGTATCCTCAGCAGTAATTGTGAATGTTAGATTGGGTATAGTAGGATTTTAACACCCAGAGAACCCTCCCATATGAAATCGTCTGGTACAAGGGGATGGAAAATTTCCTGTGTGTTTCCCCCCATTTCTAATTTAAATACACAAATTGCATTCAAGAACCGTTTTTGTAACTAGTTTTGATCCAGTTTAGAAGTTTTATGGAGAAGATACTACACAATGTATTGTAATTCTCTTTACGGTTAGCATCATTGCACACCATATAATCCAGTGTTTTTTCCCTTTGTGACGAAGTTCAATGTAGGAAGATCTTCGAGTTCTCGGTTAGTTACAGTACTGTTTCCACCACCTTGCCCAAACATGCCAGTTTTATCGTCCTTCAAGAAATTTTTTTAGTGTAGGAGTCTCAGTGATACCATATCTGCACAAAAACAATGTTAAATTATTCACCTTAAATGGCAAACACAAATAAGAAATCTATTGAGGTAAGCTAATACAAAATTACTGACTTGCTTATTAGAAATCTCTCTGTATTTGACGACATCTAGTGTACCAACCACATAAGACTCTTCATTTCAGTTGCAGTCTCTTCAAAAGTCAAGAAAACGAAACAGAAAAACCAAAATTAAAATACAGCGTAATTTGGACTTCTTAAAATTTTCACCCAAAACCTTGTCAATTCAGCTTCTGTTTCTTAATAACCTTGGAGAGATAGAGAGAGTGAGAGATTTCATAATGTACTTACAAATAGATGGCTTTGCTTAAAGCACACCTGCAGCATTAAAGAAAAATCCAAGTTTAAACCTCCAAAATCTGCGCATAGAGTTGTTTACGTTTTGTATATGCAGATGCCGGGGTTTCCACACTATACTCACCAAGGTGCATAAAACATAACCCAAACCTCTTTGGTTTTATCTAAGATATCCTCATCAAAGTTAGAATCTATAAACACCACTAAATTGGAAGGAACAGTTTCTATCTGCAAATTTGCCTCTGCAGTTACATGCAAAGAAATCAAAACCACAACTGTTAGAGAAAATGGGCTTTAAATTTAATGTTTTTGTTTTTGGATAAAATGGGCTTAGGACCAAGGGGTCACTAAGGAAAAACTAGCACATTTTCACCTTTGTGAATGAACCTTTAGTCCCACATTGAAGAAACTAAAGATGTTTTCTCTTCATATTACTTAAAAATTTGCACCTAAGGATGGTCCCTTAGAGCATCCACAGTCATGCGATGACACCCATCGATCAAAGATCAAAAAATTTGATCTTTGATCCGGCCCAAAAACAGCGGGGGATGATCAAGCGAGGGGCTAAAGTACCGCTTACGTTCAAGCGAAGTATCAAGATGTCGCTTAAAAAGACGGACGGGAGACTAACAATTCGCCTGGTACAAGCGAGATACTAGTCTACCGCCTACAAAAAAAACATACAGGCGAAATATTGGGATTTCGCCCGTGTTCTATCTCGCTTGTATAAACGAAGTACCAAAATCTCGTCTAGGATTTGTGCAAAAAATCGTGTGAAAATAGGGCCGGGCGGGATGTTGGAGTGCCGCTTGCACATAAGCGAGATAGTAGGGTATCGCTTGCACATAAGCGAGTTTTTCATTTTTCGCTTGTCTGTCTCGCCCAACTCCTAGTTCTCACTTGTCTGTCTCGCCCAACTCTAAACTTGATTTTCAGATACTTGATTATGATGAGAACTTAGTCTAATAATGTGCTTAATATATAATTTGATTCGAGTACACTATTTGTTTAATTTTTTTTATAATTAGTAGACAAGAACTTTATTTTGGAATGAAGACAAATGTGGTGTTTGGTGGAGGTTGCAAGACCAAATTACATGTCTATTTTGAGTATGTCTTTTAAGTAAAAAATGTGAACAAAGTCAGCTGACAATTCCAAGCGAAGCCTTGGAGCCTCGCCCAGGTCCAAGCGATTCCTTGGAGTGCCGCCCAACTTCAAGCGACACCGTACCATCTCGCCCTTGTTCAGAAATTTTTGGCGAAATCTCTGCTATTCGCTTATGTGTAGGCGAGCTTCTGGTGACTCGTCTGGTGGAGCGAAAGTTTAGCATAGCGCTCAAGCTGGCGAAATGTCAACTCTTCGCCCGTGTTTTTAAGCAAGATGCTTGGCCTTCGTCTGTTCACAAGCGAGAGGTTAAAATTTCGCTCGACTATAATTTTTAGTCGACGATCAGCGACTTCTTTTAATCCTGAACAGTGATTTTGAACGATTATAACCCAAATATAATCGCACGGCTGTGGGTGTTTTTCACCGATCATCGATCAAATATAATCTTTGATCGTCAATTTGATCGATGATTGGAGATGCTCTTAGGGGTTTAGACTCTTTTGTGGTTGGGAGAGGACTACTATGGGCTAGTTGGTGCAACCATGCTTTTCACACACGTGCGGTGCAAAAGCAAGCACGCCGCCGCTGTCCAGTCAACCAAGATTTATTTTTTTGGAAAAATTATTTCCTTAAAGAATTTAAAACTAAATTAAAGTTTGCTTTAATGTGTGGGGCATCTGAACCGGCAAGAATAAATCTTGTCATAATGGAATTGAATTTCAGACCGTTCTAAATCTTGTCATGTGGGGGGCAAGACCGTTCTAATTCCGTTTTAAACATTATGACCATGCTCCATGCACGAAATTGAATTTCAATCAATGTCCATTAAAGCTATTCTCTTCTTTTACCTATAAAAGAAAAACGAATTTCTTCATTTGAACTTACACCAGAAGCAACTACTATCCTGACTTCTTTTCCCCTCTTCCTGCTTTGTTTTGCGCACTGCTTGTTTATTTCCCTTCCACATCTATCTTGTTGTTAATTTTTTGAGGGTGATTTGTATTGTGCTTATACAAGTCATAACGGGCAGTTCTATCCTGGACACATCTCCGATGTGGGGGTATAGCATCTCTCATTCTTCAGGAGTACCCGCGGATTATTGTGTTAAGGACAATTTGCTGAGCAGGTGGCTCTGTCCATTGTGTGATATCAATTCAGTGATTTCTTAACCTTAACATCTTCTTCCTGTTTAGCATTTCTATTGTTGCAGATCCAACAATCTTAACACAATATTACTTCTTCTGTAACAATGGGTAAAAATGATGTTGACAGACCAGAAAAATTCAATGGCAAAGATTTCAAAAGATGGCAATCCAAGATGTTCTTTTTTCTGAGTTTTCATATGTTGGATGAATTAGTTCTGAAATTTTTTGATGAGACTTTTAATGATGCTGGAAATGAAAGGGAGTTGGAAAGTTGGGTTAGACAAAATTATATGGCAAAAAATCATATTCTGAATTGTCTAGAAGATGCATTGTATGATTTTTATAATGCAAAAGATAACTTTTCTGCTTTTGATTTATGGGCTGCTTTAGAATTACAAAGCTGAAACTGCTGGAAGTAAGAAGTTTTTGGTAGCCAGGTTCCTGGAATACAAAATGTAAAATGACAAATCTGTGGTTGATCAATTCCTTGAACTTCAGCGTATTATCAATGAAATTCTTGCTGAAGGTATGATGATAGATGAAACGTTTCAAATGACTGTTGTGATTGAGAAATTACCGTCTTCATGGTCTGAATACAAACGAAGATTGAGACATGAAACTGGTGAAGTCAGTATGGTTGATTTGGGTAAGAAGATTCAAGTAGAAGAATTACTATGCTCCAAAGACAAGAACGTATCTTCTGCAAGGGACATGTCCAACAAGGCTTATGTAACTGAACACAAGTCTTCCAATACTGAAAAGGGAAACAACATCAAACGCAACCCTAAGCCTGGTCATCACAAGAAATGTATGTTTCAGAAACCCAAATCTGGCATTGGTAAAATTAAAGGTTCCTGTTATGTTTGCGGAACTCCTGGCAATATGACAATGCACTGTAGAAAACGTAAGAACTTTAATAATAAGAAAAACAATGCTAATTTGGTTGAAAATAACAAAACCGAGTTTTCTGGCACGGTGTCTGAAGTTAAATTGGTAACCAATGTGAGACTGGTGGGTAGACTCTGGTGCTACCAAGCATGTCTTGGAAACAGAGATATGTTCACCTCATATCAGAAAGTAGGGGAAGGGGATAAACTCTACTTGGTTAACTCATCTGCAGCACAGGTTGCGGGAAAAGGCAAAGTAGGGCTAAAACTTACTTCTGGCAAAACTCTCACATTGAATGAAGTTCTTCATGTTCCAGACATCTGCAAAAATCTTGTATCTTGTGGTGTTTTAGATGATAAGGGTTTTAAACTTGTTTTTGAATATAGGAAAGTTATTGTCACTAAGGGTAAGGATTATGTAGGAAAGGGTTATAAGACTGAGGGTCTCTACAAACTTAATGTAACCTCTGATGAAATGAATAAAATTGATTCTTCTGCTTATGTTTGTGTGTCATTGAATGTTTGACATGGTAGACTTGGACATGTAAACTTTAAGTCAATGCTTAAACTGGCTAGCATAGGCTGCATACCTAAATTTAGTTTGGATAATGAACATAAATGTGAAGTATGTGTAGAATCAAAATATGCTAAAAAACCTTTTAGAAAAAATATTCAGAGAAATTCTAAACCCTTAGAATTAATTCATTCAGACCTAGTTGACATGAAGTCAGTTCAAACTAGAGGTGGTAAGAAATGGTTTGTCACTTTTATAGATGATTGTACAAGGTACTGTTACATATATTTACTCAAACGTAAGGATGGTGCCTTAGAAGCCTTTAAGATGTATAAACTAGAAGTTGAAAACCAAATGAGTGCTACCATTAAAACTGTTAGGTCTGACCGTGGTGGTGAGTATGTAATTCCAATAGGAGATTTTTTCATTAAACACGACATTATACACGAAGTAACCCCTCCTTATTCACTACAATCTATTAGTGTGGCTGAACCGAAGAACCGAACCCTTAAGGAGATGATGAATGCCATGTTAATTAGTTCAGGATTACCTGCAAACTTGTGGGGGGAGGCCGTCCTTTCAGCTTGCTATGTATTGAACATAGTACCCTTTAAATGATCATACAAAACTCCATATAAGTTATGGAAAGGTAGACAACCTTCTTATGTATACTTTAAAGTGTGGGGGTGTTTGGCTAAGGTTTCCATTCCTCCACCTAAAAGAACCAAGATAGGCCCAAAACTGTTGACTGTGTCTTCATAGGGTATCCTGAACATACTACTGCATATAGATTTATGGTTGTAAGTTCTGAAATTTCTGAAATTGGTGTGAATACAATTATAGAATCTAGGGATGCTGTGTTATTTGAAAATGTTTTTCCATTGAAATCTGATTCTCGCATGTTATGTGTTGATCCCCTAGATGTCCCTTCCACTAGTCAGACATTACCTTTAGAGGAAGATGAATTTGAATTTGAGCCTAAAAGAGGTAAAAGACTTAGAACTGAAAAATATTTTGAGCTAGAATTCATAACATGCTTAGCTGAGACTGATCCACAGACTTATAGAGAAGCCATGACTTCTTCTGAAGCTCCATGGTGGAAAGAATCCGCCATTAGTGAAATGGATTCCATTATACAGAATGGTACTTAGGAGATTGTAAATTTACTTCTAGGGTGTAAACCCATAGGTTGTAAATGGATCTTCAAAAGGAAACGTAAGGTAGATGGAACTGTGGAAAAATACAAAGCTAGATTAGTAGATAAAGGCTATAAACAGATAGAAGGTGTAGATTTCTTTGATACTTATTCACCTGTTACGAGAATTACTTCCATTAGGATGTTAACTGCTATTGCTGCCATTCATAACTTAGAGATACATCAAATGGATGTAATTTTTTTTTTTCTAAATGGTGAATTAGATGAAGAAATTTATATGGACCAACCTGAGGGATTTGTAGTGAAAGGTTGTGAAAAAAAAGTTTGTAAACTGAAAAAATCTTTGTATGGTTTGAAACAAGCACCTAAACAGTGGCATGAAAAATTTGATCATGTAATGATTTCTAGTGGTTTTAAAATCAATGAATCTGACAAGTGTATTTATACTAAACTTGTGAATGATGCCTGTGTGATTGTATGCTTGTATGTTGATGATACGCTTATACTTGGTACAAACATGGATGTAATTAATCCCACAAAGAATATGCTAAATGAGAACTTTGACATGAAAGACTTAGGCCCCGCTGATGTGATCTTAGGGATGAAGATTATAAGAAATTCTAATGGATATAGTCTTAGTCAATCTCATTATGTTGAATGTGTGCTTAAAAAATATAATCAATTTGATTGTAAACCTGCTTGTACTCCGTATGATCCTTGTTGTAGTCTCAAAAAGAATAAGGGTAATGGAGTTTCACAACTTGAATATTCACGTGTTATAGGAAGTCTGATGTATTTGATGAATTGTACGAGACCAAACATTGCTTATGATGTGAGTAGATTAAGTAGGTATATCTATAATCCAAGGCAGGAGCATTGGGATGCACTTATTAAAGTGTTAAGGTACTTGAAGTACACTTTGAACTTTTGTTTAGATTATGAGAGATACCCTGCGGTCCTTGAAGGATTTTGTGATACAAACTGGATATCAGACTCAGAGGAGTCTAAGTCTATGTGTGGATATATGTTCACTCTAGCATGTGGGTCTGTATCTTGGAAGAGTTCCAAACAGACATGTATAGCTCGATCCACTATGAAATCGGAGTTTATTGCTTTAGATAAAGCAGGAGGAAGACGCTTGGATAAGATGCTTTTTAGAAGACATTCCTCTTTCGCATAGGCCTGTGCCAGCTATATCTATACATTGTGATAGTCAAGCTGCAATAGCTAATGCTAAAAACAACAACTATAACGGGAAGTCTATACACATTCGTAGAAGACATAATTCCCTAAAACAACTAATCTCAACTGGCGTTATTTCTGTTGGCTTTGTGAGGTCTAAGGAGAATATTGCGGACCCTTTGACGAAAGGTTTGTCCACGGTTTGCCATGAAGGATACTCAACCTTGCTGACTGGAGATCCCAAGGTCAATGTTTTGAATGAGACAACTTATTTGTGGTGGGTTAAAGGAAACACTATCAGAGAGTTACTTCGAATTTTCTTCCGAACAAAGGGAAGGGGAAGGGTCTTCTTCGATGGATCCTTCTTGTTCCTGTTTAGTCCCCTTCGTTTCAGAAATTGTTTCGATTTCTACATCTGGTTCTCTGTCCCTTCCCTATGGTGTATACGTGATAGTGTGACTGCATGTGAAGGATGACTTTTTATTAAGTCTTAATGAGTTTTATAATTTCAATTTAAGATTGAAGTGGGGTGTAGCAGTAAACACTCTTGATAGAACTCAAATATCTGAATGAGGAAGTGGGCCGCTTCCTATGAGAATTGAGCTGATTCTCTAGAGCATTTTGAGAAACGGGATACGTCCAGGGCCAAAATGGACACAACGGCACGAACTTGACAACACCTAGAGTGATATCACGCGTGGAAGTTATTGATGAACTACACCAAACGATGGCAGTTCAAGACATCGCGTTCACTGTCCATCAAGTAGTTCCTGTAATTTCTCACTAAGCAAAGGTTCAAGACCTTATGGACACCTATTGCCTATAGTGGTATTTCTCGCTTTCTGATTTCTGATTTTCATCGGGTTTTCATTCATGTGGGGGATTGTTAGAGAAAATGGGCTTTAAGTTTAATGTTTTTGGTCTTGGATAGAATGAGCTTAGGACCAAGGGGTCACTAAGGAAAAACTAGCACATTTTCACCTTTGTGAATGAACCTTTAGTCCCACATTGAAGAAACTAAAGATCCATATTACTTAGAAATTTGCACCTAAGGGTGGCCCCTTAGGGGTTTAGAAGTGGTTGGGAGAGGACTAAGGCTATGGGCTAGTTGGTGCAACCATGTTTTTCACACACGCGCGGTGCTTTGCACCGAAGCATGCACGCACGCCGCCGGCGTCCGTCCGGTCGGTCGTGGTCGGGCTCGGGTTCGCGTTCACGTTTGCGCTTGCGCTTGCGGTTGTGGGTGCGGGTGCGGGTGCGCTTGCGACTGCGGTTGCGGTTGCGGGTGTGGGCGTGGCTACGGCTGCGGGTCAACCAAGACTTATCTTTTTGGACAAATTATTTTTAAATTATTTCCTTAAAGAATTTAAAACTAAATTAAAGTTTGCTTTAATATGGGGGGCGTCTGACCCGGCGAGAATAAATCTTGTCATAAAGGAAAATAAATTTTTGACCGTTTTAATTCCGTTTTAAACATTATGACCGTGCTCCATACACGAAATTGAATTTCAATCAATGTCCATTAAAGCTATTCTCTTCTTTTACCTATAAAAGAAAAACGAATTTTTTCATTTGAACTTACACCAGAAGCAGCTACTATCCTGACTTCTTTTCCCCTCTTTCTGTTTTGTTTTGCGACTGCTTGTTTATTTCCCTTCCACATCTACCTTGTTGTTAAGTTCTTGAGGGTGATTTGTATTGTGCTTATACAAGTCATAACGGGCAGTTCTATCCTGGACACATCTCCGCTGTAGGGGTATAGCATCTCTCATTCTTGAGGAGTACCCGCGAACTATTGTGTTAAAGACAATTTGCTGAGCAGGTGGCTCTGTCCATTGTGTGATATCAATTCAGTGATTTCTTAACCTTAAGATCTTCTT
Source organism: Papaver californicum (assembly GCA_023531435.1). NCBI lineage: Eukaryota > Viridiplantae > Streptophyta > Magnoliopsida > Ranunculales > Papaveraceae > Papaver > Papaver californicum. Next base: position 4,866,909 of record JAJJMC010005943.1, on the reverse strand, counting down.
CCTGTTTAGCATTTCTATTGTTGCAGATCCAACAAACTACATACCAACAATATCAACAAAACTAAAGGGCTCACCACAACCATGTACAGTTCTATTTTTTCTCCAAAAAAATAAAATTGTTTTTTGTCCATCGGCGCAACTCTTTAAATGGCTTGTACTGCTTGCCGCAACCTTTCATACTCACGTGGTTAAAATCTCAGTCTTTAAATACGTTGGATGGTCATTTATGGTGTTAAACTAGTAAATGAGTATCGGGGCTGTCTAAAAATTCCCTGCTTCAGTGTTTACAAAATCTGAAAGGAATTCTACCTTCCATTGCCCCTCATACCTAAACATTTGGAAGGCATACAAGGACTTTCAATAATCAGATAACAATTGGTTGTATAGGATGATAAATGATATTATTGTATTACTCTACAAGTTTATGAAAATGAAGCTTATTCTTTTGGTTTCAATGATCTTTTATAAAACCATTTCAGTGTTGGCCAAAAAACGATCTCATACTTGTTGCATACATTCCAATTCTTTCCACAGTCGACCTATATAAGAAATCATTGAATTGTCATGAAAAATTCAACGGAGATAAATATGAAATAAAATATAGCATACCTTTCCAATGAGAACAGATTCATTAGCCATCCCAATATTTTCAGCAAGTTTCTCAAACTGAGGATCAAGCTTTTCACTGATACCCAGGCCAATAGAAATTGATAAAAGCATATCTATTTTGTCCAACGTTCTTCTCAAAGTTGTTCTCAGTAAGAAGAACAACATCTGCCACACTACTAGATACTAATATCAACAACAACAACCCTAGAATCTCAATGGAAAGATTCAACCGGATCTTCTTCTTCTCAGAGCTAACCATTTCCATTTTCCTTGATTGTGTCTTGAATCTTGATTCTGATGTTTGCGAAGCTAAAATATAAAAAGCCAAATGGGAGAACTAACAAGTTGATTGGTTCATTTTTCAGGTCAGCTCTTTGTCATTTGGTCAATTTCTACGGCTCCAAAAGAATCAAATGGATTAATGCAACTTATGCCTGCACTGCAGTGTACACACTACACACACTGGAATTTCATGGCCCAGCTAGAGGAATAAACCACGGTTCGTCCAGAATCCAGATATTTCACAAAAGATAAATCGAACAGTATTTATTCTAGTCATTTTTAGTTTGATTCTATGTTCTAGCAAATTATTTAGATACAGAAAACACTTTTCTTGGAATTCAAACGGAAAACTTTCTGAAATCGATGAAGCACTTTTCCTTTCTTAAAATCTAGTCAGTGTAATGAATTATGACAATAACATTATTACATTTTCTAATAAATATAGGCACGTAAATTTCAGCAAAAATCACATCTCTCTGTTTTTAACTTCCTAACAAGGTAACAGACTACCAACGTTAATTCTTTGTTCTAAGCAAACACCTCTTTGATCTTTGTCTTCTGATGCTCCGTTAGTGATGAAGGGAAAAGAACCTCGAAAGTGACGTATAAGTCTCCCTTCTTTGAGCTAATATGCAATGGCATCCCTTCCCCTTTGAACTTCCTCACTTCCTTGGGTTCAGTAATTTTCTGCAAATCATTCCACACATCAGCTACTGTGCTTATTATACTTTATACACGAAGGAAAAATTTGAAGGAAAACAAGAGAATATACATTCGAGCCGATTTCCACTAAATGCTCATCAAGATGTTTGATATTCTTTTCAAAACCAACAAGAGCTTGAACCTGAAGAACAGGGTGTTGGCAAATTAGTTAATGCTTAAAATTACCTAAGAGTTTATTTGTTCCTCGGAAACAGGCAGTTAGAGAAAGACGAAAAGAAGATTTACCAATGTTATTGAAACAGTTGTATGGAGGTCATTTCCTTCCCTTTTAAAAAGGTTATGGGGGGCAGTACGGATCTTAAACTGCAGAAGACAACACAACACACTTATAGTCATCAAATTGAGTTACCACATTAGTTACAATATTTTAATTCAATTGAACAGGTTGATCAAACCTTCAAATCTCCAGCTTCTCCATCTATTACAGGCTCACCGTCCTCGTAAAAGGATACCTCCTGCAAGAATTCTAGAGGTTATAAAGTAGCTAGAGTGCTAGAAAATATAAGACAAAAGCTGATTCTAACATCTCACAAACATACAATCAACTAAAGGAAATGTTCAGATAGGTGATTCCGGTGAAGGATTATTTAGATGAGCATACATGTGTTTTGGAATTTGGAGAATGAATGATTTGTGCCGTCATTCACATCAGATATCTAATTTATCCACTGATTCGAATCAGAGATGTAAAGATGTTTAGTTTGAACCCCATTAGTCTCCCACAGACGAGGAAGAAAAGTCAGAAGTGTCTTTATTGTCAGTAGGGAACTACTTCCACATCCAGGTCACCAACAAGACCATTTTATCAGCAGAAGGAATAAAATGGGAAGAGCACATAATACTATGCAGCAAGAAGTCAAGATGCTACACTAATTACATGCCTCATCTTTTCAGATTGTTTCTAAACTGATTAAAGTAAAATAAAATGAGAAGTTAAATACATTAAAGCTCTTCAGGTAATCAGATTAAGCATTCTAGTGTGAGAGAACTTGTTCTTTTATTTGTTAACTCGTAAAAAAGGCAGATCAAAAGGTGTGCTTTTTCGTATAGGAAGTCACAGAGTAAGAGAATTTTAAATTGAGCTTACTTGTTCATCTTGCATCCCTTTCTCGATATCAACAGTGATGAAGTACCCCTCTCTTTCATATTTGACATTTGGACATTGCTCACAAACCTGAAAAGTGCATATTAGCAGAAAAATGACAAGAGGTGTATAACCAGTCTCTTACTCTCAGTAACCTGCAGAGAACAATGTCTAATCACTAAGCCAATATTTTGGTGCTTGCGAATTAGCGCTCTCAAAATGCAAAGCAGTGATCTTGTGCAGCACGGCTCTAATTAAGTTTCATAGTTTGATTTTCTGAAATACCTGACAATGCATACCTGCTCTGTCATCTGTTGGAACATTCCAGGACCTATTTGCCTGTGATAGACCTCATTTCTACAGTTACAGCGCCTCTTACCAGGTGCCGGCTTTAAGACGTTTTTCTCCCTCCAAACCTGATTAGATTCATTATAATACACATCAACTTTTGAAACGTCTCCAATGTCCACAACCCAGTTCCAAGAATAAAAGTGGTCGTACCTTCAAAGAGCCTCCCATGTACAAGTCTTCCAGTGAAGCATCCAAATCAACAATCACATCGTCGCCTTTTACAACCTTGTCTTCCTCTTCTGGTTCACCTCCACCAAAGAAACTAAACACAAGTATTCATTTCGTTAATGATCAAAAAAGAGAGCATCAACCCATACTTCAATAAAAAGTCTTTACAATTAAACATATGGCATCAAGAATCATAACTAAAAATTGCCGACAAATACAGAAGACCTATGATAGCATATATTACTAAAATTCGGACATAGTGAAAGAGGAACGATGACTCTTAAGCAACATGATTCACCAACACCTAAGTGAAATCTAACTAATTGCTTCAGTTTTCTTGATGTGTATAAGAATCTAAGGTGATACAGAGTTCAATAACCTCATAAACTACACAAATGACGAAACAATCAAACCAGTCCTACCCTACTAAATTGAACAGGAATTTAAAATCTGAGGTGGTAAACCATGTTGAGATTTCAATCGGCTAATAAAAATTACATGAATGACATTCCAAAAAAGAAATAGGCATACGAAACTTACGAGCTAAAAATGTCTTGCATATTCATTCCTCCACCACCTCTTCCACCATCACCTTGAGCTGCATGCTGCTTTAAACCCTCTTCACCATATCTATCATAAATATTCCTCTTTTCACGATCACTCAATACTTCATAGGCATTATTAATCTCAGCAAATTTCTTATTAGCTTCTTCATTTCCTTGATTTTTATCAGGATGATATTTCAATGCTAATTTCCTATATGCTCTTTTAATTTGATCTTCAGTTGAACCTTTTGCAATTTGTAGTATGTCGTAATAACTTTTCCTATAAACAATGAAAAATCCAATTGCTCATGTTAAGATGAAAACTCTCAATTATAAAACAACCAAACAAGAATGTAGTAATTCAATGAAATGATTACATACCCAGCAAGAACCGAGAGAGTTAATGATGATAAAACACAAACTAGTAACAAAAATTTCCAACTTTGATTCGCCATTATATTGAATCTTTCGTATAATAAAATTCAGGAGAGATATTAAAAATCTTTCCCTTTCTTGATTAAAAAACTAGGGTTTCGAATTAGGTTTTATTTTTCGATCTGTTGTAGATTTCCTCTTTCGGAAAACTGAGATTTTAATTTCTCAACTGAAGAAAGAAGACTGAGAACCAGAACGCCGAATTGACTATTATACCCCTGTCGCATTTTGGTTGCGGTGATGTATACCTTCCTTAGAATGTAGGTGAACAGATTAATATTATGTCGACATAAAATGAATAGAAGAACTCTGAGAAATATGTTTTTTTTACGCCATGATTCATGAACGAAAGTTCTTGAAAAATCAAAATATTTTTCTCTGTTCTTCTTCACTCTTCAAGTTCAAAATTTAACCGTAATTTTTTTTTAGATGATGAAGACACACGATGGGCCGATCGATTTAAAAGCTAAGACTAGAAAATTCGATGTTGATAATCGATTCCCACTCCGTAACTATTATCGAATCGCTGATACTCTTCTTAAACAGGTGTAATTTTCTTAATTCCATCTCTTAATTGCTTTATTTGGTTTGAATTTTACCTCACTTCAATGTGTTTTTTTTGTTTCAGTTTGTGTTTATTTAATCCTTCCCAGGACTTGAATTTATTAAATTGAACTTAGGATAAAGTGATTTACTTTCAAATATTGGGTTTAGGGTTTGAATATTTTGTTGAGTTGGAAAACTAGGGATGCATTGATCATTGAAGTGATAATTTCCCATACAATTATAGAGAGAAAGTGAATTTTATGTATAATTTGTAAATTGGAATACATTGACAAAAAGGTGATTAGTTGATTGGAAATTGAAGGTATACCACGAATAATATAGGCATTACATTATCGTATTGTAGTTGTCATAGGAATAACTCCACCTATATCTATAAACGCCAGACCGTCATTGATACTTTGTTTTACTACATTAGTAATGAATCGAAATAGTCTACAGTTTACAGTAATATCCATTTTGGCATGATTTACTTGCTTGTTTATTGATTTTAGTGCAATTTTTTCCTTTTATGTTGTTATTCAGGCAAATATCTATCGGGAGGAGGGAAACATTATTGATTTGCATATTATGCTTGTTAGGTTTACAAGGTAACAAAAAGACATCTAGATAAATCGTTTTTGCTTTGCTATGTTATGTTATGTTCTCTTAAACTAAATCTGTAGTTCTGATTATAGATTGATTGACTTGTTTGTTTCCTTTCCAGTTTGGTTGTGGAAACTATTCCATGCCATCGAGATTACCAAGTCACACTTCCAAAGCAAAGATCTATGTATATGAAAGTGAGTTGATTGAAATACTACATGTGTTTCTCTTTGATTACATCCTTTTAGGTAGCTCTTTTTTAAATGCATGCATTATAATGCTACCCTTTTGGTATCTGTTTCTTTTTAGAAACTTCCAGTTGTCATGACTGAGCTAGAATCTATTAAGCCGGATGTTGATCGTCGAGTGGCAGAATTGAATAAAGCTTATTATGATACTCCTGGAATCCCTGAGAGGATTTCATACAATTCAGATTCTTATCATTCCACTAACCAGCAAATTACGTCTAACCTGGAGGCTAGTCAGGTCTGCTTCCACCACCCCCACCCCCTTTCCGTAAACAAAATTTAGCAATTGAAAGTCTCAATTGTCACTGTTTTTTGAATCATTACTATCATGTTATTATTTCACAATGTTTGTTTCTCATTTGAGCTAAAAATTTGCACATTCTTTTTATTTAGCTGTACCCAACTGGCAGAAGCACATCTCAGGCATCATCGAGGCACAACAATAATTATCAGATTGTTTCTTCAAACAGCATGCAGATTGAGAAGCAGTTCCAGAAGCTGTATGTAAATTGTTTCACTACACATTAAGACATGTTTAGAACAAGCTAGTTAATTGTTTGATTATCCATTGTTTTTGGCTTTTGCATGTATATCTGGACAACATTTATAAAGTGTGCGCTGATATTAGATTTTCTGAACATTTCCATACTCTTTACTTAACTCTGAAATTTCATGAGTTCTGTAGCATGTTTTCTGTGGTTCTCGTTAGTATGCCAGTGATAACATTGTAAAAGTTAGGCTTAGTGCTTTTCTTACTGATGGTTTTATCTGCAGATCATTCGGCCTACCTCCTCCAAAAGAGGAAACGTTATCCAGGCATTCGATTTTTGGCCCAAATGGTCTTCGGGGAAAATGGCCAGAGCCTACTACCACATTGAAGGTAATGATAATACCTTTCATTTTTGTAGGAAACTACATATGCCATAGACTAACCCACTACATGATCTGATACAGGTCCAATATCCAAGCAAAATTGACTCAACTCCAGTGGAGATTTCAGGGTCAGGATCCTACTCAATTTCCTTCATGCTTAAATACTTACCTGAATCGTACATCTTTGACCTCATATTAGATGCATTGCTTCATTTTTGTATATGTTTTGTCCGTTTCGTTCTTATGGTCCGATTTGATTTGTTTCTGTAACATGGTACAAATTCTTATTGAAATGTTTCTACGTTTAATGGACGCATAGTTTTTTGTTTTTATTCTGTCAATGGAAAATAGACTGCAAGGTGAACCCCATGATCCTGGAGTTGATAAATCTACAATGGATATGGTTCTTGCCCTGGATGATGGTAGATGGTCAAGTTCTGCACAGGAATCATGTTCTAGTGGTAACATCATAGAAGAGCTTCTTCAAGTGAATAACATCAGGCAACCCTCTCCTCCCCCAGTTCTTGCCGAGCTGAATCAGCATGATTATCACCCGATACACCCAGTACACCCATCACAAGTTGCTGATCCAAGACCTGGACCAGCAAAATCTATTCAGGATGGGATATCCAACTCTAATTCGTATCAGCATTTACACATTGTAAGACTCGCATCCCCCCAACCTACACCTTGTCTTCTTCCTGTAAATATTTTTAAAGTATTGGTTCATCAGCTCTTGGGTAGTTTTACTGAAAGGTTGTTTAGTTAGCTTTATGGTGTGAAATAAATGCTCATTTTGCAGCCTGTAAATATGATGGAGGGTTTCCTGAGGTTGGCGCAAGCAAATACAAAGAAAAATTTAGAAACATGTGGGGTTCTTGCTGGTAAACTGGTAAGTTCTTCTGAATGTTGATGTTTGCAACAAACTGTAATGAATATTATATCTATTCTGACTTTTTCCCCCAATTGCAGAAAAACAGAGTATTCCATATTACAACACTGATAATTCCAAAGCAGGAGGCAACTTCAGACTCTGTAAGTAATATTTTGCTCCTTTGTTCTCTTTCACCAATTTGACAGTATTTTGTAGTGTCTTACTCCAGCTTCAATCTTCTTTCCCATTAGATGATCCCCGCCGATTTAGCTCAATTATTTGACTTGTCTAGGATGCCAGTTTAATTCATGTAATTAAGATGAAAACTATCCACAGAGTTCATTAAATCAAACAAAAACTTATCTGTACGTTTTGTGTTCTTCCTAAATCTATTGCACCTGCATGGGATTCACTTCTTAATTAAATGCTATCTGCATATGTGAACGTCATCCATGATGATGAAGTGTTTTGTTGTTTGTCCAGTGCTCGACGATGAATGAAGAAGAAATATTCGAGTTTCAAGATAAACTCTCCCTTTTTCCCCTTGGGTGGATTCATGTAAGTAGGAAAAATCAACTTTCAAGTAATCATGCTGTTTTTTATTCAAGGACTTATTATTATCTAATCCTTGTCTCTCTTCGGGCCTGTGTTACAACGACACGATGTCGGTGTCTTGTACCAATACGCTACTTCGACACGACAACTTAAAAAACTAAAATACGTGGACACGGCACACACAATATAAATATCATTGAATTTAGTAGTTTAACATAGATATATAACTATATAAGGTAGTTAATTTGCAAGATATATGCGTATAATATGTATGATTAATCCAAAAGGCATTACGTAAACTTAACTGGAGAGAAGAAGTCGGGATAAAAAGGGAGAAAGTCTAGAGCAAGATCAGTGGACAGATTTGGAACTAATATTTTGTTGCTAGAGTTAAAACTTCTCATAGAATCTAGTAAAATATCTAAGTTTCCTAATATTAAGGTATTGATTTATCTTGACAGCTGTTGATATCTAATAATTTAGTCACTTTTCTAACTGAGTTGTATCTTGAAGTATTGGAGTATTAATACGCGTGTCCGTGTAAATACGTATTGACACGGCTGATATTTTTTTTAGGCATGTCGCTGTAACACAGCTTCGGGCCATAATATGTCATGTCAATACTTCAATTTGACATCAATCATATGATATCATGCACATCTTTAATCCTTGATATGTGTTGTTCTAGTCACAAAATTATACGGTTACTTCACTCGAAAGCTATTTTAAGTTCCTGATTTGTTTTTCAGACACATCCTTCACAGACTTGCTTTATGTCTTCAGTTGATCTTCATACACATTACTCATACCAGGTAATAATAGACTATTTTGGAGTTGCTATTATATGCCTGGAGACCTCAATATACTTCCCATACCTACTTCATTTTTTACAGTTCATTTGAAATTTTCTAACATGGATTTTACGTGGCTTTTTTATTAGATCATGTTACCTGAAGCAATTGCAATTGTCATGGCCCCCACAGATACTTCCAGGTAGAATTTGTCTCTCCCTTTGCACGTGAATTATTACAATCACAGGGACTTCGCATAGTCTAGCTGAACCAAAATAGCAGTTGGTTACACCCATTACCCACACTGCCTTTCTATTCAACAAATTTTCAACTCTGTGGAATAGTAGAATTGAAGTAAATAAAAAAAGAAAAGGGAGTTTAAAAACTGGATCCTGAAAAATGATTGTTACTGTGTAGTCCAAGGTCACCCATTCTTCATTGTATCGGTCGAACGAACCAACAACTTTGTTTTGTCGTATTTAAACATTCAAAGATTACAGACTATCACCCAATTGTTACTTGCAGACAGCACGGCATATTCCATTTATCTGATCCTGGGGGCGTCTCATTGATTCGTAACTGTCAACAACGTGGCTTTCATCCACATGAGGAGCCTTCTGATGGTAGTCCTATTTATGAGCATTGTTCACATGTTTACATGAATCCTAAATTGAAGTTCGAGATTGTGGATCTTCGTTGAGGTTGTATAGTTTTACTCTTCTCTTGCTCTTTTTATTAAAGCTTAGTTTCAAGTGATAACATCAGTAAATATCAAATATATATTCTTGACAAACTTATGAAAAAAGTGTGAAGTTCAACTAGCTCCATAGTACATAGGAGATCCATAACATTGAAACCCTTAACATTGAAATTGATGGTTCCATTCTGGAAACCTCGATATCAGCTCTATATACACATTCCATTTTCAAGAGTAAACTAGTTTTATCGATAAAAAAAAGAGAGGCAGTAAACTGATTTTTGTTCCTACAGTTTAAGCTATTTATGAACTGCTATATACTTTCAACATTTTTTTTGGGTTATATGTATATGCAGGATCATGTATAATCTCAGCTACATAGCTGCTCTTTAATAATTTGTCGCGCACACTCTCTCTGCTCAGTGTTATTGCTTGTGCTTTCAAATATGTTTGGAATCTAATCTCTCTGCAGCTGCTCTTTGAGATTTAGCGCTTTGCCACATGTCACAGACACACTTTCCCTCACTCTCATTAAGGGATGCTCTGATTAATATTAGAACCATTCTGAGCGGCACAACCATATCTACCTGATGTAGTACTAGTATAGTATCCTTGTATATCATGATTTTTCTTGTACTAGCCAGGTTTTTTACACTTGAATTGCACTGTGAAGATGACATGACAGTGCATTCGATTTCTTTTAGAGGGAAAGTGGGATAGGGACAGGAGGGAGAGATGAAAAGTTTTAGAATTAATTAACATAAAGAGTATAGGACAGTTAATAAACCATCAACCTGCCTAAGAAAGGACAATATGAAAAACCCCTAGGAGTAATAGCAGCAGCTATCATGTGACAGACAAATGGGTACAACAACCACGGGGTCCAATTCAGTTAAGTCTCTTCTTAACAATTATTTTAGTTCATTGGAAACACAAGGACACTAGGTACTCTTAGAATGTCATATTGTTTTTCTTTTCTTTAAAAATAATGGATCTCATTATTTTTAATGAGGTTTACTTATATCAGGGTTATCATTGATAAATGAATCAAACAAATAAAGATCATTTTTATTTCCAAAAGCAAATTTAAACTAATATAGTTTGCTAGACCACTAATTTCAAGAACATTATGAATGATAACTAACGAGTTAAAGAAAGAAACCAATCAGCTAAAGCTTGTTGTTTTTCAGACTCTGGAATAGTTGCAGCTGCATCGCCAGTATCATCATTCTCCCATAACCAAGATAGCATTTCTTCTTTTTCAATATCCCATACTGCAGAAGTTGTTTTCAAATCCACATCCACAGTTTCATTTCCCATATCAAAATCCCAATTGTAAACCCATTCGCTGTCTTCAATTGTATCAGTATTAATAGTAGTAAAACTGCTTGTAGTGGTAGTTGAATTCAACGAAGAACTAGGGCATAATTCATGACTTCCATGCTGTATGTCTGAATTAGTATTATCTGCACTTACAAAAACATGATCATCACAAACAATCTCTGCTTGATCATGACTAGAAGAAGAAGAATACTCCATTAGGCTTGTGATAAGTTCATTCTGAACGAAATCATCACTAATATTCAAACCACCCATGACCCCATTTCCTGCCCCATCACTAAATGTATGAACATTAATAGGGCCACTGTGGTCATCAATATCTGATGATGGACCCAAATTTTCATTGCCCATAATAAGTTGTTCATGAGAGCACAATATGCCAGACCCAAGTAGTACTTGTTCTACATATGGACTATTCAACAACCCGCTTTCTATCTCCTCCTCACTTGTACACAACATTAATATACTGTCTCTCTTTCCTTCATGTTCACTTCCCCCACTATGACCTAATATTCCTCCAACTTCATCATGAAAAGGACCTGAAATAACTATGGCTTCCTTGCCTTGATCTCTTTGATCACATGAGTCCATATTTGTCCTTTGTCTCTCTTTCTCCACTTGCCTTAGTACATCCATCATCTGGGTATTTTTCTCTTGGGGTGATATGGGTGTTGCAGTTATCATTACATCATCTTCACAACCACTTTCTCTATGATCATGATCATCAGTAGTTTTTCTCTCTGCCATCCTTGTTGCCTTGTTATTACTTGATGGTATTAATTTGTTCTTTTTCATATTTGCTCTACTGTTTTTACCACCTTTGTACGTTTTACCACCATTTGTACTCTTCAATTTAGTTGTATCTACTGTCACCAGCGATGGGGTATCTTTACTATAATGCAGGGGTCTTCTGAAAGTATGAATTCTTCTACTTAAATGAGAATTCCAATAATTCTTTATCTCGTTATCTGTTCTTCCCGGTAGGTGTCCAGCTATCACTGACCACCTACATCATGAAACAATTAAACTCCGATTAAAATCAAAACGGGATTAACCAACAGCCACCAGCAGATATTTATGCTTGTGCAAATTAGATAGTAAGATTTTCCTTAAAAACTAATATGTGCAGAAAAAATAAAACCCAGACCCTTGGGAGTTATGCAATACCAAGGTTCCCAATAATTCTTTCAACAAAAAAGAGTTGCGCAATACCAAGGTTTCCTTGCAATACACGCATTGCAAGCTCAGGCCTTATGGTCCTCCTAGTGGCAACACCGTACATGCAATATTCAGTGCTTGGCCAAAGCCTATATATATTATACATGCATATAGAGTAGACATTGATACAGTTACCACTAAAATTATAAGATAGGTAGCTTCTTATTTTGTGTGTGATGTTTGTCCTTGATTTACACCAATTTACTCAAACATAAACTTTTATTATATTGTTCAACAAACTTGGTACTATTTATGCCCAAATAAGATCTATGAAAGAAAATCCAACTGTTTCTGTCCTTGAAGAATTAATGGGTCATTTACATTTACTGAACCCAAAAGATTACATGGTTTACTAATAACTCTGGATTGGTAAAATTACCCGATTCCCCTAGTACTCTGTGGTCAACTTTTGCAAGTGTTTTTTCATCTCTCAATTCCAACACTGACCTTTACCTCAGTTATTGATATAGGTACATCAGACTGGTAACTAGTAATTAATCATATTCTAATGATGATAGAAAAGTTAGATGGCTTATATAGCTAGCGGCGGATTTGGTCATAACTGTGTACCGTTAGAACTCTGACTATATAACAGAGTGACCAAAATAAGGAAATGAAAGTCCTAAAGAATGCCATATAAAGAAAAAGAGAGATGTCTGGTAGAGTGAAGAACTCACTTATTACCCAAAGTGTTATGCAGCTTAATGATCATATCCTCTTCTTGAGTAGAGATGTTTCCCCTCTTTAAATCAGCTCTCAAGTAATTAATCCACCTTAGTCTACAACTCTTTCCGCACCTCAACAAACCTATTTCCATAACAAATAACAAAACGAGACCCATGTCAGAAAAAATCACTCCATGCCAGAGTAAAACAAAAAGAAAGCAAATCAAAAACAAAATATCCGCATAAACACTTTGTACTTATGTTGCATCTCGTGAATATCCGCTTGATGCAAATACTATAAAAGTATGTTATGACGTGATGATCAATTTTCATAAGTTTAGAATATATCCTTTTTAAATTAGCGGTAAAATGATTATGAATATTCAAATCAACTCTAGCAACGATCCTTACCAAAATGAAATCGCCATTTTACTATTGCATCGGGCGAAGTAATATTTCAGTTGCAAGAGAGAAGATGGTGATGAATTAGTTAATTACCTGCATTTTTGGGTAATGATCTCCATGAACCCTCACCATTAGCTTGAATATAATTCATTAAGATAGTATCTTCTTCAGTTGTCCATCTCCCTCTCTTCAATCCCACTTTCTCACAACATGGTGCTCTCCCCATGATCTCTCCTTCACGCCCTATTCTGCTAGCTAGCTAGAGAATGGAGAAGAAAAGTTTATAACTCTCCACAAGTGTAAATGTGAGAGTATATATGCTTCAGAGCGAGAGAAGTGAGTATGTGTATATGGTCTGATGACTTGTGATAGATAAATATCTGTTGAATCACTTTTTGAGTGAAGGGGGGTGGAGGGGTCCGGGTGGTCCTCTTTTAGAAGCTAGCTAGCTAGCTTTAGTCAATTGAGAAAAAGGAGAAATCTAGAAAAAGAGAAAAGAAATGACAAAATTTATTTGAAATGTTGGAGAGTGCTGAGCCAGGGTGGTGACGAAAATGGTGGATGCGTTTGAATTAATGCAAATTTTTTTCTAGGGTTAAGAAACATGACACGATGATGTAAACTGAAGATGGGCAGTCGTGGCTTCTTAACCGTCGAGTTCCTTGTCACGGGCTTTAATCTCCCACGTACATACGTACGTAAACTCTTACTGGTGCATGATTTATGACTTCCACTTTCATTTAATGTCATCAGCAACATGGTTATTAAATCGGGAACCGTATCTGCAATTCTAACTGTAGGCTGAATCAGGGACGGATCCAAGACTTATAAGCTATGGGGTAAAAGTCCTAAGACAATTTTGGTTCTGAGTGTTTTCCAAAAACAAATTTCTCTTCGACCCCTTTCGTTAAGTTTTAAATTTGTCATACAAAATTGCACCTATAAAAAAAAAATTTATGGACTTTTCAAACCTATTATCACTAAAATTCAAAATTAAGTGGCCCCACTTGCACCCATTATTTCCGTCTCTATGCTAATTCCATAGATGGGCTTAGCAAAGGACTAACTTAAACTATAGTCCATCCCTATTTTTAACCTAATTTTATTTTGAGCCCGATTATTTAATTAATTAGTCTATGTTTAGAGATAAAAACTTTATTTAATTATTTTTCTTAACATAATTGTTTTTTTGTTTTCATAAACTATAAATTTCTATCTGTAATCATATTTTTTTATTAATTTTATTCGTTTTATTTATATTTTATAGATGAATTAGAATGAGCCATTAACTACGTGTTTCTTTCCAAAAAATTTGTCACGGCCTTTGACCGCCTTGTATATCACTGACATTTTATTCCTACCCAAGAAAGAATCTTGGGTCCGTCCTTGGCTGAATCACGAATCCTTGGTAGTGAATAAGTGTTTGCAACACATTGGTGGTATATTCACAGAGTTAGAGTACATGGGGACCATGACCACCCAAATTCGACATGCCTTCCTTTTAGGGTTGTCAATAACTATATGAAAATCCGACATCCGCTATGATAATCCAGAATTCTATAAAATACTATCCGACATAACGGTTATCGGATGTCAGAAACGAAAGTTTATCGGAAATTATTGTGTTGACAGAACTGGCTGAGTCACATTCCGTTTCGATAAGTTCCGACACCGATAGGAATAATAAACCCCTTTTTAGTTTATAGCCTTAGCCCTTCTCTAGTCGTGTGGAAGACCACAATCGACTCTCATCTCTTCTCTAGTCTCTGTTACCACCACCATCTCCTCTCCTCATCATCTTCTCTAGAGTCTCAGTTATCACCATCATCTCATCATATCTTCTCTAGACTCTAGTCTACTCTTTATTTTTCTTTTCTGAATATTATTTGTTCTCTATTTTTCTCCCCTAGACACAATTCAGTAGTGATTCAGTGAATTTAAGGCTTATGTTCAATTTAGGTTTTATGTTCAAATCAGAGTTTCTTTTAGAAATTATGTGATTAAAAAACTAGGATTTCTTTTAAAATACAATTTTGGGTCAGTTTTGAAACTTAATTTAGGGTTTCAGAATTGATTTGTGAAATTAGGATTTTCAGAATTGATTTGTGAATTTAGAAAAATCATGTCACAAAGTCAAAGAACATCCAATCATGTTGGTATCTCAACACTCAATCAAGTTCAGTGGCATCACACCTATAAGAAGCAAGTGTTCAAGGTTCAGAAATTAACTCCGTGACTCGTCCTAGAGAAGAAGGGGAAGAAGAGGAAGATCCACTTGTAGCTGAAGCAAAGAAGAAACTACGTACAACAAGGTCAGATGTATGGAATGAATTTGAAAGGATTGTTACTACAAAGATTGGAGCATATGGGAAGAAGGAGGTTGAAATTATAGGTGTATGCAGTCATTGTAAAAAGAGAATTGAAGAAAAAAGTGCAAAAGGAACCTGCCGCTTGAGATCCCATATAAGTTCCTGCAATAACAAGCCGGAGAATCATCCTGGACAAAGAAAGATTATTGCTATCAAATCAGGTAACCAAGTCACTAAGTTAGATAATTGGAAATATGATCCTGATGCTACTAGATTAATTGTTGCTATAAGATGATTGCTAATCATGATTATCCAATAAATATGGTTGAGCATGGATATTTTAGAAAGTTTTTCAAGTCTCTGAACCCTTTTGCTAGGTTATACAGTAGGAATAAATCTAGGGAAGACATTATGAAACTTTATGCTTAGTTCAAAGTTGAATTACAAGAAGTATTTGATTCAATGATATCTAATGTAGTCTAACAATTGATATGTGAACTTGTAAACATACAAAAGATGGTTATTGATGTGTAACATGCCACTACATAGATGATGAATGAAAACTGAATAAAAAAACACTAGCATACATTTTACTGCCATCACCACATACGGGAGAAGTTCTTGCAGATTTTGTGAAAGCAGTAGCTCTAGATTGGAATATAGATAGTAAGCTTTTTTCTTTAGC
This sequence comes from Papaver californicum, assembly GCA_023531435.1. Taxonomy (NCBI): domain Eukaryota; kingdom Viridiplantae; phylum Streptophyta; class Magnoliopsida; order Ranunculales; family Papaveraceae; genus Papaver; species Papaver californicum. The sequence goes on along the minus strand of JAJJMC010005943.1, from coordinate 4,850,902 downwards.
TGCTGCCAATGCTAGAGACGATAATGTTATGATAAGAAATATAGAGACTTGCCTTGGTAGCAAAGATTGTCTAGTTCTTGAGGGGGATTTGATTCAAATGAGGTGTAATAATCATATATTGCATTTAGTTATATTATGTGGGATGAAAGTAGCTGTTGGGTTTATAGAAAATATTAGAGAGTGTGTAAAATATGTCAAGTCTTCGCAGGTTGGAAAAGAGAGGTTTTCAAATGCTTTTGCACAAGTTAAGCTTCCTGCAAGGTATCTAAGTTTAGATGTGGACACCAAATGGAACTCCATCTTTAAGATACTAAAGGATGCAATTATTTTGCACAAAGGATTTGTGCGTTTAACTAACTTGGATACTGATTTTACTTTCTACTACCAAGTTCAGAGGAGTGGCAACAAAGAATAAATATTTATGAGTGTTTGGAAGTGTTTGATGATATTTCAACTGAATTTGCAGGGGTTAAGTAACCAACGATAAATCTGTATTACAATGAGGTCTATGAGATTAATAAGAGCATTCGTACATGGGAATTTAGTCATCATATGTATATCAGAGAAATGTGATTGAAGACGAGGGAAAAGTTTGATAGTTATTGGACAAAATATAACCTGTTGATGAGCATTGGAGCGGTTTTAGATCCTAGGTATAAGGCTACATGGATAGAGTTTGCTTACAAGAAATTATATGGTGTGCATAGCTATGTAACTCGGTATGATAAATTTTGTATAACAATGAACACACTTTTCTCTTCATATGAATCTGAAAGTAGCTCCACAGTTCCTGATCATTTTGGGAATTCATCTAGTGGAGTAGGTGGTCGTTTTAGAAAAGTGGTAAAAATAGTTCGTTCACTGAGACTTGTGAAGATTCATTTTAGACCTAATTCTGATTTAAACTAGAAAGTAAGTAAAAGTTGATAACAATGTTTAGAGAAACTGGGACTAAGGATTCCACCAAAATCACTTACGAATGATGAATACAATAATTCTTAACAATTTTAGCTTTTTTATTGACTCTGTTTCTTTGCCAAAAGTAGATTTCTAAAATATTAACTGTAAATCGTAAGCATGACGTATCAAAAGCTCTTAAATCCTAGCATACCCCATCAAACAAAATCACAACTAATTAGTAAAAATCATAAATAAATTTAAAACGAATGCAAAAGTCATAAAGAATAAAAATAATTAACATTCATTCATGAAATATGGCTTCCTCCATTGTCCCAGTGGTGGGGTTTATCTCATCATACTCAAAACACTCTCAAAAGATAGAAACATGGATTAAAAGTGCTTGAGTAGAAGAAAAGAATAAAAAATAATATAAAATAGCCAAACTGCAACGTTTATAAGCCTTGCAGAGTACTGTGTCTCTCTTGCTAAAATAAAAGGAAAGAAAACAGTTATAAAGAACTATCCTGAGGCGCAGTAAAAAAATAAGAAAATGCAGCACAAACTGCGACTGTTCTTTTCTGTCAATTCTGGTCTTCTTCTTCTCCCTCCACGAGCAGCACCTGAATTTTTCCCGACCTCCCCTCTTTTGCTATGTATTCTTCCCAATCTCTCCGTCCAACTTTCTTTGACTCCTACAACCCTTCTTATACCTCACTGGCCCACATAATCTCGAGAAAATCTTCTACTATTTCTTCCCTGAATTTTACGGAAATTTCAGGCCGAGTTCTCCTTTTTATTTCTTCGATCAGTTTGTTCTTATATAGGGTTAAAAAACCTTAATAACTAAACTGTAGTCAATCAAGACTCAATATTTAATCCTAATCCAATGATAACTCGTGTTTATCTCCAAAAGCTATTTCCAGCAGTTCACGTTAACTTCAGCCATTTTTTACAGTGAGAAATACTACTCTTTGATGTGTTTCAACACGTTTTAACTATTTCTTCCTTTTGATCTGTCGAAACCTTATTGAAATCCCTTAAAACTCGATCCAAAACAACTCAACTAACTCTTCAGTGTAAAGAATATACTTCCCGCTATTTTCTGGTTCTGAACAATGTAGATGGGCGCCCTTATCAATGATGTGGATGCCTTATATCTATTTTTCTTGGTGCCTTTAGTAATTTTTCTGGGTGCCTTTAGTAACTTTTTGAGCCAATTTTTTCACAAATGTTTATTTCTCAAAAACACCTACAAACACATAAAATAACACAATAAGTACCAAATGAGCACTAACAAAATAGATAATTGATAAAAAATCAGACACCAAAATATGTCTATTAAATACCCCAAACTTATTATTTGCTAGTCCTCGAGCAAATCTAATCTAGAAATAAAAATCTAACTCACTTTCGTAGGAATCACGACTACACTTAGCATATACAGCTAGCCGTTAAACTCCTAGGTGACCCTAGAAGACGAGTGTTGTCTCGTGAGGGTTTACAAGAGGTATACCCACAAAACCTTTACTCCAAATTTTTAGCTACTTGTGAACGATTGGGGGTAGAAACTAAACATGCTATTTTGTTAGCTACTAAATTCTTAGGTTACCCTATATGGATCCAATTTTTATATACGAGTTTGCACTCAGCATACTAAAATTCATAAAAGAACTCAAAACTCTACTTAGATAGTTGTACCATGGCCCATGATACTCATAATCTATCAAAGTTCAATCAAATGAATAGATTTAGAAGATGGATATGGAGATGATGAAGTTTGCGCATATTGATTAAGGTGAACGGTGTTTCCCAGAATATATGTATAAAGGTCAGTGCAAGGATGAATCCTAATAGCTTGAGTTACACTCCCATTGGTATGAATCATAATTCTAGTATCAAATCATCTGGTACATACAAGGGCCCAGCGGTCGATTTATTGAACATAATTATTTATTTATTTATTTATTTATTTATTTTTTAATTTTTATCCCGACAACATTATTAGATCTTTTGAATCTAAGCGCATGCTCCTTGTCAGCAGATTACATGATAGTTCATATGGATCCTGCGTTCCACACTTGCTTATGCGACGAAGACAGGGAGAACACACACACATTGCTATCCAAGTGTCATTTTTTTAAAATTATTGGTCAAGTTCAATTAAAACAATGGGGCTTGATCTCAATCACGCTACTTCATCCCAACATCGATAACAAGCATACTAGTGCCCCACCAAATCACTTAGAGAAACATAAAAAATTACAAAAATAAAAATAGAAGGTGATAAGATCGTGATTGACTCCAAGATATGGTGACAACTATCATGTTATTTCTAACACCTGAGCTAGGCGTCCTTTTATGAATAGACCATTTAATTGGGTAAGACAATTCCTATAGACAAGAGCTATGTTTTCATCTACCTAGAATGGTTAGTGTTACCCTGAATAGTTCACAAGTTTCTAGACTTTGGAGGTTCATTATTGCAACTTAAAGTTTTTCTGTTACCCCAAACTTAAATCTAACATTGTCCCTAATGTTCTAAAAATAAATGATTAAGAACATGAACAAGGGGAAACTGCCAATAGTATTAAAGAGTTAATGAAGGATATTACTGAGTCGCATGAGCATGGGTTACCTCCCAGCAAGTTTTAACTTTAAAGTCTTCAACCAGACTAAGAAAGGATATGTCACCTCATAGAATCATATAACAATATCCAGAACAATTGTGGGTCATATGTGTCAAATAATGCTATCCCAAATAAAAGGAAACTGCAACAGGCCAAGAAAGTGAACAAACACAGCACACCCTTATCTAGTTTTTTGTTTAAGACAACTAAATCTAGTTGTGGTTCAGGTCCAGGCTCTATAAAAGGTCTAGATGAAATATTTTCATGGGATGGATTTCCTCATAGGCAGGATTCAGAGGATCAGGTTGTAGAGTCTGGAAAAACTTAACTAAGAACTTAGAAGCACATAATAATAACCTGAATAATTGTGGATCCGCAAAATCAATCAGATTTGACTCACATAGTTGACTATAATGAAGGTGGTAGTCATTCTTGAGCAAATGTGTCGATCATAATTTCCTAAAGTAATTAGGCTTAGTCTTAAAACTTAATATCTGACACATTTGAAACGTTCCCACAATTGGAAAAAAAAAATTTGGTGGAAAACAAAGTCAATCTTGGTATTATCGCCTGGGTAAACCACATCAACCAGTGGATGGGTTTCTAACAACTGAACTTCTTTCTGGACATGATTAGGTTCAGGAAAACGTGTATGAAGATAATCTTGTAGAATAGTAGAGGAACATATTCCCAAGTGAGGGATATTTCTAAAAGTCAAAGGTGAAGCACAAGGAAAATGATAATCACCCCCAATCTTAGAATTTTATGTGTCTCTAGATAGACTAGTCACAATTTCCCTAATTTCTAGATCATCAGATTCCTGAAAATGGTCAATTATTTATTCTAGGTTATAATCATGTAGTCCTCACTCATATTTAAAATCTTTACGAGTCTATCTTCTTTATCTAAGACTATTGTTTCTAAATCGTTGGACTCCAAAACAGTATTCTCAGGATAAACCAGTTCCTCTAAACCATCACCGGCTTCAAAACAAGGAAATACTACATCGTCTAAAAAAATGGTATCTCTAGTCAAATCCTCTTCCTTTTGAATAGGTTAATAATCATTAAAATTATTAGGATTTGAACAAGAAATAACAATATCATCATGAAGCACAATTGGAGTGACAATTTCCTCGTCATTATGACTATGAATTTCTTCATCAACACTATAGTCATAATTATAAAAATATGAAGATGGTCGAACCTCATCTAAACTTGTAGTGTTACCAATTATAACCTCATCCTCTTGACTAGGTGAATAATTATCAATGGTAGCATTATATTGGAAATTAAGATCATTTTGAGCAATACCCATCGTTGTAAAACTTTCCTTCATATTTACGTCAAATCTATATGTCATCTCAGTTAACTGCTTGAGGGATTATTATAGAGAAACACTTGGATCATAAGGAATCCTAGATTGCAACTACTTGAGGGCATCTTCCAAAGACGAAAAATTGACATTTTGCTCATTTTCCCTTTCACATGATTGGTGCACGTATGAATAGTAATTGGGACTAATATGGTATGAGCCATAACTTTCAAAAGGTTGGTGATGGTTCCAACTACTGTCCACACTATGACCATAGTATGGGTACCATCCATTTTGAAATTCAGTCGAATATTCATTGTATTGGTCATTGCAATACCATTTTGACATCCTACTGGAGGGGAATTCTAAACAAGCACAAACAAGACTGACTCGACCAAATCAAACCTATTGAATCTCGTAAAAAAAAAGCATGATGGATCCACTTAAATTGTTTCTAGACCAACTTTATTCATCCAAAAGGCAACTAGTTACAGTTTTAGAAAACTCCTTGGACCGATTCGAATTAGATTAAGTCGATCAGAAGCAGGATAAGCTCTGAGGAGATTGGATAACCCTACCTCTTTGGCACATTCCCTTGGGTTACAAGGTGGCACGAATGGACTTAAAGTAATCTTCCTGATCCTTGAGTTGAGCTAACAAAGTAACCAATACAATCGTTTCGATAGATTTTCCAATAAGCTCGTTACCCTATCGGTCTTCTTTCTAGTCAATATTTTAGGTTTAGGTTCGCGTTTTGTAACGTGTTCCTAAAACGGGAAAGAAGGATATGGTGATGAAATCCGAACCCTTATCATGTATGGACAATTCTTGCCCTTTACTAGAAATTACAGTCCGTATTCAGTCCTCAATATGTATGAAAACGAAGGAAGACAGTAAACCCATTAGGAGGAGATTCGTGGGTTGATCGTGTTTTACCTCCCGTTCCAGATGGGCGATGAACCATTGAAGTCGACTCGGGCCACTGACTCTTGTGTCAATGTACGAACCCAAGGGGATGAGAAAATATTGTAATTGTCGTCCTTCTATGTGCACTTTATATTTAATACTACCCTTCCATAAGGTTTAAAAAACCAAAAAAATGTCCAAAGTCCAAAAATAAAAGATTACAAAAAGTAAGACCCTAATACAATTTCTAAAATTAAAAGAAATAAAACCCTTAAAACAAAATTAAATTAAAAATAAATTAAAAATAAAATCTTTGCCTTTCTTTTTCCGTTCTTTTCGTTTTATCTTTAACTCCAAGTCTTTAATTAATCACAAAAATCTTTGGCTCAACTTTCTTTTTATCCAAAACCTGTAGCAAATAGACAAATACCCAAAAACGTAAAATAGAACAAAAGAATAAAAATCTAAAAATAAAACTAAACCTAAAACAAAAATAAACCTAAAACTCTAACTTAAAAACAAATACCCGGCAGTGGCGCCAAGAACTTGGTCGTTTTAGAAAAGTGGTAAAAATAATTCGTTCACCGAGACTTGTGAAGATTCGTTTTAGACCTAATTCTGATTTAAACTAGAAAGTAAGTAAAAGTTGATAATAATATTTAGAGAAACTGGGACTCAAGATTCCACCAAAATCACTTATGATGATGAATACAATGATTCTTAACAACTTTAGCTTTTTTATTGACTCTATTTCTTTGCCAAAAGTAGATTTCTAAAACATTAACTGTAAATCGTAAGCATGACGCATTAAAAGCTCTTAAATCCCAGCATACACCATCAAACAAAATCACAACTAATTAGTAAAAATCATAAATAAATTTAAAAAAAATGCAAAAGTCATAAAGAATCAAAAATAATTATCATTCATTCATGAAATATAGCTTCCTCCATTTCCCAGTGATGGGGTTTAGCTCATCATGCTCAAAACACTCTCAAAAGATAGAAACATGTATCAAAAGTGCTTGAGTAGAAGTAAAGAATCAAAAATAATATAGAACATCCAAATTGCAACGTTTATAAGCGTTGTAGAGTACTGTGTCTCTGTTAGCTGTAACGGCGGCAACATAACCTCACAGTAGAAGCGATGGAAATCATTTGTCGGACCCGATGACCTTTAAGAAATTGTGAACTCTTTTGGTATACCGGGGTATACAGTATGGGACGTATGCTCAGAAGGTCCCAATTGACTTCACGACGTATATCATGGGATTCCTTAGTACTATGGTGAAGGACATATGATCATAGAATCCTAACCCTCAAATCAGTGAGATTTCTGTTCAGCAGATTCTCAGTATCTTAAGTTTGGTGTTTTATAAGAGATGATTGTTATTGAATGTGGTAATTCATATCATCTGTTGGTATCGATAAATATAAGAAATGATATCAAAACTGTAACGCAGTTTGACGGATTCGATGAACCAAGAAAAATACAAAGATTTTGTTTGCCTGCTTATAAAGCAGTTTGGGAAAAATCAATGAACATTTGCTTGGTAAGATCGAATTGGTTCGAATAATTTAAAATTATTTTTTCTCGAGTGGCATATTGGGAAGTTGGAGCTGTCCTAATGGACCGAAACCCGACTCATTGGAAGGAAAATTTTTTCGGTCTGTCAAAGTTGGTATCAGAGCAGTTCCGGTTTACACGGGTCTGTGCGTGTTGGACTCGTCAGCAATTCGTCATTGGAATGCGACTACAGGTATTCCTAACTTCTAAGTTTTATTTTGAACTTTGGGGACAAAGTTTTTTTTAAGGGGGTAATAGTGTGATGCCTCAAACTATTTTTCTCGGGTTTAGTTAAACCTGATGTTGTACCAAATAGGTTATCCCTTAGTAGTGCTTATATGCACAACTAGTAAATGCCATGAGGCATAAAATTTAAGCATGTTCTATATGTGTCGTTGAATGAGCTAGCCAGGGATAATTGAGTAATTTTTGCATGAATAAAAAGAAACAAACAAGAGAGTTTTCCCTTCCTGGAATCGATTTCTCTTTCCTTTCTTGGTGAATTTTTCTTAGCTTTGGTTCACTGGAAATTTTCTAGCCTACCATTATTTCCTTGTGTGGTTTAGTTGATTTTAGAAACCAAGGTTTGGAAGAAATAATAAGCAGTAAGAAATTGTGGAGATTGAACTGTTTTCCAATTCGAGTAAACACGGAAGAAAACCCTTGCTGCTGTTGTGGAATTTGTGTTCGATGTGTGGAAGATTAGGAGATGATTTAGAAGTTGAGAACAACAAGTAACATGGGTATGCATCAATAGATGATTTGGGGTTATATTTAGGGCTAGAAAATAAGCAAGGGAGTTGTTAATTTCAATCTATGGAGTTGGTTTGCAAGCAAAGTTAAGGGAATTTTACTCTATGATTTCGTTTTAAACTTGGTTGATAATGATTTGGATTTGATTTCATTCCTAGTACAAAATCCGAGAATTAGGGTTCCTATGAACTTTGAGGATTTTTCATGGCTCATTCATTAAACTTCAATTCATGTAATATAACAATATATGTTTGTGTAGTTTCACCCAAATTCATGATGTATTTAAGAGAACTACTCATTCCCTCTTTTTCACTTGTAAACCCCTAAAAAGTCTGTTCTTGTATTATTGATTTCATTAGATATAGTGGTTGGATTATGATAAAACTTTTGCATGTAATACTTCATTGTGTGATATAGGTGCGATAAAAGTTTCATGAGGATCAGGTCATGTTTACTACTTCAAATATTGCATGAGATATAACTGCATTCTGGGGACTGAAATCCTGGGCACTTTCACTTATTATTATGATTCTTATTATCTGTTCTCGTATGTAGTTGAAATTTGGATAGGTTGTTTATTACAATGTAGGATACTCAAGTATAAATTTCATGAATATCCGATCAATTAGGTACTCAAAATCGTGAGTGAATCACGACTGATTTCTGAAGGTTAATGGTGTAAGCAGTCAGCTTCTGATGTTTATATATCCTTATTGAACCGTTAGTTTGATGTGAATTTTTAGTATTTTATTTTACCCTGTGTTATTAAACTACTGTAAAAGTTTCAAGGCAATCGGGTAACGTTGGCTACTGAAAACCTTAAATAAACTATGACCTTGTTCTGTAAAACGGGAATCCTCTGCAGCCATTTTGGGGCCTTTTTATGTGTTTAAATGGTGATGTTTTAAACATGATTTCTTCACGGGAATTGTTCATCTAAGTGTCTTCCATCATGTGTTAAAAAGGGATAGGAATTAGACTTATAGTTTGAGAATTATGGCCTTGCAAATACTGGCAGTCAACACTAAAATTTCTGAAACGGGTGCTTCTGTCCTGGTTTCATGGGATATTTCGAACCAGCTATGTTCTTATTTATTTTTCTTAATAAATTTTCTATGATATAGGGACTCATGTAGTTTCCAATGAGATATTATTTGCTGAATTCTGTTATGTAACAAAGTCTATATGAATTTTACAATATGGATACTCAAAACTGGAAAAATGAAAAGAACTGGAGAACTTGGTTGTCTGTCAGACCTATTTGGCAGCAATTTTAACCCTCTTAGAAATAGAACTGGCTTAAGATCTCTTTTGATCAAATTAAGATCTCTGAAAGGAGATTCCAAGATGATTCTAAGTGTTCCATTCCGATAGATAGATTGTTACTTGCACTTTTTTAAGAAGTGTTATCATGCATGGTATTCATCCATTTGTCGGTAGTTTTACATTCTTTACATTTTGACTTAGATATAGGTTGCTTCTTATGACTTGTAGGCTTTATTCCTTTTTCATAGGGATGTTCATATAGGCTAGACATCATCTAGACTTGCCAAAAAGGTCTGTGAAGTCATGTAAGCCTTTTGTAGTCAATTCTAAATATACCGGTACGTCTTATTCATGTCTCAGTATTTGTTTGGATTTCTACTTGTGTAGTACTAATATTTCAATTGTATGTGTGCTGTTTTATATGGTATTTGGTATACAACACAGATGTGGTCTATTGTTGTTTTGAATGGCAGGTACAGGTACAAGTATAGATGTTGGTATCTTGCAATTAATTGGTAGGTGCTAAGGTAATTGTTACTGATATTTGGGGTAGTTGCTAAAGTTATTGATGGTGATGCAGTATGTGAGGGATAGTTTTGCTACGCAACTCATATTATCCATGATATCTAAAGCTAAGATATAGTTATAGCTACGGCTAGAGATAGTTAATGCGACGACAAACAGTTCATACTATCTAGTCAGAGATAATTGCTACCAAGGTGTGTAGTTCATATTATCTAAACTAATAGGAGACGAACTACGACCGTGCTTGATCCCTTCGAGCTACGAAGAGGGTACGTAGGCAGCCGCTCTGCGGTTCAGCATAACTGCTTAAGGTTGTTCATATCAACGGGAAAGGGTTGGTTGCTGCTTGGCAGTTCATACCATCCATTCAGAGATGATTGTAACCTTGGCAGTAAGAGGTAGTTGCAGTACTGGATGTTCATACTACCTTGAGAGATGATTGCAACTTCTTGGAGGTTGTTCATATCATCTAATGAGAAATAAGGGTGATTTTTGGATGTCAATTAATATCACCAAATGAGACTTAGAGATGGTTGTTTCCATTTAGAGCCAATTCATATCATCTGAGAAGGGATGGTTATTGCCTATAGTGGCAGTTCATACCATCCATCTAGAAATGATTACTAACTCTTTAGAGTAGTTCATATCATTTGAAAAAGATAGTCGGTTGAGCTTGACCTAGTACTGTGAATTTCCAGGACCATTGGGGCTCTCACATACAGATGGCTATCCGGAAGACCGTCGCTGGAATGGTGGTAGACAACGGGACTGATCATCCCCACCCGTCGCTGGAACGGTGTGTGTTGTCAGGCCTGCTAACTCCCACTTACGAGTGGCAACCCGGAAGACCATTAACTATAACAATGACCGTTAGCTGTAACGGCGACAACATAACCTCATAGTAGAAGCGATGGAAATCATTTGTCGGACCCGATGACCCTTACGAAATTGTGGACTCTTTTGGTATACCGGGGTATACGGTATGAGACGTATGCTCAGAAGGTCCCAATTGACTTCACGACATATATCATGGGATTCCTTAGTACTATGGTGAATGACATATGATCAGAGAATCCTAACCCTCAAATCAGTGAGATTTATGTTCAACAAAGTCTCAGTATTTTAAGTTTGGTGTTTTATAAGAGATGATTGTTACCAAATGTGGTAATTCATATCATCTGTTGGTATCGATAAATATAAGAAATGATATCAAAACTGTAACGCAGTTTGACGAATTCGATGAACCAAGAAAGATATAAAGATTTTGTTTGCTGCTTATAAAGCAGTTTGGGCAAAATCGATGAATATTTGCTTGGTAAGATTGAATTGGTTCGAATAATTTAAAAGTATGTTTTCTCGAGTGGCATATTGGGAAGTTGGAGCTGTCCTAATGGACCGAAACCCGACCCATTGGAAGGAAAAAATTTCCGGTCTGTCATATTTGCTCCCTCTGGAGGAGTAATACAGGCGAGTAGAGAGTCGAGATGATGACTTTAAACCAAGCGCTGCATGAGAGGCAACCCATTGGTTTTGTATTTCTTTCTTTTGATTTTGATTTTTCTTAGTTTTTCATATCATATAAGGAATTTCCCATCTTGATTTTACATTGGAAGAGTCAATTTACTTAAGGACAATGTAAAGCTTAAGTGTGGGGGAGTGGTTAAGCATTTAGATTCTTTAGTATTTACTTTTGTAGGTAGAATTTTCTTAAACTTTTTGTACATATTTGCATGGAAACCTCCAACTTTTAGAGATTTTAGAGTCACTTTGTATACTTATAAATAAGTTTACATACAAATTTCTAACTGAAATAACCAAACTTAGAATTATTAGAGAACTACATTCGGGTTGCTTAGATGTTGAGAGGCTAGAGATGAAAAAAATGGACTTAATCCGCCGGTAGAGATACATTATTGAGAAGCTGATCATTCAATACCCATGAGTGAGGCACCAAACCTTCAGTTTTTTGTACCTGTATAAATTATCCATTTAGAGTGTTTCATCTGCGCAAACTCCGGGTAGAATGATGATCTACCCAACTTCGCACCAATTTCAGTACTACTTTTTGATCCATTGAGTGTTGTTTCTATCAATCATGAGGGTTTCATCAGAATTGCTAACTTTATCTTGTAGTCGTGTTTGCAGTTGACACCATTCTCTCGACAACAACAGGTCCATAGAAACATATCATCATCAACAAGCTGAACATTATAAATTTGAAGGAAAGTTGAAGATGTTCAAGGTTTATAAGCAACAGTACAAGAAAGAGCAAATTTCATAATCAAGTGAAGCAACAATACAAAGAGCGGAATTATATATACATGTTGAAGACTTATGTACAAGAGTGAAAGAAATCAAAAGATGAGAGTTAGTGAAGTTCATGACATCGAGACAATACAAGTTGTGAAAAATCAAGTGGTAAAGTCCCTATCCCACGATCATAATAGTTTCATTTTATTTTTCAGTTTGTATTTTGAGTTCTATAAAAAAAAAATCGAAAAAAAAGAGATAATAATGTTTATCATTGCTTTAGTGTAAATTTGTTTTTGTGTCATTTAATAAGGTCGTGGGGAAGAAGAAATCTATAAATAAGTTTCAAACAACAAGGAATTTGAGGAAAAGAGTTACAATTGTCAAGGTTCTACGAAGTTCAAGAGTTCATCATCAACAGTTGAAAACCGAATACTGAAGATGTTTTTATTAGATGTTGTAAGAGTGGTGTTGACTGTGGATCGGGTGAGAAGGTAAGTAAGTGTTCCCATACTTGCATAATGGTTGATTTCATTTCTTAGAGATCATCAGAAAAATAAAAAATGGTTTTTTTTCGTCCCACGTTCCATGGGATAACATCTTCATATAATTCAGAAGGTTCATTTTCCTTCCCACCATTCAACGCGTCCAGAATTTCTATCTTCACTCCTGCCTACATACATGAGAACCATAAAGTGCGTCCTTTGAGTGTCAAGTTCATAAAACCCTATTGGTGAGGCAGAATGTTTATTCCGTCACTTTTGAGGTTGGATTCTTTCATATGGTGGTTTTCTCCTAACTCAAGGGCTAAGCATGAGAATAATGTTCTTTATACTTCTAACTTCTTATTGTTAGTGTGTAGAAACTTTATGTCTTCGTAGCTCTTTTGGTGCATGTGCTCTGGAACGTTTGGAAGTTAGACTAGGTTTTATGGGTATACCTCTTGTAAAACTTCACGAGACTATAACTCGTCCATTAGGGACACCTAGGGGTTTAAAGGTTTGTTGCACATGCTAAGTATAACCGTTTCCTCAACGAAATGGAGTTGTTGTATTATAGTTTAGTTTAGGATGGTTTAGATAGTAGTTTGCTCGAGGACTAGCGAAAGGTGTGGGGGAATTTGATAAGTGCATAATTCACATGGTTTTAGTGTCAAATCCATACTAATATTTGCTATAATTCTTGCATATTACTTTTTATTATGTTTGTTTTCTATTTTATGTCTTATATTAGGTGAATCATCCGAAATCAAAGAAATTGCTACAAAAGTGCTAAGGAAATGGAGTCTACAAATGAAGACCACTTGGAAGTTTTTAAAACCCAGAATTATTCAACTCTATCTTGAATAAAATTGAAAGACGAAGCCAACGCAATAAGAATGAGGTCATTCCGATATCAGACGAAGAAGTTATGGGCAAAACAAGTTTGGAGAATTTGAATCTACAGAGAAAGGTTCGCTTGATAATCATTCGGTTCAAATAGTAGCCGAACCTGGAGCTGAAAAATCAAGTTTTTCCACAAGTCTACAGAGAGATGTTCGGCTAGAAATTAATTTTATGATACTATCCGAACCTAAGAATGAGTCTTGAACAAAGTGTCCAGGAGAAGGCTTGGCCAATAAGTCAAACAAGGATAGTAGCCAAACTTTGGAGTGTGTTTCCGATGAAAAATAAGAGTATACAGAGAGAGGTTCGGCCACTAAGTCAAATACCATTAGTAGTCGAACCTGACAGTCATCTGGAGCAAATAAAGGTTGTCAGGTTCGGCAAGTAATCCATACACAATAGTAGCCGAACCTGACACTGTTCTGGGACGTTTTGATACGTTTTTTACTCTATTTTGGGAATAACATGGGCTCGGAAGGATCCTAATCCCTAGATTTCAATATCACTATATAAGAAGACTCCCAAGACATTAATAAGAAACTTTTTACACAACTTTACAAGTCTTGGAGGAGAGAACAACACAAGGAGAAAAAGCTAGGGTTTGGAGCGGTTTTACCATTGTAACGAATTCTTTACTCTTATGTATAAAATGTATGCTTCTACATCCATGAGTAGCTAAAAACCTAATTGATGAGGATGAATTCTAAGTTCCAAACATGATTTGATTTAATATATGATTATATTTTAAGTTCTTCACATGATTATCGTTTGTTTATACTACAAAGAAAGTTTATGATTGATTGATAAATTATTTAGGTGCCCAACTGAATTGATTTATTGATTTAATCTATTGCTAGCATTGAGTTATGAGATAAGTAATAGTCCATTGACTCGTACACAAGTAGAAAACACGAGACCTTGTAAAGGGATTCTGTGGAGCAATTGTGTGTATGAACAACACTAGTAAGTGGACCTTGATCTAAGAGTCTAACTGATAGAATTAACCTATAAATTCACAAAATATAAAGCATTTGACCAAAATACACCTTGAGTGATCTACTACTAGGTGGTTAGGACGAATAGAATCTGGTAGGCGAGAACTTCTGTATCTAGTGGTATGGGGAATTTTGATGATAACACTGATCTAGCTGTTATTCTACGGTTGGGGATAATCTGTGACTAACAATGAGTAGATGAATGTTTAGTAACAAAGAAGTATTCCTCGATCATATCTCTCTCCATTGCTTATAATTTTACTTTTAATTGCTTTGTTAGTTATGTTCAACCTAAAACAAACCCCCATTTTTGTGACGTTTGACAACTAGAACACCTCGCTCCTCGTGGGAACGAACCTGACTTCTATTATACTATTCTTTAATTGATTGGAAACAATATCACTAATCTGATTGCACCCACGACACACATCAAAAGAAATTTGTGGTACAAGGTGATCGTTGAGAAGTATGGGTGTGAATAATCTATATGGGTGCCTCGTAAATCACTATTTCAAGATGTATCCCTTTATGGAGGAATATTGCAGCAACAAATTCTCTAATAATCTCACATTCT
Source organism: Papaver californicum (assembly GCA_023531435.1). Lineage (NCBI taxonomy): Eukaryota > Viridiplantae > Streptophyta > Magnoliopsida > Ranunculales > Papaveraceae > Papaver > Papaver californicum. The sequence continues at coordinate 4,835,843 of JAJJMC010005943.1, read as the reverse complement.
ACACTCACAATCCATTCTGGCTCTAGCATTTTCTTTTGGTGTGCCAATTGGAATAATGGTGTTATTCTTATGGAGGTTTTTTCTTCTCTCTTTAAGTTAGCTAGATACAAATAAAATACAGTGTCAGATAATACTTCGGCAGATGGGAATTGGTTCTTTGGTTTAAAAGATGTCTTTCTGATATGGAAGTTAATCAGTTTGCTGAGTTACTCCATCTGATTGGCTCTACTCCACTTATTTCTAGACAATCTGCAAGACACAAGGCATTGGTCGCTGGATGTTTCAGGTATTTTTTCAGTTAAATCTCTTTACTCTAAAATGACTGAAAATGAAGGTATGAATGAGTTTCCTAGCTCTTTCATCTGGAAGGTTAATATTCCTCCAAAGGTAAACTTTTTCATGTGGTGTTGTATTCATGGAAAGATTAATACCATTGATATGCTACAACGCAAGGGCATTGATCTCTATGACTGTTGTATTCTTGGCGGGGATGCTGAGGAGTCTTGTGATCATTTGTTTATCTATTGTAAAGTGTCTCATAAGGTTTGGAGTTTGTTAACACCTAATAAGAATTGGGCATGGGTATTCCCTAACACTATGTACTCTCTTACAAAGTCCTGGCCTTGTAATTTCTTCAAGAATTCTGGTAAGATTATTTGAGAATTACTCCCAGCTGCCATCTCTTGGTCGTTGTGGAAGGAAAGAAATAATAGGAGATTTGAGGACAAGCATAACTACAAGACTGACACAGACTTGGCAGAAGATTCAAAAGTCTTAGTTATATCTTAGGAAACTGCCTTTGATAACGGTTCATTTGAGTTTTCTCAAACTGTCCTCAATCGGGACCTTGTATTTTGTAATGAGCTACCTTTAGTTTTTTTTTTCTCTTTTCTTTATCTACCTCTGGTAGAGCTTGTATATTCTTTTTTCTTAATGAATTTCCTCCCTTTTGGTCAAAAAACCATGTTTTGGTAGGTTTCGTAATTAAAAAAAATTATGACTTCAGATTAATTTTTTGACCGAGTGGGCTTGACAATGTTTTGTTGAAACTGAACGTAATCTCCTCGTAAGTGAAAATATCTTGTTTTAGGATCTATTCAAAAATTTAGTGTTCTACTTTTGGATTCTACTAACTAGGGTGGTGGGATATGAGATGTCCTTGAGAAATGTTAGTTACTAAGTTAACTTTGATTAATTTTATTTAAACAAATGCCATTACAGAAATTCAAAAACCTAATCTAATCTAATCAATTTCCAACAAAATCAAAATCGATTTCATTTCCACATTCTCTTCTCTCTAGTCGAACCCGAGCTTTCTCCTTCAACGATTTTAACTATTTCTTCATCGTCGTAATCACTGATTTATAAAACTTTGATCGTCGATTAAACATAACTACAGAATGAGTCGCATGAAGAATTACACTAGAGATAAGGTTCATAATCCTAGATTGGGACATAACGAGTTATAACTCAATATAGAGTGTTAGAAATTGGAGAACCGGTTGAAGAAGGAGTTGAATCACAAATCGAGTCAAGTGAATAGAAGAGCGAGAACCAACACCTAATGTATACTCGAATATATTCCTTACAAACCCATTTTTTTTGATTGATAAATTAGGTTTGAATTGATGAAACTACGTAATTTTTGTAGTGACAGAGTAAAATTCACCAAGTACAAAAACAAAATCCTAGTCGAACCAAGGCTTTTTCTTCATTTTGTAGTTGTAGAAGCAAATTCGGCTAATAAAAACCCTAGCTGAATTTCATTCTATGAAGAATAATACTAGGTTCGACTTTCATTTTATTTTTTTTTCGTGTTAGCCGAACCTTATGTTGTTCTTGGCATATGATAAAAAATTGTTAGTTTAGATGTTATTGATTTTGTGTATTACTAACCGAACTCATTATACTTTAAAATTCGAAGCGGGGAGTTCGTCTAGTATAAATTTGGTAAATTACTAGACGAACTTGTGTTTGGATGGTATAAATTTTGTAAGTTACTAGCCGAACATATTTTCAGATGTATGTTTTATTTTTTGTGTTAGTTGAATTTACCTATGTGTGAAAATATTCATAGGGGTTTTTAGTCGAATTTTATTTTAACCCTAGCCGAACTTATGTTATTTCTAACCGAATTTTGAAGTATTAATTTTCTACTTGTCTTTTTCTTAGGAACAAAGGTAAAAGCATTGTGGAAAGTAACCTCATCTAATTTTAAAACTCACAATCCTCGACAAGGCGGCACCAAAAAATTGGGGGCAAATAACATGAAATTACAACTGGTGAACCTTTAGATGGAGTTATAATTCGTGACCAACCGGTAAAGATACAAAGAGAAGAAGAAGAAGAAAAAGAAGAACGACAACAACAACCATAACCACCGCAATTGAATGAGAAAAATAAAATTTCTAAACCTCGGAGTAGATTGGCTCACATTTCAAGTGATGATAATTTAATCAAGCGTAAGAAGGGGGAGAAACTTCATGATCTTCTGCTTGATGGAAGAAAGGTGTTGTTTGGCTACAAACACTCATTGGATGCCAAAATCTATAAGACCGAGGTAATTTCTAGTCTAAACCTTAGCTATATTTTTGGTTGTCGTTTTTTTAAGTGTTTCTAATCATTTAATGTGATGTGTCTTGTAGGATGATGTGTTTTAAAAATAGTGGTAAAAGATTCGATACTCAGACTTATAAAATTTGGATTTTTAAACCTAATTTTTAATATTAAAAATAAAGAAGATTAAAGTAGAAATTGATTTCAGATTATGGAAAGAACTGAGACTAAGGATTCCACCATTAACCAATTTTTCAAGTGATCTAGCATTAACAATATTCTTGCAACTCATACATTCAATTGGATCTAAATATTATCGAAGTTAGATTTTTAAAATAATAGTTGCGGATATAAGTGTTGCTGAAAAGAGAAAGTAAAACAGAGAATAAAATACTGCTTCTGGGTGCAGTAAAAGATGAAAGAAAAGGTGACAGAATCAACGGATGTCTTTAGGTGTGGTTTGTACTCCTTCTTCTTCTTCTACACCAGCGAACAAAATTTTTTCCTCTGAATTTTTCTCCCGACTCCCAGATGATTTTTTCTTGTTTCTCTTTGCTATTTATAGGATTAATAAACCCTAAAAGACTTCCTTAAACGATAAGGACCCAAAATATCTTCCAAAATAGATTCAATCTCGTGTTAAACCAAAATCAGGGATATCTTCTTTTTCCGGTACAACTCGTTTCTAACCTGTTTTCACGACAAGCAATACTTAGAAGTGACGTGTTTTGATATATTTTGACTGCTTAATCACTTTGAGATATAAAACAACTTCCTAACTCTCTTAAAACTCGATTTCAAATAACTCGAATTCATTTTCTCACGTAAAGAATTCATTCCCGCCAATTTCGGATTCAAAAGCAAAATGAAAGGTGCCCCTAATCCATCTAGTGGGTGCCTTTATCAATTTTCCGTGTGACTTTAGTAATTTTCCCTGGTGCCTTTATCAACTTTTTGAGCCGATTTTTCCACAAATATTTATTTCCCAAAAATACCTACAAAGACATAAAACCCATAATAAGTACAAATCGAGCACTAGTAATATAAAGAATTAAGCACAATTTAGACACAAAAATGTGTCTATCAAATACCCCCGGACTTACTATTTGCTAGTCCTCGAGCAAATCAAATCTAGAAATAAAACAAAATCCTAACTCACTTTCGCAGGAATCGTGACTACATTAACATATGTAATAAGCCTTTAAACCCCTAGGTGTCCCTAGTGGACGAGTTTTATCTCGTGAGAGTTTACAAGAGGTATACCCACAAAACCATTACTCCAAACCCTAGCTACCTGTGAACGATTGAGGGTAGACACTAAACAAGCTATTTAGTTGGCATACTAAGTTCTTCGGTTATGGGAATCATTACCCTATATGAGTCCAATTCCTATACATGAGTTTGAACTCAGCGTACCAAAATTCCTATATAAGAAAACAAAACTCTACTTAGATAGTTGTTCAACCACGATACTCAGAATCTATCAAAGTACAATCACATGCAAAGATTTAGAAGATGGATATAGATAAAATGAAGTTTGTGCATGTTGACTAAGGTGAACGGTGTTTCCCATATATGTTTGAAGGTCAGTGCCAGGATGAATCCTAATGGATTGGGATACACTCCCACTGGTCTTAATCCTAATACTAATACTGACTCAACTGGTATATACAAGGGTCCCAGCGATCCATTTATTAAAAATACAACAATTATAAATATACTGACAACATGATTGGATCAAATTGAATCCAAGCGCATGCTCCTTATCAGCATCTTACATGATAGTTCTTATGGATCCTGCGTTCCACGCTTGCTTAGGCGACGGAGACAGGGAGAACACACACATATTGTTATCAAAGTGTCAATACTCGAAATTTTTTTAGAAAGATAAAAATGGGGCTTGATCTTAAACACTCTATTTCATCCTGGCGGTGATAACAATTCGATACTGGTGCCCCACCAAATCACTTAGAGAAACATAAAAAATACAAAAATAAAAACAGAAAGTGATATGGTCGAGATAGACTCCGAGATATGGTGACAACTATCATGTTATTTCTAACATCTGAACTCTGTCCTTTTATGAATAGACCGTTTAACTGGGCACACCAATTCCTATAGAAAAAGAGCTAAGTTTCCATCTACCTAGAATGGTTAGTGTCATCCTGAATTGTTCACGAGCTTCTAAATTTTGGAGTTTTATTATTGCACTAAAAATTTTCTCTCTTACCCCCAAACTTAAATCAAACAGTTTCCTCAATGTTTCAAAATAAAGAGCAGTACCAATAAATAAGTAAAAAGGGGAATAAAGAGGTAAGTCAGAAAGATAGTACCTGGGTAAAGCGTTACAATCCTTCGATGGAGAATAAGACATAAAATAAAAACATAAAAAAGAATAATAAAAACCTACAAAAATCTACTAATGTTTAAAAAAACAACCTTGATGGTCAATCAAGGTAAACAGGGTCCTCCAGAGGGACCTCCTCAACATAACCTGTAGGAAAAGGCTTTAAAAATGGTTTCAATCTCTGACCGTTAACCTTGAAAGGACTTCTACCATCTTGAGTCTCAATCTCAATAGCACCATGAGGAAAAACAGTGCGAACAACAAAAGGACCGGTCGATTCTGTCTTTTTTTTTTCCTTTTTTTTTGTCTAAATAAAATACAATAATGGGGCTTGATCTCAATCACTCTACTTCATCCCAACGCCAATAACAATGTGATGCTAGATCCCCACTAAATCACTTAGAGAAACACATAAAATTGCAAAATAAAAACAGAAGGTCATATCGTCGAGGTAGACTCCGAGATATGGTGACGACTATCATGTTATTCCCAACACCTGAGATATGTCCTTTTATGAATACACTCTTTAGTTGGGTCCCTCAACTCCTATAACCAAGAAGTTTGTTTCCATCTACTTAGAATGGTCAGTGTCATCCTGAATTATTCATAAGTTTTGTACATTTTGGAGCTTTTATTATTGCACTAAAAGTTTCTCCCTTGCACCCAAACTTAAATCTAACATTGTCCTCAATGTTTCAAATTAAAGAGTAGTACCAAAAATACAGGTAAAAAGAGGATAAATCAGAAAGATAGTACCTGAGTGAAGCGTTACAATCCTTCTCCAGAGAATAAGACAGAAAATAAAAACAAAAAAACAAATATAAAAACCTACGAAACTTACTAATTTACAACAACAACCTTGATGGTCAATCAAGGTAAGCAGAGTCCTCCAGAAGGACCTCCTCAATATCACCTGCAGGAAAAGGCTCTAAAAATGGTTTCAATCTCTGACCGTTAACTTTGAAAGTACTTTTACCATCTTGAGTCTTAATTTCAATTGCACCATGAGGAAAAACAGTACAGACCAAAAAAGGACCGGTCCACCGATAACGTAACTTCCCGGGGAATAGATACAAATGAGTATCATACATAAGAACTTTTTGACCTGGAGAAAATAACTTTCTTAAAATATTTCTACCATGCACAAGTTTCATTTTATTCTTATACTCCTAGCACTATCATATGCATCTTTCTGAATCTCTTCCAACTCATCGAGCTGGAGCTTCCTATGAGCTCCTGCTTTGTCAAGTAAAAAATTTATCTGCTTTACAGCCAAATATGCTATATGTTCTAACTCGACGGGCAGGTGGCATGCCTTGCCAAAAAATAGACATAAGTTGACAATCCAATGGGGGTCTTAAACGCAGTACGGTAAGCCCATAAGGCATCAATAAGCCTCAATGAACAGTCTTTCCTATTATGATTAATTGTTTTCTCTAGAATACGTTTTATCTCCCTGTTGGAAACCTCTACTTGACCAGTAGTCTGTGGGTGATATGGGGTAGCTACTTTGTGGGTAATACCATATTTCTTCATAATAAGCTTAAACGGTCGATTACAAAAGTGTGACCCTCCATCACTAATTATAGCTCGCGGTGTACCAAAACGTGCAAATATATTATCATTCAAAAACAAGACCACAACCTTGTGGTCATTTGTTTCACACGAAACCGCCTCTAACCACTTAGATACATAGTCTACAACGACAAGGATATAAGAATAACCAAAAGAATTAGGAAAAGGACCCATAAATTCAATGCCCCACACATCAAAGACCTCAATAACTAAAATAGGGTTCAAAGGCATCATATTTCTAAGAGAAATGGTTCCTAAATTCTGACAACGCTCAGAAGCAACAAAGTAACTACGGGAGTCTTTAAACAATGACGGCCAGTAGAGTCCACACTGCAATAACTTAGCAGCAGTCTTCTTGGCACTAAAGTGACCCCCACAAGCATGATCATGACAAAAGGAAATAATACTGGACTGGTCACTCCCAGGTATACATCTCATAATAATCTGGTCTGGACAATACTTAAACAAATAAGGATCATCCTAAAATAAATGTTTTACCTCGGCTAAAAACCTAGAACGATCTTGTTTACCCCAGTATTGAGGCATTCGAACAATAACAAGATAATTCACTATATTCGCAAACCAAGGTAATTGGGAAACAAAGAATAGTTGTTCATCAGGAAAACTATCCCTCACAGAAGGAGATTCATCAGGGGAATCCATAACAATTCTAGACAAGTGGTCTGCTGCTACATTTTCTGCACCCTTTTTGTATCTAATTTCTAGAGAGAATTCTTGTAATAAAAGGATCCATATAATCAATCTAGATTTAGTATCCTTCTTAGACAGAAGGTACTTCAAAGCAGCATGTCAGTAAAGACTATAACCTTAGAACCTCTAAGATATGATCTAAACTTGTCTAAGGCAAAAACAATGGCTAACAGTTCCTTCTCTGTAGTGGTTTAGTTCAATTGGGCATCATTTAGAGTTTTGTTGGCATAGTAAATCATATGAAGATGGATGATTTTTCAGTATTTGGGTCATCTTTTGATGAGTGCTTGCATCATTTGACATTAGTGTTGACTAGGTGTAAGGAAAAGAATTTAGTGCTTAATTGGAAAAAATTTCATTTCATGGTTCGATCAGGATTTTTTTAAGACATATCGTATCTTCTAAGGTATAGAGCTAGACAAAGCCAAAGTTGACCTTATTAAGACTTTACAGGTTCCCAAAACTGTATGAGATGTTAGGTCATGCTGGTTTTTATCGTCGATTCATTAAGGATTTTAGCTTGATTTCTAGACCTCTTTGCAATCTGCTTGCAAAAGATGTTCAGTTTTTCTTTGATGATGCTTGTTTAGAGGCTTTTGAGAAGATTAAGACCTTACTCACTACCTCCCCCATAGTCCAGGCACCTAACTGGAACCTACCCTTTGAGATACTGTATGATGCTATAAAGACCTCTAAAAACCGTTCTACCATGTCAGAAAATATGCTCATCATACAACGTTGAAAAGTAGCGGGTGCATTACACAACCCGAAAGGCATGCGTCTATATGCAAAGGTACCAAAGGGACAGGTAAAAGTGGTTTTGTCTTGGTCTTGTGGGGGTAATAACAATCTGATTATAACCATAAAAACCATCTAGCAAGTAATAATGGCTATGTCCAACTAATCTCTCAAGCATTTGGTCGATGAAAGGAAGGGGAAAGTAGTCCTTCCTTGTGACCTTGTTCAATTTTCTATAGTTAATACAAACAAGCCACCCTTGGTCACTCGGGTTGGGATTAACTCATTGTTATCATTCTGGACTACAGTGGTACCTGATTTCTTGGGAACAACCTGAACGGGGCTGACCCACTTGCTGTCTGAAATATGGTAGATAATACCCGCATCTAACAACTTAAGCACCTCAGTTCGAACTACTTCTTTCATGTTAGGGTTAAGTCGACGTTGCATCTCCCTAGACGGTTTGGTATCATCCTCTAAATGAATCTGATGTATACAAACAGTAGGACTTATACCCTTAATTTCTGCTATGGTCCTCCCTAAAGCTTCCTTATTGTCTTTAAGCAAAATCACTATCCTACTTTCCTGGTTACTATCCAAGTTGGATGCTACAATCATAGGCAAAGTCTCAGACGGGCCTAAATACATACTTCAGGGTATCTGGTAGTTGTTTAAGGTCCAACTTAGGAGGCTCTTCTAGAGAAGAAATTAGGGTAGACTTAGAAACTGGTAGTGGTTCGAACTTAGGTTTCCATCCATTACTAGTGTTTATCCAAGGGGATGAATCTAATAAAGCATTCACCTCATTAATCACACTATCATCATCAAAGTCAAACCCAAAGTGGGTAGGCATTTCTCTAATGGATCTTCTAACAAAGTGTTTGGTAATGACTCATGAACTAATATTCCTATCATGTTCACCTCTTCAATGCACGTGTCATCTAGCTCAGGTGGTTGCTTACTAACATTGAAAATATTCAACTCAATAATCATATTACCATAAGATAAGTTCATAATACCATTTCGAGAGTTAATGATCGCATTAGATGTAGCTAAAAACGGACGACCTAATATCACATATATCTGATTCTCTTGTTCAGGGACAGGTTGGGTATCAATAGGGGTGGACATGGTACGGTTCGGTTTTTGACCCAGCCATAACCGAAACCGATAGTCTCAGTTTTAAAAACCGAGTATTACCATTAAGCATTTTGGTTCGGTTTCGGTTTCGGTTTTAACCGGTTATTTTCAGATTTAACAAATTTTTCATAAATCATAATAATAGAACAAATAACACCACTAATTCAATGTTACTAACTAGTAAACCTGTAATCCATGTTCCAACGACAAAACCCCAAAACCAGAGAGAAGATTTAACATAATACTACTTACTCATCCCCTTAAGGCAGCTCTATATAGCATGCGCAATTAATGGGTGGGACAAATCTCTCTTTCACTTCGTCTAGATCCCAGATCCTCTAGGCCAAAGTTGTAGTAACCGAACTACCATTTTCTAATGGAGGATTAGTAAAGGGCTTACTACACTGACCAATATCCAGATTAAAAACCAGACTAACTGGGGACTCTTATCTCAGGTGGAACCCATGGAAAGAAACTCTCTACTCCCCGCACTGATGTAATTTTAAAGTGGTAAATAAAGATTCGTTACTCAGACTTGT
>JAJJMC010005943.1:4809446-4826227 GCA_023531435.1 Papaver californicum | reverse complement strand
TCTCCAAAAATACCTAAAAAGCAATAAAAACCATAATAAGTACAAAATTAAATACCACCAATATATAAAATTGAGATTAAATCGGACACAAAAATGTGTCTATCACGCACTTTCCAATGTCAAAAAATGGACCAACTAACATGAGATTCTTATCTCAGGCAGAACCCATAAAAAGAGAGTCTCAACTCCCTTGAAAGGCTGAAGTGTTATTAAGTTGTGATCTTTCTTGTTTCTCAAATTCCTGACTGTTAAATGACTCAAGTAAGTATAACAAGAGCAGAATCATGGTTATACATACAGGTTGGAGTTGGTTCTTGCTCTCTGGTGGAATACAGGATGATAGTCCCACAAAGTATGGTAACAAATCCACATATCTCGGAGGCTATGCTGCTCGCATCCTGACCAGACCAATCCTGCACATAACATAAATAGTAACCAACAAGATTTAAGCCATTGATATCTAGAATTAATTAAAAATATGTACATAGGAGAAAAAATAATATTTGAATAACTTATACATAATTGCGCTTGCAATGATTGTCAGTGTGGTAAATGATACAAAATAAACAGGAGAAACTATTGCTGTGTTGAAGGTATCCAAAGCCTGAAACAGGGATGCAACGAGAATCAGACGACTTACACGGAACTTCTGCATCCTAAATGTGCATAAAAATCAAAGCTACCAAAGTAAAATATTTCTCTGAGAAACAAACTGTGAACATATGGTATGTGTTCCAGACAACAAAGATGCAACCGAAATTCTGAGTAACACAACAAAGATCGAATCCATATTCTGAAATGAACAAAATGAAAGGTAACTCATACAATCAACGAATCCAGCATCCCAACAACAAAACCCTAACTCTTTATACAATAATAACAATAATTATACTTTGGAAAAGTTAATAATTAAACCGAAAAATTAAACTCAAGAATCACTATCACAGTTGAATCTGAATCGAAAATAAAATCAATAAGTATCAAGCCATAATTTGATATAGCATAATAAAACCCAAAATTCTCAAACAACAAAAACTTTGAAAAGAAAAAATATAAACCCCTAAATTGAAACAACAAACAAGAAGAAGATAAGAGACCCAGGTTTTAAATCACAAAGAAAACCCTATTAAAACACCAAAGATTGAAACCATAATATACAAATCTGAAATTACTTTATTACATAAGAAAGAGATATTCGAGATAATTGTTAAGGTGAGGTGAGGCTGAAATTAGGGTTCGAACTGAGAAAGAAGTGATGGAGAGAAGTGAGGCTGTGAGAGAGAACTGATAGAAGAAGAGGCAGATCGTGATAGGAAAGAAAAAGAAGAAGAAGATGATGATGATGATCGTGATTCTTGTGCTCCTCTGCGGCTCAGGCTCTGCCTCTACACAGAGAAAAGAAAATCACGAAGGAAATGAAATGAGGGAGGAGGAGGAAGACATTAGGTTAAGTTAGGGTAGAAATGAAATCGACGACCTATATTAATTAGATCCTATCATCCTACGGTCGTTAATAACCGGTTTAAACTGATGGTTCGGTTCGGTTTTAGGAGTGAACCAAAACCGAACCAGGATTAACCTGTTTTCTTTAATCTATAACCGTTGATTACCATTAGATTTTCAGTTCGGTTCGGTATATATTCGGTTTGATTCGGTCCGGTTCGGTTGGTTTACCGATTTTTTGTGCAACTTAGGTATCAAGGACAACAAAATCCACTGGATAAATAAACTTATCGACCTCAATAAGAACATCATCTATGACACCACGAGGAATTTTCACAGACCTATCAGCTAATCGCAGTGTTATCTGAGTAGGTTTCAAATCACCAAGTCCTAGATAGAGGTACACATGGTACGAAAGTAAGTTCACACTGGCTCCTAAATTATGTACACCATATTATAGAAATTTGTCAGGTTCGGCTGGTGCTGGTAGTTTTCGTGTTATCCGAACATGACAGTGTTTCTACCTCTATATTAATAATCTGTCAGGTTCGACTAAGGTAGCTAAATTTTTGATAGTCAAACTTCGGTCTTTGTGCCTAATTTTTCTTTGTAAACTCATTTTTATCAATACTAACTTGTGTGTTCTCTAATGTTGTTGATGTAAGTGTGAGTATATGACCATTTTCTGCAATTGAACTTGGCCAAAAAAAGACTCAAATTGGGTCGATGCAATGCCTACTACGGGAAAAAATACTCGTTTGAACACAACAAGAAAAAGGGTAAAACCAAGTGTTTTATAAAGTTGAGAGAGAAATTAGACCCCTTGAATGCCGAATGTGTCGTATTTGAGCATATTTGGATGATAAAAACCAAAACTATCAAGATGCATCGGTGCCGCTTTACCACGTAACATTATTTCATCCTGGTGGTTTTGCATTGTACGATCCTCGTCAAGCCAAGTAGATTGTATCCAAACGGTCTCGAAGGAGGATGGAAAAAAGTTCAAGTTTTTGGTAAAGGAAACTAAGAACAACAGTGGTTTCTTTAAGCCCCAGTATGATCCCGAACCTAGTCTTGTTTATTGGAATAGCCTCAAAGATAACAAAATTGTTATGACACGCTTATTAAGAACCCTCAATTGTGGAATACTCTCACAAATTGGAGGATATTCAAAAAAATAATATTATGAAGTAATTTGAAGAACCCCTTATCCAAATAATTTTAGTAATGACTAAATTATCTTTAATTAATTAGTTTTTTAAGATTAATCCGTAATAAGTTAATTTATTAAAATTAAATTTAAGATTTTTAAGTTATTTTGATTAGTTTTTTTCTTAAATATTAAATATACAAAGAGAATTGGTACCACAGTCGGCATACAATGCCGACTGTGGTGTTAAAAATTGGAGTGTGGTCTAAAGCACCTTATTTTATGACATTTTGGTTTGCGGCGTGTGGACTACTAAAGCACTTATGCCGTTGTGGTGGTAGTGGTAGTGGCAGTGGGTGCTGTAACCGTATGTATCACTGAGGTAGAGATGTTGATTAGGTCCTTATTAAAATGCCACTGGAAGAAATGACACAATAGACTAAAGAAGCAAAAGTTAATTTTTTTCCCATACCTGTCTCTCCTTTGTTATTAAAATGCCACTGGTAGGTAACAATCGGCATTGTACTGTGGTGATAAAAATTAGGGAATATTTACTTGTCCTGATCCAACATCAACTGAAAGTTTGTTGGTCGAAGAAAAAGGTATCATTTCATGCAATTATGATGCGCATAAAAAAATTTCTAACCATTCCACAACAGATATTCCCAATTTGATTTGAAGTAGCAACATTTCGACTGTGGTGAGACGACGATTCTTATTAATTTTTTTTTTTAATTTATTATTTAAAGGGTAGTATAAATATTTTATTATTAAAAAAATATCTTTTTAACTAAAATTTAACTCCATATGTCGTGAATATCTTTTATTTTATGAGAGTATTTCCAACTAAAGGTTTTTTATTAACCCTTTGGGCGACAATCGATATCAACATAGTGATGAATACATGGATAGATATAATCAAGTTTCTTATCCTGTAGTCATTAATAGAAAATGTCTAGCTCGTGTGGAAGCAAAGAGGCTTAAGGCAAAGGAAGTTGAGAAGACGAAGAAGTCTCCCGTTATTGTCCAAGACACGACAAAGGTGGACGACATTATGGTAAGTGATGCCTTCTATTTAAAATTTATTTATGCCTTTAAAGTTGTTAAGAAAAAAAAGTATATTATAACTCATTATTTGGCTTTAAATGAATACAAGTGAAGGCATATATAGAGTTGTTGAAGAAAATTGGTGCGGAAAATCAATCGCAAATAACTGTTGATGGTGGTGGAGCAAAAAGCCCTTCGCGACCGATGGGAAACAATCATATCCAAAGGTGAATGGCGTCATGGGCAACCGTTAATGAAAAGGGTGACTAAGAGGACTCGACGATAAGGCGAAGGAACAAGTCGAAGTGCTACCGAGATCGACGACAACAAAGTAAAACAGGTGGCCGTAGAGGTGGAAAGAGAGGTTGTGGAAGTGGAAGTGTTCGTCATTAATAAATACCCGTTACGTTTTTAACACAATTTAATGTTCATATGTTCTAAATTTAGTTTATGATGGTATTATAGTACATTTTGATGGTTATGTTTTTTAATGAAGGGTTTTGGTTTGGTTTCGAACATAAGAATTATCGTGCAACTTTTTAATAAATTATTTTATTTAAAACTTCAAACTTGTGCTCATTGTACCTAACCGAATGTAGATATTGGTTACAAAATCGAAGATTTTCGGCTCAAATGTAGTAATTTGAACCAGGTTTGGCTACAAGTTCAAAATATCATATCAGCCGAACCTACTTATATTTACTTGATATTAAACTATTTGTAAAGTTCGGCTACAAGTGCAAAAAATTTTACTAGCTGAAAGTTTTCCCGTGACAAGTTTGAATAATTTTTGGCACTAGCTACGTTCAGCTTGTATTTGTAATTTTCGTGTTAGCATAAACCTACTTATATTTATTTCATATTGAACTATCTGCAAGTTCGGCTATAAGTGCGAATTTCATGCCATCCGAAACCTGACAAATTTTCGGTTATAAGTTTTAGTATTAGATTTGGCTGATCCTGAATTTGTGAAGGTTAGTGGAACCTGACAAAAAAAAAAAATCCAGGTTTTATAAGGTTCTGCTACTATTTTGCAATTCATTATTAGCCGAACCTGATAAAAAATTCCAAGGTTTTTATTGAACCAGGTTCGGCTAGTATGTTGAATTCGGCACTAGTAAAACCTAGTTTTGATAGTTATATTTTTTTGATACTTCCCTTCATTTTCCTAGAAACTAATACGCCAACAAACAAACAAAATATGATAAAACATTTTATTCATACGATGCGTTTGAAATTATATTTAATGACATTCCTTCACTTACTTTATCCTCATCATCTGATAAAACAAAATATGATAAAATATTTTATTCATATAGTGCGTTTGAAAGTAAATTTTACGACATTCTTTCACTTACTTCATCTCAGCATTCGATGTATCCACTTGTTGGGTGCCGAATGACTTATTCACAGCGTTTCAAAGGTCCATTTTTGTCGCGTGGTCTGTACACCAATCCACCTAATAATTTGGTTGGAATCTAGACCAACATGCATAACTACACAACATAGGTAATGGCCAACCGGGTTTGAGCTTGAGACCGATTAAATGACATCTTTAAACAATTCTAATAATAAGTCTTTTATCCTTTATCTTTTCATGGAAAGATTTTTTTGGTGGTGTGAATAAAAGACTCATACCATACAAGAAGTAATGAACCATGCAATTAAATGTCCTCGCTATAAAGAACCCACACACCGAAATTCGTATCCAATGTTCGCTTGTAGGACAAACTCCTCATGCAAACGTGTTTGAGTTTAATAGATTCCTCTGGTACCCCTCCATCTCCTCTTCTCATCATTGTCTTGTAAAAGTTACAATTCAGACGTAGTGTTCATAACTACTCATATTTTATATACTTGCATTGTTTATTCTCATTGAACTTCGGCGTGTTCGCCAAGACAAAAGGTCTCAGTTGTTCCATCATGACATAATAACTACAATTACCATCCCCTTTGCCGTCCTCCATGATTATAATGTGGTCATAAATGATTTCGGGTAGGTCCTCCAAATAGTTATCATATATCGTATTGGTAGGTCACCAAATGTTACCGAACTTAATCCATCTAGTTTAATTTAAATGTTTTTAACAAATTATGCCTAATAATTATCATTAACCACCAGTAATATAACGATATTTTTTTCATTAATAAAAATATACTACCTCCGTTTCTGGAAAAGGGAAACTATCACTTTTTTATTTTAGCCTAAAAATAGGCTAAATTAAAAAAGTGATACTATCTCTTTTCCGGAAACGGAGGAAGTATATTCATATGGGTTTCAGTTTTTATACATAAGAATAAGTTCAGTGGAGACTTGAAAATCAACATATTTGCTATACTAGGTGGATCAGCAAACCAATTTTTGGGTACAAAACGGTTTATCAACTCAGATTGAGCCGGTCATAGACGGTTGGGACGAAAAATTCAACACCAATTTAACTTATCTACTTGCTCCAAATTCAATATTCTCTACATATTTTCTCCATAAAAAACTTATTTATAATTCTTATTCTGCTTCTCTAAATTTTTTCAAAACTACCATGTCTCAATCTCAAGATATTAGTCGAACAAGAAATAGAAAACCACATAGGAATAAACATAGTCAACCTCTAACGATGACACAAAAAGGTTTAGATGAAGAGAATAATTCCAATCTACTTTCCGGTCGACAATTAGCCACAACTCAAGCTCATCTGTCTACAAGAACAAAACGAGATAGTGCCCATCAAAAACCAAAAGGTGGTTGCTATGAAGTTAACAAAGTTTATGCAAAACTTCCTCCTGATGCTAAAATTATTTAAATAAATTTCCTTGGATTATTTTGTACTATATAGATACGAAGAAATATTTGACCAAATTGTTGTTTACATTGATGGAACATTGGTGGTATACTACACACACGTTTCATTTTCAAGACTTCAAAATAGGTATGTCATATATCTTGATTTATAATTTTTATGCAACCAATACGAAGATTATATGAAATTAACAATTTAATATTTTTACATGAATAACACCATTATTTTTGTGTTTCCTACTTGGGATACCTTGCATCGTGGGAGATGATGTTCTATTTGACCAAAAAGGTTGGTTGGCAGAAAACCGATATAAAGATGAACTTCCGTTGTAATTTGCGATAACAACAGAACGGACGCACATGAACTTAAGAAGTGAAAATTCCTAATTCTGGTTTAAAGGTATTTTAGTCAACGAATTATATGGTGATAACGATCCTAATTCGTCAACATGTGATGACCCTAACAAGGATACACAAATTGCCAAGGTATTTATGTTATGGTTACTTTGTTCATGTTTTTTCCCCAATTCAAGCGCTAGTATTCAAGTAGGATGGCTAGAGGCGTTGCGAGATACGGAAAAGGCTAACAAATATGATTGGGGGTCCGCTATATTAGCCGAGTTGTACTATTGTCTCGATATTGCATGCTTGGGTTCGTCAAGTATCGAAAGTCTATGGGGTCTCCTTGAGGTAAATATGGTAATACATTCCTTTGGCTTTAAATCAGTTTGCAAATATTTAGCAAGTGAAACTAATTGTATGTTGTTTACTTCAACTTTGGTGGTATACATATTCCAATATTGGTTTACCAAGACTTGTTGACTACACCAAAAAAATTTACATGGTAACTGGCATCCAAGACAAAACAAAAATGAGCGAGATAATATGCATTTGTGGAGATACTAACTCATGATTAGGAACAAACATAATGTTGTTTGGATGACGTATGGGGATTTTGAGGAGTTCAGGGCTGTTGAAGCCCAAAGGATAAAAGATTTCTCACTCCAGCGTATGGTGTTCTACAGTCCTATCAGGAATATTGGTGTTTATTATTTTGGGAAGAGATGTGCTATAAAGTTAGTTGGTGCAGTTGGACAGCCAAAGAAGTCTCGACCTGCTGACGTGATTAGATCGGAATACACAAGGTTGAAGAGAAAAGACTGGAAAAGGTATGAGACATTATTCGCCCCTTGTGATGAAGACCAATACGAAAAATGGTTCTAATCGGTTACAAAGCCAATAATTGGTACATACATTTTAAGCATCTATGGGTTAGATTTTGTCACATTAGGTAAAGCATTATCGAAATTGGATGTTCCAATAGAACCATCACCGGTGATTCCAACTTTCAACGGTTATCCTTCAGCAGAATCTTCTTCTTCATCGTCCCCTTCAAGAGGACCTTCAAGACCTTCTTCTTCATCGGCTGAGTATGATTTGCCAGTTTTAAGTTGGGATCTAGAGACTTTGAATCTCGTCGGAGAGGGTCAGATACTTCCAATTGTCTCACAAGGTCTCAACCTCCCTAATTCTTATACATGCACATCGACCAGTTAAGAAAAATTTTATAACAGTTGAATTAAAAGGAGTTAAGAGATAAGAAAACTAAACGTATGTACCAACAACAATTGCGCATTATGGCGGAATCCATGAGATTCAGTCCAAATTTTACTCACCATTATGGAACTCAACATTCTTGGGAAGTAGTGCTAGACTCATAAGTACCTCCTGGGAAATAATCTTTATATCGTCCAGTGAGTCCAATACAACAATCTCCATATCGTCAGGCCAATCAACAAAATCCTCGAGGTTATCAAGATTATAGAAGATCATTAAACTTTGATGGCTCTCCAATTGAAGGACCATGTCAAGGATTGGAAATCAAGGTGGAGGACATGATGGTGTAGGATCTCAAGATGCAGGATCATATCAAAAATTTGGGAGTTTGATGCAGGGGCCCCGCATGGCATGAGATGAAGTGAGGGTGAGTGATGAGTGCATAATTCATATGATTTTACTGTCAAATCCATACTAACATTTGTTGTAATTCTTGAATATTACTTTTTATTATGTTTTCTAGTTTATGTCTTTTGTTAGGTGAATCATCCAAAAAGGAGTTAAAAAGTGCTAAAATGAACAAGGAAGTTAAGTTCTATAAATGGAGAAGGGCCAAATACCAAATTCAACTCATTAAAATCCAGGAGTTATTAATACCTTCTTTAAGAGAATGAGAATACTAAGTGAACGCAAAAAGAATGAGGTCATTCCGAGTTCGGACGAAGAAGTTATGGACAAAACAGCCGAAACAAGAAAAAGTCATCTATATCACAACAATCGGCAGTGTTCCCAACTATGCCGACTGTAACACTTTTTCGGACAGAAAACTTGAACTTTTAAGCCCTAAAGTCAGCACGGTTCATTGGGAATCGACCATGCTGACTGTAGTAAGTTTTGGGACAGAAAATTTGAGTTATTTTGGTCCTAAAGTCATGGTTCATATGAATCGACCATGCCAACTGTATCTAACCTATGGGGTCCGTTTTGATGTGTTTTTAACTTCCAAATCAAGGAAACTTAGTTCCAATGGGATTCCAAATCCTATAAAGATAGGATACTTGAGGGAAAAGCATTGAAGGCTATAAAAGAAGATATCCAAGGCTCAAACAATAGATCTCTACACAATCTCTATATCTCAAACTACAATTCTACATCAAAAACCTTGGATTTACCCCTTTAGGGGGAAACCACCATTCTTCTTCATCTTTTTCTTCTTTGTAGTATAGCTAAGTCTTTTATTTATTAAGGATGAATTCGATGTTCTAAGCGTGAAGCTTTATTATTTATGCAAGTTATTTGGAGTCTTTATCATTGTCGTTTGTTTTCACTACATCTAGGGTTTATGATTGATTTTTATATTGTTTGGATACGCAACCAAATTATTATATTTGTCATTCTAATGTTATTAGAGAGTTGAACGATCTATAATTTTCGAGCATCTCCTACATAAGTAGAGAACGTAAGATCTTGCAGAGGGATTCCATGGAGCAATCGTGTGCGAAGACACCATCAGTAAGTGAACCAAGCGTACTGAGTTTAATTGTTGGGATAAAACCTAAATTCACAGAACCTAAAGCGTTCGATTGAGTTAAACCTTGAGAGCGTACTTCTCGGCGGCTCAGATGGATAAAATCTGATGACTAAACGTACATGTTATTCGGTGATATAAGGAGTTTTGGGGATAACTAAGCGTCCATGTTATCCTACGGTTGGTGATGAATGATTCTAACGAAAAATATATAAGTATACTGGTTGATTTAACGTTTGGTAATGGCGAAGGACTACCTAATCATCTCTTTCTTATTTCTGTTTATTATCTTTTTAGTCAACTTACAACCAAACCCCCTTTGTCTTTTACTTTATTTTAGTTTTGCTAATCCAAATAACATCTTAATTACATAGTTCTCTGTGGGAACGATCCTTACTATCGCTATATTACTAGTTAATTAGTGAGAAATATATTGAGTAATTTGGTGCACTTACGACACACATCAAATTTTGGCGCCGCTACCGGGGAACAATCGCTAATTGATTTATTAGTTGTTTTAGCTTGCTTTGGTAGTTTAGGATATTTTTATGGTTTTCTAGAGTGTTTTCATGTTTTTTATGTTTTCGTGGTGTTAACAACTAGTTGAAGGTATTATCCGCTCGTCAAAAGCGGGAGGTAAATTATGAAAACAGTTTGTAAGTATCACTTTTGTTGTTGTTTTTGTTTTTAGGTTTTAGTTAGATTTTTCTTTTTCTTGTGAGTCGTCATGTTTCCTTATGGAAATAACATGTACAATGCACAAGTCAATCATATAATAGTGGTAATTAATACGGTTTTCAATCTCAATCTTATGACAGTTACCAACCATACCATGGGCATAATCACAACCAATCTTTTGGTTACGACCAATACCCTACGGAACCTTATGGTTATTCTCATATATACCAACAACCTTATGGTGGGAGTGTAAGTGAACAATCACAAGTATGGAAGGATAGTTATGCTTCTAATCATAATTCCTCTAGTTCTACAGATTCTACCTGTATCAAAATAGACGAGCTTCAAAGGCTAATTGAGTAATATATATATATATATATATATAACAGAGTGATCAATACTTTAACGGGTTGATGAGGCACTCCAAGAGCTTCAAACAGGTGTGAACAACTTAAGAAGAGACATGGATCAAATTAAGGAGAAAATGGAAAAAGTTGATCAACCCTTCCAAATTACATGTAACATTGATGAAGTTATGCCAACTCTGGATCATAATAACGATCATTCTCCTATTCAAAAGGAGGAGACTTGGTATAACAGAACTATTGTTATAAACGGTGTAATATATTCAAATGAATATTAGTGTGATAAAGAATATCCAGATTACAGTGTTTTTAGGCCAGTTGGTTTGCAAGTAGAAGACTCGGTTATTTCTTCTTAGGAAACTCATACTGAATACCCTAGGGTTTACACCAAAGAAGATCTTCTTAAAGCAGAATTTGATTCCGATGAGGAGAGTATTGAAGAGAATGGTGATTGAGAATGAAACCAAATTGATTAATTTCATGGAAGATCCAATTGAGCTTTCTAAGGATAATAATGATGCTAAGATTTCGGTTGAAGCAGACATTGATAAAGAATTGCTTTTAAAAAATTTGATAGAGGACCACGATACAGTTGAGGTAAATAATTCATTGAAGTTATTTAAGAATGATGATAATCTCGTAAAAGGTTTTTCTAATATTTTGCATAATCATATATCTTTTGATCCTCCTCCCCCAATCAAAATAGTTCCCCAAAAGGTTGTTAACCAGATTTTTAAGGAGCTACCTCACTTAGGGTTAAGTATATGTGCTACTAAAATTCTTAAGAATTATTTTGCTTCTACTTATCCACCACTAGATGTGTTTGATTCTAACAATGTGCAGGTTCACCGAGAGGAAACCGTAGAAGTTCCCTTATTTTATGTTCTCTATACACTTCCAAGTGCAGAAAAGACTAAGTGTGGGGGAACCTTCCACCAAATAACAGTTTTCTTGTTTTATCTTATGCTAATGGGCGTGTGAAGCTGTTATTAGAACTGCATATTATTATCTGGGTGGATCCCTAGATTTTCAGATTGTTGGTTTACGTGCGAGTAGCGAGTCGGGCTAACAACTTTAAACCAAACGTTGAATGGGAGGCAACCCATTGGTTTTGTATTTATATTCTTTTATTTTAAGTTTTTATTAGTTTTTCATATAATTAATTGGTTTCCCATCTTGATTTTACATTAGAGGAATCAATTTACATTGAGGAAATATAAAGTTTAAGTGTGGGGGAGTATTTAGCATATATAGTTTTTAGTTTTTACTTTTGTAGGTAAATTTTTCAACTTTTTGTACATACTTGCATTAAAACCTCCAACTTTTAGATATTTTAGAGTCACTTAGTATACTTCTATATAAATTTACATACGGAGGTCTTACCAAAATAACTGAACTTATAAGTATTAGAGTGCTATATATATTCAGATTTCTTAATTGTTGAGAGGCAATAGTCAACAAAAAGGGACTTAAACCGCCAGTGGCGAATTAGGTGCAGAAAGAATACAGTATTAGAGAAGCTGATATATCAATAGTGGAGACTACCTATTGTTACATCAAGCGAGGCACCAAACCTTCAATTCTTTGACATGTCTAAAAAATGTCCTTTAGAGTGTGTGTCATCTTACGCTAATTCCGGGTATAATGATGAGCTACCCAACTTCGCACCAATTTCAACACTTTTATGATCTCTTTAATGTTAATTCCATCAATCATGAGGGTGTCATCAAAATTGTTAACTCTATCTTGTAGTCTTGTTTGCAGTTAGCACCATTCACTCAACAAAACAACAATAAAAACACATCATCATCAACAAGCGGAGCGACATCAAAATCACGAAGAAAATTGAATACAGTCAAGGTTTGCAAGCAGCAAAAAGATAAGTGAGAATTCTATATCCAAGTTGAAAACTAAGTGCAAGAACGAAGAAGAGCAAAAAAATTTAATTGTTATGAAGTTTATGATACAGAGACAATACAAGTTGTGAAGAATCAAGTGGAAAAAGAAATTTTCCACGGCCATATTAGTTTCATTTGTCAGTGTGTATTTCAATTTAGCATATATATATATAGTAAAAGAAATCAGAAAAAAAAAAGACAAGAGGATTTTTTTTTTATTACTTTAGTTTGTATTTATTTTAATAAATCTGTTGGGAAGAAGAAATATATGAAGAAGTTTTAAGCAAAAAGGAATTGAGGAAAAGAATGACAATTGTCAAATTTCAACGAAGTTCAAGAGTTCATCATCAACAGTTGAAGATCGAAGACATTTCTATTTGCTGTGAGAGTGGTGTTGATTGTAGATCGGGTGATAAGGTAAGTAAGCATTCCCACCATCACATAGTGGTTGACTTCCCTTCTTAGAGATCATCAGAAAAAAAAGGTTCTTTTCTTCCTACGTTTCTATGTGATATCAAAATATAATCCAGAAGTTTTCTTTTTCTTCCCACCATTTAACGTGTGCATGATTTATATCTTTACTCTTTCCTGCACACATGAAAACCATAAAGTGCATCTTTTCAGTGCTCATAAAACCCTATTGGTGAGGCAAAGGTCGAGGAAAAATGCTTATTCGATCGCTCTTGAGGCTGAATTATTTCATATGGTATTGCTAACTTCTTATTATTAGTATACATAAACTTTATGTCCTCGTAGCGTTTTGGATGCTTGTGACTTTGAAGTTGGAATAGGTTTTGTGGGTATACCTCTTGTAAACCCTCACGAGACTATAAGTCGTCCACTATGAACACCTAGGGGTATAAATGCTTATTGCACATGCTAAGTGCAACTGTGTCCTCGACGAAAAGGAGTTCTTGTATTAGTTTAGTTTAGTTTAGTTAAGTTTAGATGGTAGTTTGCTCGAGGACTAACAAAAGCTAAGTGTGGGGGAATTTGATTAGCGCATAATTCGTATGATTTTAATGTCAAATCCATACTAATATTTGTTATAATTCGTACATATTACCTTTTATTATGTTTGTTTTCTAGTTTATGTCTTTTGTTAGGTGAATCATCCAAAAAGGAGTTACAAAGTGCTAAAATGAATAAGGAAGTTTAGTTCTACAAATAGAGAAGGGCCAAAGACCAAATTCAAATCATTCAAATCTAGGATTTCTTAATTCCATCTTGAATATAACGATCATACAAAGTGAATGCAAAAAGAATGAGGTCATCCCGAGTTCGGACGAATAAGTTATGGACAAAATAGCCGAAGCAAGAAAAAGTCATCTACATCACAACAGTCGGCACTGTTCCCAACTATGCCGATTGTAACACTTTTTCGGACAAAAAGCTTAGATTTTGAATCTAAAGTCGGCATGATTCATATGAATTTACCATGTCGACTGTGGTTAACCTATAAGGTCTGTTTTGACGTGTTTTTAACTTCCAAATCAAGGAAACTTAGTTCCAATGAGATTCTAAACCCTAGAAAGAGAGGATACTTGAGGGCCAAGCATTGAATGCTATAAAAGAAGACATCCAAGGCTCAAACAAGGGATCTCTATACAATCTATATATGTCATACTATAATTCTACATCAAAAACCTAGGTTTTACCCCCTTTAGGGGGAAACCACCATTCTTATTCATCTTCTCCTTCTTTGTAGTATGAGTAGCTAAATGATAAACAAAATTTTGTGTCTTATTTAATCTCATATTTATATTGCTATTACTCATTTTTTGTATTAATAATGTTATTTTATTGTATTTATAGGTATTTTCGAAGAATAAACATTCAACGGAAAAGTCGTCTAAAAAGTGTTAAAAGCACCCAAGAGAATTGATAAAAGCACCCTATTTTTGGATAAGGGAACCCCAATAAATTGAAAAGGCACACATGTTGTGGTTCGATGCACCCTCTATTAATTTCAATACTGAATATTTGGTGGGAAACTATACTTCCTAATCTGCGTGAATTCATTAACTTGTTTTTGGAAAGACTGGAAGAGTTTTATGACAAAAATATCTTCTTGCCTATTAAGAAGGAATTTTTATATGGTTTCAACACTAAATCTCGTGAGTATATATCTTTCGAAAAAAAACAGATGGAAGAAATTAAATCAGGAAACTTGGGATTTACTTCTTAGTTTTACCTGATTCTGTTTCTGTATTGTTTGGGTAAATAAAGCTATAAAAAGAAAACGTAATTAACGAATATAGATACAAAGAGAATGAAAATCAAAACATAATAAAGATGTGATGGTCGTGAGAAAGAAAATTCCCGAGAATATTTCTCTTATTTAAAGAGAATAATTTATGAAAGATACTCGAGTTATAGGTGTAGTATAAATAGAGGTGATCGAGGAATAGTTGGGAGGGAGGCTGGGTCTACCAGATTTTGCGTAGAAAAAATCAGTTAGAAAAAAAAAGTGTTTCTGCAACTCACGGAAGGAAGAAGAAGAGGAAGAAAAAAAGGTTACCATAAACTGTCGTTAATAACCATTCCCAAAGATAATGAATATAATAGCTAAGCCAACGGTTTTGTGAATAGTCACAACGACAGTTTGGGTTTTTAATCACACAGAAGCTTTCGTAAATTCATTAAAGAGTTTTATTCTTTCTCCGATGCTCATGGTCAGTTCTTCTTTGTAATTTCTTATAAATTGATGAATAAAATGGGTTTTTCTTCTATTTTTTTTTTCCGATGAGTAGCTAATCTTCTTATCTAGGGTGTAGGAGGAAGTTATTTTTGATGTGTAATAATTAATAGTTTTATTTTTTTAGACAACAATTACTCTCTTTTATGCTATTCGTGACTAATAATTTCTCTTCTAAAATGCTTTAATTTAATTGTTATGCACGGTTTTAAAGCTGTTGATCTTTATAAGCGAAAAAAGTTATATTTTTGCATACAACGAAAGTTGTAATATTAAATTTAAAACATTTCATCTTCCAAAATATGAGATTGGGTTCAATATGGTTTTGAGTAAT
The DNA here is from genome assembly GCA_023531435.1 of Papaver californicum. NCBI lineage: Eukaryota > Viridiplantae > Streptophyta > Magnoliopsida > Ranunculales > Papaveraceae > Papaver > Papaver californicum. Next base: position 4,810,732 of record JAJJMC010005943.1, on the reverse strand, counting down.
TTGAGAGTAAATTTAAGAAATTGAATTGTTAATTGTACAAACATCAAAAGTAGTGGAATCCAAAACACTAGACTTTTATTTTCTTGGTTAATTAATTTGTATAGTTATTTTATATTTTTATTTATTTAGTTTATTCATCAAAAATTATTATTTTTGTTATTAGCACATTAGTTAATTAAAAACTAGAAATTGCACTTCTGAAATCCCTGTGGAATGAACCATGCTCGCATACTGTCTCATCGACAGCCGTGCTCTTGCAGTATAAATTAAAAATCCCATCCCTAAACCTTTTATTGATTAATGATGAATTCAATGTTCTAAGCGTGAAGCTTTATTAGTTATACAAGTTATTTGCAGTTTTTATCATTGTCGTTTGTTTTCACTACATCTAGGGTTTATGATTGATTTCTATATTGTTTGAATGCGCAACCAAATTATTATATTGATCATTCTAATTCTAGTAGAGAGTTGAGCGATCCGTAATTGTCGAGCATCTCCTAACTAAGTAGAGAACGTGAGACCTTGCAGAGGAATTTTGTGGAGAAATAGCGTGTAAAGACAACATTAGTAAGTAAACCGAGCGTACAGAGTTTAACTGCTAGAATCAAACCCAAATTCACAAACCCTAAAGCTTTTGATTGAGTTACACCTTGAGAACGTACTTCTTGGCGGCTCAAATGGATAGAATCCTGTGACTAAGCGTATCTGTTATCCGGTGATATAAGAAGTTTTGGGGATAGCTAAGCGTACCTGTTATCCTACGGTTGGTGATGAATGATTCTAACGAAAGATAGATAAGTATACTGATTGATTTAATGTTTGGTAAAGGAGAAGTACTCCTTAATCATCTACTTCTTATTTCTGTTTATTATCTTTTTAGTCAACTTACAACCAAACCCCCTTTTTTTTACTTTATTTTAGTTTTTCTAATCCAAATAACATCTCAATTACAATGTTCTCTGCGGGAACGAGATGTTACAAGTAAATTACTGAGAAATATATTGAGTAATTTGTTGCACTTACGACACGCATCACTGAGTAGTTATAATTATGTTTTATTTAATATTCGTAATTGAAATCGAGATTAGGTCTATCTATAGAAAGGAAACTAGTATTAATTTTAGTTCACATATAATTAAAATTTATAACAACGTCTTTCTCGAGTAGTATGCCTACTTTTTAACATCCCATACGTGTTATAAAAAAATCCTTCAGGAATGCATAATGAGCTTTATAAAAAAAAGTTTTTCTTTTCCATCTTCGTCATTCTTTTCGAGATCGCAATA
>JAJJMC010005943.1:4758235-4809436 GCA_023531435.1 Papaver californicum | reverse complement strand
AAAAGTTTTTCTTTTCCATCTTCGTCATTCTTTTCGAGATCGCAATACAACTTCAGCATTAGTTTCACCTATCTGATAGAAAAGGATCCCATGATCCTGAACCGATCTTACCTGGGATCGCAAATCCCAAGTTTGTCTATGAAGAGCGGATCTAATGGATTTCTTCTGTGTAATACTAATGGATAGGGCCTCATTGGTAAGTGCTACAAGATCTCGTGCATTGGAGCCCATGGTTATGGCCCCTTAGTCGATATCGATTGACAACCCGGACTAAAGCTATAAATTCTGCTTTAATAACTGATACTCACTAAACCATTTGTTGTCGTTCTGCACCCCTAGATGGATAACATACTAAAAAGTTTCTATATAGAGATACTACGGTTGAGCCATTACTCGTAAAATTATGGGTGTAAAAGGTTTAATTTTGGAGGTGAAAATAATTGAATTTATAGAAGATGAGATAACGGTCATTAGATGGAACTAGCCGTTGTCATCTCAACCTAGGCCGGTTGTCACAGTATGAGATGCTACTCGTCTCAACTAGAGCCGAGTCTCGACCTAAGTAAGACCGACTTGCTCAAGTTGAATTGAGACGGTCGAATCCACTAGAAACGAGATGGGAAAACCCTCAGATTTAAGGGTTTTTCCACCCTATTTGTATGTTTGTCAGTCCCACTGTGGGATGAAAATTGGTAAATATGCCCATTTTCCCACCCTACTGGACTTGCTCTAATAACCATACTTTGTTGCTTTAAGTAGAACACACCCGAAACAGGATTCAAGTGAAGAACGATTTTTGGGGACCATTGAGAATTTGAGGGGACCCTTATGTGCTTAGGCCATATGCCCTACAAAGATAAGGGGTGTCCTAATATGATGAAATGACTAAGTTACCCTTTATTAACTAATATTAAACACTAACCCTAATGATATATAAACCTAATTATATTTCTGCCACAATTAAAACTCTTCTTCTCCTTTTTCCCTTCTTCATCCTAATCTAAAAATCCATTAAAAAGTTATTCCAATGGCTAAACCGAACCATGGTCTTGCACAAATTGCCAAAGAACTGACTAATGAAGTGATTCAAGAAATTATACCACAAAATGAAGAAAAACCGGTTGTTGATGGAGGAGGAAAAATCGAGACCCAAAAGAAAAAAGCAAAGGATGAATCTTCCAGTTGTAATGTTAGAAGGTAATTCCCGACAAACTCATTCATTTCTATGCGTTTTTTGATTGTTATTTCAACTTAAAATCATGAAATTTAGAGTTCAAAAGGTAGTATCGGTGAAAAGTTCGGTTAGGATTACCATATTTTGTGAGCCGAACTTTAGGTTTGGAAGAACACCAAGAACAGTTCGGTTGAGAAAAAAAATTAAGGTCTAGCCGAACTTTTATGTTGTCATTGATTTTTCAACCGAACTTTTGTTTAGTGAAAATAGTTGGAGTTCGGTTAGATCGATAATAAATCTTATTAACCGAACTTTTTAGTCCCAAAATGGGAACAAAATGTTCGGTCATCAATAAAAAAAATTTGGAAGCCGAACATTACTTTGTTTTTGGTAACTTTGGATTCATATTAGCCGAACTTTGTGATTCTTGACCGAACTTTATGTTCGGTTAATACGATAAATATCATTCATATCCAAAATTTTAATTTGTTTATCCATAATTAAATTTTTATGGACACAGTTTTTTATTTAGGCTCCAAAAGAAGGTAAAGCAATGGAAAAGGAAAAAGGAAAAAGGAAAAGGCTGATATTCGTTCTCGTCCTCTTCTCAATTTACCGAAAGGAGTTACTCCTGAAGAAATATTTCAAATGATGTTGGATGATCTAGAAAGGGTAAAAATGGTGAACTATCCTGACCATGAATGGAACAGTGCTGACAATCCCCTAAACTACATTGAAGTTTCTTTTGATGAAGGAACAGAGGCAAAAATGATTCGAATGATGGAGGCTGATCCGGGTTTTGATCCGAGATTCTTTTTCAGGGAAAAAAACTTTTCAGGCGTAAACCCATAATACAACGAACCTGGTGAGTACATAGGTCCAATTGAGGGAGATGAAACTGTTGATGAGCCTAAAGAGAAGGAGGAGAAGAAGAAGAAACGAGTAAATTTGTTGATACTAGGACCAAGTCGAAGCTAACAGGGAGTGGAAGAATTTAATGAGATCAATGAGATTGATCACTTTGAATATCTATGATGTGTTTTCTTTCGTTTTTCTCAGATGTTTTAAGTTATTTTGAACAATATGTAGTAAGTGATAAACCTATTATGTTATTTAGTTGTTGGGTTTTTGATAGGGTTTGGAAATACCTATTTATAATAACCGCAATCGCACGGCGTCTAACTAGTATACAACGACACGTACAGGTCGAACCCACAGGGAATGGGCAAATACTGCAATCAATATTCCTAATTGACTAATAAAAAATAATATTTTTGGGATTTTAATGAAATAATAAAATGAACTAAATTAAAATTATACAATGACGAAATCAGTAACTAGGGAATTTGGTTTCCACCAATTTAATCATGCTAAATTCATAAATCTCCAAACGTATTTTCTATAATACTCGAGACAAATATTGGAATCAACCTCATATCTCGGAAAAAAAAAATCAATAAAATCCTAAATGTTTTAGTTTCACCGATGCAATCTCTTTCACTTCTAATGTAGCAATTATAAAGCGTTATTTATTAATCCTAAAGCATACACCGTCAAAGAATTTAACCCAAGCACGACATATCAATTGAAAAACATAAACAATCAAGAAAATCACATAAACAGTTAGATACCAAGTTGTATGAGGTGAAATTACTATTCATTAAATCATATGAAACGTTATTATGGAGTTCACATGATTATACAATTAAAATTGGTTTCTACCTAAAACCCTAGTTACAAAATCCAGCAAAACATGGAGATGGTTTTCTTAAAACCCATAAAAATAATTAACATAAGAAAGGTAAGATTAAACCGAAAGCAACAACGTCTCTCTTTCCCATCCCGTACTGTTCAACTTCTCCGTCAGGCCTCAATTCAATTCCCCCAAAACTCCAGCCGCACTTTCTCCCTACAGTAGAACTAGCCTCTGTCCACTTTTCCACCTTCCAAAATCTCCACCAACCGGACCCCTTCTTATGTTTTCTATGTTTTCTTTTATATTCTTCACCACCTCACCAAGTCACTCTTTTACCTAGGCTTCAGTTTTTGTCTCCCCTAGCCAATAGACTACCGGACCCACCTTGTCACTTTGCCACGTCCCATCTATTCCATCTTACCTTGTCTACTCCTTATTCTTAATTTGGCATCTTAGCTAACAACTAAAAAAGAAGTCTAGCTACTTCTCTTGCCTTTTAATTTTCTCTTTCTTTTAGTACTTAGTCAACACCGAAGAAGACCGAACAAGCCTACTCTTTCACTGTCTGCTTTACAATTCATCCAGACCCAACACCTATTTAACAGCCGACCAACTCTTTGCCCCTCCAAAAGCAAAACTAAACCAGCCGATCTTAACTTAATAAGCCAACATCTCAAATAAGTTGGTGAATTCCATTAGCAATTTAGCCTGTTTCGCCGTATTTATTCGTAACTTCGGGTTTTATACATACCACCTATAAAAACAATAAAATGGTAAAATTAATATAACTGTAAGTACTAACAAATATAAATTAGGCGGAAAAAATGTATAAATTAAGTGACTATCAGTTTTATTTTATGTTAGAAAGTATTATGAAGTTTCATGTTTAGACGATATTTGGTTATAAAATCCATTTACATTGTTCGGTTAAGAAACCAAGTGTTCAGTTGGCATCGTTTAAAATTTTGCAAAAATAGAGAACTGTTCGGTTCCTAAAAGGAATTGAATTTTTAGCCGGACTTTTATTTTTCATTTAAATTAAAGAGTTTGGCGATGCATAGCAAATTTTAACCTAGCCGAACTTATAGGTTAGAGAGAAATGATCTCATTTTAAAAAAAATAGATTCGTTTGGGCCTCTTTCTATATAAATGTTGCACTATCTAACTCATTGTGCACCAACTTTTGTCGTCTTAACTTCAATTTTTGACACCAATATTCTCTTTTCCTCCAATTTTTTGCATTTGTAATAACAAATGGAATCATTCACCATTGAGGATGATGTAATGCTTGTTAAAGCTTTCATTCCGGCTTACCGTGAAAGGCCTCATGAACGTTATTCGATGTTTTGGAAGAGAGTTAAAGAATTTCATTTCGAATTAGATGGGAATCCTAAAAACTGTAAATTGTTAGAATTGGCTGAAAGATTTGAAATTATACAATATACGCTTCGAGACTACATTAGAATACTCTGTTGGTTAAAGAGATATCATCGCAGAGCTACTCCAGAAGAGAAAGTGAGTATTTGAAAACGTTTATCTTGTGAATGGAGTATTATTGGTTTTGCATAATAACTTGTTAATTCTTTCATTTTTAGAGTTCTAGAGTTCAAACCCTTTGGGGAATACGTCATGGTGGAACAACATTCGAGCACGACTATGTTATATGTATTTAAAGACATATTTCCCGAGATTTCTTAGACAACTAGAAGTCGAATGGAGGTAAAGAGCTATCCGTGGAGATTAATAGTTTTAGCTACTAGATACTTAAGGGGATGTAATGATATGTAAGGGGATGTAGTGTGATTTAGTTATGTAATGAGTGATTTTATGAATGAAAACAAATGTTCTTTTACGTTACAGTTCCTCTAAAAGTCAGCCGAACTTTTTTAGTTTCCACACTTTTTAAAAAATATAGACGTTAGGAACATGTACTCTATATATACCCAGCAATTAGTTCACATTTAAAATCATATCTTCACTTAAAAATGGCATTCACTAATGCTAGCTTTACTCTAGATGAATATTTATCTCTTTGCACAATCTATGTGATTTTTATCCAAAGAAGGGTGAAGAACGATGTCAAAATGGTTTAGTTAGTATGAGTTATTGGGGTAGAATTCTTGAAACCTTCTGCACCCAAACAGGTAATCCTCATAAAAGGGATTTCCCGACGTTGTTTTGTAGATTTCAAACTATAAGAAAACAAGTCGAAGAGTTTATAGATTTAATTCGGGTTGTCAATAGATATCGAGTTAGGGGTGAAACCAATGATGATATTGTAGTGCGAGCTCGAGAAAAATGGAGAAGATGGAAAGGAAATAATTTCGAATACGAAGATCATTATGAAATCCTTCATAAGTTTCTTGTAACTCGTATGAGGTGTTGAAGATGCTAAAAAAGTAATCGATTTCTATATTTGTAATTGTGTGATAGTAGAAATATTGGTTTCTAGCCTTGTAATTCGGTGTTTGTAGCATATTTAATAAATAAATATTGAAACTCTTGTATAATGTTCGGATAGGAATAAGAAGTTCTGCTAAGAATAGCACGATCCAGAGTAATATTTGGTTAGGGAGTAAAATATCAAACCTAGCCGAACTTCTGGCACAAAAAATCCCAGGTGAAATCATAATTTTTTGGCTGCCTGCAATAAATAAGTCTTAACCAAACTTCTGGCACAAAAAAACCCTGGTAAAATAAATTTTTTTTGCTACCTGCAATATTCTAGTCCTAACCGAACTTCTGACACAAACTGAGATTGGAATTTTTTACAAGTTCGGCTAGATTTGAAATTATTATTACTAGTCGAACATTACACTGGATTGAGCAATTATTAGCCGAACTGCTTTTCCCTAGTCGAATATTAGTTCGGTAAGGTCTATATTCGTTCTTGTTAGCCGAACCTTTTACCAAAAATAAACACAATTTCGACAAAAATATTCATTTATTCAAAATATATGATTTTCAAAGCATATTTAGTTCAATTGCATGTCTCATTCACTCAAATACAATTGGTTGGGAGTTTACTTTTCTTGATACATTCTGAAAGCTATCCGCATATCCATGTTTTTCCTCATACAAACTACACCAACTCTTTATATCGTCGATATTAAATCCTTCTCAATAGGAAGTTTGGCACAACGGAGGAATTGGACATTTGGGTTTTAAACGGAGTCCGATAAAGTGGTTGCCTCAAACCAACGCAATAAACACTCTTCCATGCAGTTGGAAACCTTTTTTTATTTTGGGGTGAATGTAGCACTATAAGCTTTTGAGAAATAATGAACCACACAATTGAATGCATCGACGATTAAGTGCCCACAAATCGGCATAGTCATCCAATGATCCCGTGTAGACGACTTTGATAATTTATAAACTCCAAGTTCACCCCACCGTCCAACCCTCTCATCATTGTATTGTAAAATGCGGGTTTCTCCCGTAGTTTCGTCAATAATTTTTGCCTTATATAAGTGATTTCACAACCATTATATTCCTTGACACGGTACTGAAACGACCCTAGTTGTCCAACCGCAACGTGAAAACCACAATTGCCATCGTTAGGGACATCGTCGGTGGATATGATGTACTTACGAATGATTTGAAGTAGTTCTTTCAAGCACGCCATATCAAAAAATGTTTGCTTTAGCTTCACATCTTGAATAGGTGGTTTGTTTGGTGGCGATGGAAACATCAGACCTCTTTTCTTCATATCACGTTCACTTGGTTCAGATTTTTCCTCACTACTCCGACCTCGTTTGTTTGATTCTTCGGTGTACATTGCCGCAATGTACTCGTGACTCGAAGGATCTCTATGATTAGCGTGTATGTCACCATGTTTCTTAGCCAAAATCTTGTCATACTTCCTCGCTTGTTTCCTTGTTTCTTTGAAGTTTGACCTACCTTTGGGCTTGCCCTTTTCCAGTTCTTAAACATTCTCCGAGGTGTGTGGACAAAGGATCGTCCTCATGTTATCCAAAAAGATTTATCATTGGATTTTGTTCATGTTGCGGTACATCTCGAATACGGTTCTTCCAAATTCGGTATCCCCAAACTCTTCTCCAGGCTCTTCCGTGGGAGGGTTTAAAGTTAATTGTTTCCAAAATGGATCAATGTCGTCTAAGGGAATCACACCATGTTCATAGTTGACTATACTATAGCGACAAGGTAATCCCATCGACTCCTTCATCTTACAAACACACACCTCGTCTGGCTTGATCTCCCAATCCTTTATCAAATCGACTTCTACCATCAACTTCTTAATACACGCATGAGACACATTATAATAGATTCCCTTGAGCAACGGAAGATCAGCCCATTTCTTAATATTGAAAATAAGGCTCTTTGGAACTTCTCTTTGATCCTATTCATGTCAGGAGTGAAGTAATTGTCCATAATATCAAACACGGTCATAAAATTATCAACACATCCAAAAAGATTCTTCTTCAACCGGTAGTGAGCCGACTCTTCCAAACTCGTCGCTTGATTGCCCAAGTGTTTGTGTTGGTTGGTAAAGGCATAAACAAACCTCTCTTCGTGCGGTTCCAACCATTGCTTCATCAAATACGATATCATATTCAGGTACTCGGGGCTAGTCCAATGCCTGATAAATGTCGCAAGATTTAGATTATAATCATCTTCCGTGAGAGACCAAGTCAATGAGTCCCATTCATTGGAGAAACAAGCTCATTTGGCTTCATTTAATTCATATTGTTTATCAAAGTCCTCATTCGCTTTGGCTTGTTCGTCTTCAGTAACTTCGTTATCTCATCATAACCTCTTTTCTTTGGTGGTACAATTTGAGGCTTGCACCTATGCATCACATTACACCATATGTGGAAGATACATAGAAGATTGTGCGCTAACGGGAAGACTATCTCTATTGCATTCATTAATGCGACTTCGTTGTCGGTGACTATAACTCCAAGAATATTATCACCTTGGAAGATTGAGCTCACTTGTTGGAGCGCCCAAGTATAACTAGGTTCCTGCTCATCCTTCAAGAAACAAAACTCCACGCTAAACGGTGACTTGGTCGACGTGCGTCCAACAACATTCAACAATGGCATCTCGTACTTATTAGTTTTGTAAGTGAAATCCATTATAAGAACTTGGTGAAAGCATTGTGCCAACTGAACACACATCACATGCGCAATAAAGAAATGTGTTATTTCTCCATCCGGACCTACTTTCTTTTGAACGACATAGTTTTTCTGCTGTGCCATATAAAACAATTGTTGCATTACCTTCCTATTTCTCCATTCCTTCTTTTTCAACGATTCGTTTGCATTGTAAATGGTGGAAAAAGAGGAGAGTTTATCCTTGTTATCTTTTTTAATGATGCGAAACATAGTAACCGGTGGAATACACATTTTCCTCATCTTACCTAGTTTCTCCATTTCAAGAGGGGTGAGCCTTGTGGCGACTGAATGTCCTTCTAGATGTTCAGGACGTTTGTGGTTATGTCTACCTTCCACAACTTTGAATATAACCCATTTTCTCAATTCTTTGTTGAAATTAAACACAATCTTGAACAGGAAATTGGTCTTCTTTGAGATAGTTACATTCTTCCTTCCGGTCTTTCCGATATACACCTAACCCTTCTTCTTGTGGCTTTTGGGCTTACGAATTCTTTCATAAACCATTTCAAAGCGGGTTTTGCTAGATTTTCCATTCAAAACCAATACAAACATATCCCATTTTGCATGTTCTCTAGCTCAAATTTTTGCTTCATCGGGATTATCCCATGTCTACGTTGAGCAAAACACAAAGTTACAAAACTTGACAATTTTCTTTAAAACACCTAACTACACATAAATTGGTAACCTACCAAGTCATTCGTATAATGATGCAATGTATCATCGTACATAATATCAATATGAGTAGGTTGATCATCCATAGGTACAAGCTCCAATTGGATCTACAAAATATATGACAATGGTAATTGCGACAAAAAACACTAAAAAGTTCTATAAAGTTCGGCTAAGAATAAATCTCTCTATCTAACCGAACATACAAGTTTGGCAAAGTAGATAAAACCTATACGAACCAAACAACTAAATTCGGCTAGGACCTTTACTACCATACATTGACGAATTTTACACTCAAAGTTTCCGCTACTTCTATAACTAAGAGTTCGGCTAATATATTTTTGGGCTCGAACTAACCGAACCTAACTCCAATTCAACTCGAGCTAGCCGAACAATTAGGTTTTCTTCAATTAGGTTGCCGAACTTAGTCCAAAACTCCACGAACTCATAGTTCAACTACCTGTGTTCTTCATTGTCCTAGCCGAACTTTTATCGAGCTAGCGAAATCTAAGCTATAAAATTTTATATTTTTAGCAAATTTAAGTCAATCCAAGCAACAAAAACACATTAACAAGTTTACCTGGCCATCAACATCATTATAATCTTCATATTTTCGTTGTGATCCTCGTTTATCTCATAAAAACCCTTATTTTAAGATTGAGATTGGGTTTGAGAAATAAAACATTCACCATCTAACAAATCATCCATCACTGGATCGTTGTGAAGATTAACGAATACTTTGTTTACTCTAAGATTTGAAGGTTCCAATTCCTCTGAGCTTGCACTAGAATTACTCATTTATTATTTAAGAATCACCAAACCTAGGTTTCAATTTTTTTTTCACAAAACTCTTCTTCTCCTTCTACTTCTCTCTCTCAATAATTCTAATTCTCTAACACAATAATATTTTATCTCCTAAGACTAACAATTAACTAACTCTAATTATTACCTCCTAATTAAATAAAGATATTTTTGCCATTACATAAATTATATGGACATGAGGGGCATGAATTACTTTCTAATAACCTTAGCAAAATAGATGGATGATCCCTCGAATTCTAAAGGATCCCTAAAAAATCGTTTAAGTGAAAAACTATTTACTGGGCTTTAGTCTTTAGTAAACAACAGTAGAGGCCAAATGTTTCCTTAAGATGTCCAAACTCCTCCTTCCATGAGTAGTGATTAGTGAAAACTACTCTACAAATAGTAAGTTGATTATTCTCTCCTTACTTTTCTCTTCACTCTGAGATAAAAAAACAAAAGAAGAAGATGGAGAAATCTCAGATCTGGTTTTGTATTGGATTTCTAGGTCTACTTTTATCATCAGCTGTTACTGCTGATGATGTTGTTATTCTTACTGATGAGAATTTTGAGAAACAAATTGGTCAAGATCGAGGTGCCCTTGTTGAATTTTATGCTCCATGGTATATTCTCTCCCTTTCCTTAATTTTATGATTTTCCTTTTACTGTCTTTTATTTACTATGATAAATCTTTAATTGGTTTTTGATAAATGTTTAACGAAGATGGGTTTTTGATGAATATCCATCTGCTGTTTATATTATGTAGTACTGTACTATATATTATGGGTTTTATTTGCCATTAAAGTGTTTGATAATTTGCTTCAGTGAAAATTTCTTTTTATACATTAAAAGTGTAGATCAACATCTTGTTATTTGTTAAAAATAGGTTTTCTCTGTTTCATTTTACCTATTTGAATTTTGGTTTTGTGTAGGTGTGGGCATTGCAAGAAGCTTGCACCAGAGTATGAGAAGCTTGGAGGGAACTTTAAGAAAGCTAAGTCAGTTCTTATTGGAAAGGTTAAATGATTTTAACTTGTTTATTTTTGTCTATATTGAGTTTTCGCAAGAAGCTGGTTTGCTTGGAAATCTGTAGAGTGTTTGTTAAGATTTGGATGGTGTAATATATGATACAGGTCGACTGTGATGAGCATAAAAGTGTCTGCGGCAAATATGGCGTTTCTGGTTACCCAACACTTCAGTGGTTCCCCCAAGGTTCTTTGGAACCAAAAAAGTAAGTATTACAGCTAAAGGATAGGGCTCATCTTTTAGTATTGTATCTCATTGAATGCATTTGTCATGGCAATTAACAATATATATACATAAACTGAAGCGCTTAAACCTTGTAGATATGAAGGCCCACGTACAGCAGAAGCCCTTACTGAGTTTGTGAATACTGAAGCAGGTAAGCATTCAGCAATTTATCATATGGTCTTGTTTCACTGTTTTATTCTGGTTAATATCTCTTTAGTTATTTAAGTACACTGCTGAGTGGTGTTCAGTGGTTATAATGTTGTTTCTGGATTTGGAGAATGTAGTAACTCTCCAGTTGTCCTTTAAGGAGAAAACATATGTTCCTATTTCATTTGAATCAAGTATTGGATTTGGAAGATGCCTTTTCCCTTTCCTCTCTTTAAACTTTCCCCAAAAATTATTTAGGCAGAAAGTGACTGCAAGAACCTAATCTATGCAGTTGCATGTCATCTTTCTCTTGAATTTATGTTGCCTGACATTCTTTCAGCATTCAAACTTAACTGATGTGATCAATATGAATTTATTTCATTGGACGGAGAATTGTCTTTCTGAACATCTCTGATATACAGGAACCAACGTGAAGCTCGCAGCAATTCCTTCCAGTGTAGTGGTTTTAACAGGAGAAAACTTCAATGAGATTGTCTTGGATGAAACCAAAGACGTTTTGGTTGAGTTTTATGCACCTTGGTGAGTATGCATTCTTCAAAACTGATTGTCTTTAAATTATGATGATGACGACAATAAAAGTGTTACCTTGCTGCTTCCCTGTCATTGAGAAATAACCTACTGTCGGATTATTCCATGTAACCTTATACATGTTTCTTTTCCTTTGCAGGTGTGGTCACTGCAAAAGCCTTGCTCCCGTAAGTATAAATATAGACATTTCATTGTCGCCAACCCTTTCTTTTAGGCAACATTCAAAGTGTCAAATATGAGTTATGTCTTTTATTCAAAGCTCTCATCTACCTTATTTTCAGATCTATGAAAAGGTTGCATCAGCATATAAATTGGAAGGGGATGTTGTCATTGCTAATCTGGATGCTGACAAACACAAGGATCTAGCTGAAAGGTGGGTCAAATAAGGCAATTAATCAATTTTGTCAGAAAGCATGAATTCTGCTAAATTTGCAGCTTATAATAAGTGGTGCATGATATATTTCCATTACATATGCAGGTATGGTATTAGTGGCTTCCCCACCTTGAAGTTCTTCCCCAAGGGAAACAAAGCTGGTGAAGATTACGATGGTGGCAGAGATGTCGATGATTTTGTGTCTTTCATCAATGAAAAGTGCGGCACTAGCCGTGATGGAAAAGGGCAACTCACTTCTCAAGTGAGTAATTGATATACTATGAACTCAAAGTTGCATAATAACTCTATACAGTATTTTCATTTTATTCTTGTGTCTAAATTTTTGCTCGGTGTAGGCTGGTATAGTTGCTAGTTTGGATGCCTTGGTAAAGGAATTTGTTAGTGCCAGCAATGAGGAAAAGAAAGCAGTTGTATCTCGCATAGAGGAAGAGGTTGAAAAATTGAAGGATTCCTCTGCAAGGTAACCTCTCCAGCAGAAATATTTTTGTAGATAAGAGATTTGGTTGATGCTTCCCATTTTAAATTTAAGGGCTATCTGACCTTCAACTGCCATAACTTTCTCAGGTACGGTAAGATTTACGTAAAGGCCGCCAAGAGTTGTTTGGAGAAGGGTTCTGATTATGCCACTAAAGAAGTGGAGCGTCTTAAGCGCATGCTTGAAAAGGTATAATCCTAATAATTCGAACAAAATATTATTTAGAATTGTCTAGTTATCTTGCTTCTTTTTTTTTTGAAGGAAAGTTATCCTGCTTCTAATAGTTCTTTATTGCGTCCTTCTCTTTGTAATTTTTGCAGTCAATCAGCCCTGCAAAGGCAGACGAGTTCAACTTGAAGAAGAACATCTTGTCCACGTTTGCTGCTTGATCGATCACACATCCTTTTGGCTCATCTTTGATAGGTTTGGTTTAAAGTGTAGTAAATGACTTTCCATGTTAAGTTTAACAGGAAATAGATCTTTATCTTGAGTTCATATGATCTGCGGGAAGTAAAGTCGCGATTAATCATAAAGTTGGTCACTATCAATTGTCTGTTGAATTTTGTTTTTTAGAGTTTTCTCTGATCTTCTTTAGTGCAGGAAGTAAATTTCTCAGGGTTATGTTAACTAGGAGTATTTGTTTTGAACATTGTATGCATGAATACACTCCAACATATTTCGATTTCCCCTTACCATAGAGCATCATTTAGGAAGTTTGCCTTGGAATTCAAAATCTCACATCCGGCCCTGCAATAGCCTGTTGGGTTAACTTCAATCAAATTCTTAATTATTGTCAACATTGGGGAATTATGCCATGGTTATAGTTACAAGGCTCATGTCGGTGACAGAAAAAGATTTAGTGGCAATATGTGCTACAAATTTCTCAATTTGGTGTAGTGAACAAAAATAATTTGCAACTCCGTAAGCAACACAAAACAATTAACGCATCACGCAAACGCCGCAAACCATATTGGTTGCTATAACAGTTCCACAAAAAATCTGCAGAATTGCTGCACCAAACAAAATACTTTGCTACTGTTTATGATAGCTGAGTGAAACAACCATTTCCTTAACTACTAAAGCTCTTTTGTGTGTTCCGTAAAAGCAAGAATGCAGTAGAGGCAACCTTTCCCTCAGACTTAAGCAGTAGCAAGCTGAGGTTTCCACTATTCTTTTTTCTAAATGTGCATGTTAGGGTGAAGCTAAGTATTGTCTTTATCAGTAGCAGCTCTTCATAACCTCAGAAACAACCAGGATAGGTTGCTATTAAGAAGAAAAAAATAATCTGTCTCAGACCTACTCGGTCCGACTTAGATCTGAATGAGACTTCGGAACTTTATAAGCTTGTGCTTGTATTATGTTGCCTTGGATTATTTTACCTGACGTTTTTAAGGGCGACCCAAAAAGAATTTAGGGCGATTAATAAAACAGAATAAGTTCACTAAGAAGTAAACTCAGTACACCTCTTATCCGTATATCTTCTTTAATGGTTAATCCGCCCTTATTTAATTAGTGTTAATATTACTTAATTACTTAATTAATTAATTTTGGTTATAATTAGTGTTAGAAAAATATTTGAGTTATAATTTTAGAAAAAAAAAAGAGTGTGTTAGAGAGTAGGAAGAAGAAGAAGAAGAAGAAGTTTGAGGAAATCAGATTTTACCTAAAATCAATAACAAACATGGATGAGTATGAGGAAGAAGGTGAGAAACATCATGGAGAACATATTATTGAAGGTTCAACAACGTTAGAGATGACGATTTAGGATATTTATTGGATGATCCAAATTTTGGTGCGGAAGAAAACCTAGAAGACGATTTAGCGAGAGAAAACCATGAATCACATCAAAATGAAGATAATAATGCATCAAACAATCAGGTATTGTGTTAATAAGCTCAAAAATCCAATTTGTATGCGTTTGTATGTGATCGTTAACAAAAAAAAAATTATTTTTGCATGCATTTAATGCCAGTGACGTCCCAGAATCAGTAGATAATGGAGTATCATATCTACCGATTATATACTACTATGCCAAAATTATGGTATAATAATCGGTAGTCTCGTGAAGATTACTTACTACTGATTATACAAAATCCCCAAATCGTATTTTGTTCGAATTTATGTTTGCATAATCGGTATCTACCGATTATATTTGTCGCCCCAAAAATGAATTTCTCCAAACCTACAAATTTTATATTTTGCAAACTTTATAATCGTTAGTATATGGTGTATCGTTATCTACTGATTACATTGTAATCGGTAGTTGTTTAACAAATTAAATCTCCGATTATACTTGTATTTGTGTACAAAACTTGTCTTGATTTCTTTCTTAAATCGGTATTACGGGAACATAATTAACTACCGATTGTGGTTAATCGGTAGTACGGGGATATAATTATCTATCGATTGTTGGTAATCGGTAGTAAAGGAACATAATTATCTACCAATTATTATTGTCTAACTCATTGCTATTTATGTAGTTCGTTGAATGAGTTAATCATGTTTCATACGAGGGTCCTGATACTTCCATACACTATGCAGATGATTTGGTATGCTACCTATCCACTCTCTAGCATTTTTTGCGTCAATTCGTTGAGTTCAAGGAGTTCCTTTGTCCGCCTCCGTTAAAGACATGGGAATGTAGCCACATGAGTAGTAGAATTGTTTCAATTTACCTTGTGTTGTTCTAAGAATGTATGTCATATGGTTAGGTTTATGCTATATATTTTGTTATATGTGCATTAAGACATTTGGAAGTAAGGCGAAGGCAAAAAAATGGCTTATCAACAAGGCAAAAGAGAAGATGTGCGTTGTAGTTCAGAACAATTACGTGAGAGTTAATCGATTTGAAATGATTTGTGAGAGACGTGACGAGCGAAAGAGTCACGTGGGAAAGGATCGTAAATACGTAAAGAAGACGGAGAGGAAATACCGAGGTAATTCAAAGAAGATTGGATGCCCATTTAAGATTATCTTCAGTAAGCCCGACGGTAAGGAAGGTAAAGTATGGAAAATGTTTAGAGCTGCTAATGGTCGTCATAACCACAAAGATCCGGATATTCTTGTTGGGCACGTAATGGTTTCCAAGTTAAAACCAATGGCAATGAAGACGGTGAGGTCCATGAAGAACGTAATGAAAGAGAGTGCAATCTCATCTAAGATAAAGGCGGACGACCCCAACAACTTGTCTTCATTGTCTATAATTAAGTCGGCGCTAGCAACGATCAAAAGGACGAAATGGGATGGTCGAATGGTTATGCAACAATTAGAGTGGTTAGCCGAGAAACACAATTACACGTTAAGGAAAGAAGAAAAGGATGGTAAGGTGATTCATATTTTCTTGGCACATCCGAAGATGATCCAATTGGCTCAATGCTTACATCAAATTTTGTTGATAGATGCTACTTACAAGACAAACAGGTACAACATGCCGTTGTTGAACATTACTTGCCATACTTTGGACAAATGCACATTTACGATAGTGTGGGGTTTGATGGATGCTGAGAACGATGCGAGTTTTATTTGGATGTTACAAACATTAAGGTCGATTTATAATGGCGATCATTTTCTAAGGGTTATTGTAACGGATAACGATCAAGCATTGATGAATCCAATAAAGGTAGTATTTCCGGAAGCCCAGAATTTACTTTGTATTAGCACATTCAATGCAACATCAAATCCAATTGCAGACATCATATCCAAGATAAAAAAACGTAACAACGGTACCAAGAGGTCGAAGGAAGAGTATGAACATATTAGTAAACTAGTCGTGGAAGAACGTGAAGAAGAGAAAAGGTTGGTTGATGAAAAGTGGGTCGAGGATGGAATAAAGTGGTCTTTATTTCTAAAAGAATGGGATAAGCTAGTTTGGTCGATGCCGGAGGAACTTTATGAATACAACTTGAAGAACTTTGAGGATGAATGGGGAAAGAACTATCCCAAACCAGTTAAATATTGCAAAACACAATGGTTGGGACCGCATAAGGATAAGTTTGTGTTTGCATGGACATATGAATATTGGAACTTCAAGAACGAGGCAACAAGCATTGCAGAGGGGTCCCATGTCCGATTAAAGAAAATACTATTCGTTAGTCAAAATGGGGTTGTGTCGGTCCAAGAAGCAGTCCATGAGTTCACCAATCGTGACCTCACTAAGATTTATGGTTCAATGGAAAAAAGTCGACATAGATTCCCTTTGGCACATTTAGAACATAAAAATCTTCTAAGGGTATAGTTTACAAAGTTTGTTGGTGGGCAATAAATTTCATGATACAACAATTGAAGTTGTACAGAGATCACGATGATGAGACTACGGTTTACAATTGCAAGACGATGATAGGTATTGGACTCCCGTGTCGTCACATGCTTGTAAGGTATATTAAAGTGATTTACATTAATGATATTCATCCCTTTTGTAAGTAATTAACTTTCACTCCAAGCACCCCGGTGGTTGATGGTATGTCGTTCGTGGAGACGGAAATATCTGCACGAATACTCGAGCGTTACTCTACGTCAAATGGGACACAAAAACAAATATTGATGCACCATTTAGAGAAAGCCATTCACCCCTGTCTAAAGGTTGTTGAAGATCTAATGAAAGGAAAGGCGATGGGTAGGCCGAATATCGAAAAGCCGAGGTCAATTCAAAGAAAAGAGTTAAAAGAATGGTTATCTAGTCAACGAGAGCTTTCTACACATGAACATACTGAAGCTGAGTATGAATATGTGCCGTCTCTAAGGAATAGGGGCCGTCCAAGGAATGATCAAGGTGGACCAAGCTCACGAAAAGTCAAACCTAAGGTCTCTACGATTCTTTCTCAACTAAGTCAAACCCAACCTATACACGGAAGACCAAATCGAGGTACATATACAATATAGATGAACATTTGGAACAAGTCCCTATACTCATTATACCATTTGTTTTGTCCACCCACGATGTAGATGGGGATGGCAACTGTGATTTTCACGTTGCTTCGAAACAAATAGGAGACTTTAGTGAGGCGGTTACCGAGAATATCATCCAATGGTAATATTTAAGAAATAAGATGGCCGCCCAATTATTGAAGGATAAGGAATTCTATATTGAAATGATGAGATAAGGAGATAGACATGTTAGAGAACAAGAATTCAAAGAGTTATACACTCGTGTAAAATTCTGAAACGGATTGAAGACAATCGGATCCAAGTATTGAATGGTAATGCCGAAATGTGGGTATCTTTTAGCGGATGTGTTGATCTGCGTGGTACATTATTTCTGTCCTCCTTCATTAGGAGTGAGTGTTACATTTACACCCACAAGGACGGTGTGTGATGAGTCGGTCAAGGATAGACAAATCATTATGGCATGGGTTAATAACAATCATTTTATCGGCTTAAGGTTAACGAATGATTGTCCATTACCTCCATTGAGTAGGTGGTCGGATTACTTCCCAACTAACCATTGTAAGGAGTGGTTGAAGCAATACGAGTCCAACATGGGTCGTTGGGATCGTTTAACAAACTTTGTCAAGGACCCAATTGACTTGACCGAGGATGATGAGTTGTTTAGTTGATCATATGATTTTGAACATATATTTTGAACATTGGGTATAGACTAATATTAATGCAATGTTTTGTGATCGTTAACAAAAAAAATTATTTTTGCATGCATTTAATGCTATGGACGTCCCATAGTCGGTAGATAATGGAGTACCATATCTACCGATTACACGCGTATGTCCCAAAATTAGAGTATAATCGGTAGTATCGTATATGTTGCCCCAAATTTCTAACATTTTTAACATATACAATCGGTAGACTAAGAAATTTTTTTAACTATCGATTGTATATGTTGCCCCAAATTCAAAATTGAAAAAATTATCAAATTTTCAACATTTTCAACATATACAATCGGTAGTCTAAGAATTTTTTTAAACTACCGATTGTTAAAATGGAAAAAATTATCAAATTTCCAACATTTTCAACGTATACAATCGGTAGTTTAAGAAATTTTTTAAACTACCGATTGTATATGTTGCCCCATATTCAAAATTGAAAAAATTATTAAATTTCCAACATTTTCAACAAGTATAATCGGTAGTCTAAGAATTTTTTAACTACCGATTGTATATGTTGCCCCAAATTCAAAACTGAAAAAATTATCAAATTTCTAACATTTTCATATTCTATAATCGGCAGTCTAAGAAATTGTTTTAACTACCGATTGTATATGTTGCCCCAAATTCAAAATTGAAAAAATTATCAAATTTCTAACGTTTTCAACATATACAATCGGTAGTCTAAGAAATTTTTAACTACCGATTGTATATCGCAAATTCAAAATTGAAAAAATTATCAAATTTCTAACATTTTCAACATATACAATCGGTAGTCTAAGAAATTTTTTAACTACCGATTGTATATGTTGCCCCATATTCAAAATTGAAAAAATTATCAAATTTCCAACATTTTCAACAAGCATAATCGGTAGTCTAAGAAATTTTTTCACTACCGATTGTATATGTTGCCCCAAATTCAAAATTGAAAATATTATCAAATTTCTAACATTTTCATACTCTATAATCGGTAGTCTAAGAAATTTTTTAACAACCGATTCTAATGTAAAATATGTCCATAAACCAAGCAGTTCCTTCAGTAGGCGTAACGGTAGATAATTATCTACCGATTTTAGGTCAGTAGGTGTATGATGGTTTTGTAAACAGTGGTAAATAATGGTTCGTTCAAGACTTGTGAAGATTTGTTTTTAAATCTAATTTCTAAAAATAGGAAACTCAAATAAAATTTATAACAAGATTGAGAGTAAACTGAGGCGAAGATTCAACTATTTTCCAAATTTTAAAGTGATTCAATTAAATAATTATAATTAAGCAACAAATAGATTTTTAAAACAACAATTGTATAACAAAGCATGGAACATCTAAAACCTAGGCCAAAGAATGTACCCATCTAACGAAATCACAATTGTTTCACAAAAATCATTAAATCATTTTTAACCAAGACAATTAATCATAAATGAATTGTATAAATTAATAAAATAAATATTACTACTTAATTATTGGAGAAATAGCTTCCTCCGTCGCCCCAGTGATGATGATTAGCTCATTGTATTGGAAAAACCCTCAAAAGTATATTTCATAGCTCAAAAAGTTCTTACAATGGTGAAATAATAGTAACAAAGGAGATTTTATACGCTTATAAACGTTACAGAGAAGTGTTCTCTGCATTACAGAAGAAAGAAAAGAAAACAGGAGAAAAGAACAGACTTCAGGTGCTGTTGAAGTAAGACTGCTTCAGTGCCTGCGTCAGCGACACTTCACTGACGCCTTATGTTCTTCCTCTTCTCTTTCACCAGCAGAAAACTATTTTTCCTGGATTTTTTTTTCGGTGCTCCGTCTATCTCCTGAGCTCTCCCCAATACTCACCCCAATACTCTCTGCCCACTCTATGACCCTCGATACTCTTTTATACACCCATAACACCTCCCAAATCTTCTCATTTAATCTTCACAGAATTCTCTTTTAAAAGAGAATAAATCCGGGGATTTTTTTCTCTTCAATTTTCCTGATATATATACTGTCTTAATTTCGATTCCATCATCTTCTAAAGAATAGATACTGCTGAGACAATAATCCCGAGAGAATAAATCTTTAATTCAAATCAAACCCGAGAGTTTAACTCGAGAGAAATATTCTTCCTGATATCTTTGTTTGGATTGATCCTGTATTAATTTCACGTATCTTTTGATCATGTGCAAATCAATCTTGATAAAGCCAGTATATTCTCTGTTTAAACCCCAAAAATCACGTAAAATATCTTCATAAATTCAAACTCAGATTCGCGGAAGAGAAAAATAGTTTCCCGCCTAATTTTAAATTTGAAATAGGTAGGTGCCCGTAATCCAAGTCATGTGTGCCTTAATAAATTCTGGAAGGGTGCCTTTATAACTTTTTGAGCCAAGTTTTCCCAAATGTTTATTTCTTCAAAAATACCTACAAATACAATATAGTGACAATATTAGTACAAAATTGAGTTCCAACACTATAAAGATTGAAAACGAATTAGACACATAAATGTGTCTATCCAATACCCCCAAACTTATTATTTGCTAGCCCTCGAGAAAATCTAATCTAGAAAATAGAAATCAATCTTAACTCACTTTCGCAGGCATAGCGATTGCACTTAGCGTTTGCAATAAGCCTTTAAACCCCTAGGTGTCCCTAGTGGACGAGTTTTGTCTCCTGAAGTTTTACAAGAGATATACCACAAAACCTTTACTCCAAACCCTAGCTACCTGTGAAAGATTGAGGATAGACACTAAACAAGCTATTTAGTTGGCATACTAAATTCTTCGCCTATAAGAATCATTACCCTATATGAGTCCAATTGTTGTACACGAGGTTTCACTCAGCGTACTAAAATTCATACAAGAATGCAAAACTCTACTTAAATAGTCGTTCAGCCATGATACTCAGAATCTATCAAAGTACAATCACATGGAAAGATTTATAAGATAGATATAGACAAAATGAAGTTTGCGCGTATTGACTAAGGTGAACGGTGTTTTGCATATCTGTCTGAAGGTCAGTGCCAGGATGAATGGCTTGAGATACGCTCCCACTAGTCTTATTCCTTAAACTAATATCGATTCAGCTGGTATATACAAGGGTCCAAGCGGTCGATTTATTGAAAATATTTTAAATGTATTGACAACATGATTAGATCAAATGAATCCAAGCGCATGCTCCTTATCAGCATCGTACATGATAGTTCTCATGGATCCTGCGTTCCACGCTTGCTTAGGCGACGGAGACAGGGAGAACACACATATATTGTTATCAAAGTGTCAAAACTCGATTTTTTTTTGAATAATGGTCTAAATAATACAATAATGGGGCTTGATTTCAAACACTTCATCCTGGCGGTAATAACAATTTGTTACTGGTGCCCCACCAAATCATTTAGAGAAACACAAAAATTGCAAAAATAAAAACAGAAGGTGATATGGTCGAGATAGACTTCGAGATATGGTGACAACTATCATGTTATTTCTAACACCTGAGCTAGGAATACTTTTATGAATAGACCATTTAACTAGGCACACCAATTCCTAAAGAAAAAAAGCTGAGTTTCCATCTACCTAGAATGGTTAGTGTCATCCTGAATTGTTCACAAGTTTCTAGACTTTGGAGTTTCATATTTCTCATATATCATTAGAGGTGATTCTTCTAGAGGCATAATAGGTTCGTGATGAGTACTAGATTGCAACTGCTTTAAGGCTTCCCTCCAAGACAAAGAACTCGAATTTTGCTCATTTTCATGTTCATAAGACGGGTGTATGTACGAGTAGTAATTGGGATAACCTTGGTATGAACCATAACCTTCAGAAGGTTGGTAGTGGTCCCAAGTACTATCCACACTATGGTCATAGTATGGGTAATGCATGTTTTGAAACTCAGTCGGATATTTATTGTAATACCAGCTCGACATTTTCTAACAAAAATTTCCTAATAAATTTACAAAAATCTAAGAAAATAAATCCTAACAGGAAGAGGTTCTAAACATACACAAACAAGGCCGACTCAACAAATCAAACCTACTAAATCTAGTAAACAAAAAACATGATGGCTCCACTTAGATTGTTTCTAGACCAGCTTCTATTCTTCCAAAAGGCAACTAGTTACAGTTTTATCGAATCTCTCAGAACGATCTGAATTAGATTAAGTCGAATAGAAGCAGGATAAGCTCTAAGGAGCTTGATAACCCTGCCTCTTTGGCAACTTTTCCTTGGGTTACAAGGCGACTCTACTCAACTTAAAATAATCTTCCTGAACTTTAAGTTAGGATAACAAAGTAACCAATACAGTCCTTTTGAATGATTTTCCAATAAGCTCGTTACCCTAGAGGTCTCTTTCTAGTCAAATTTTAGGCTTACGTTCGCATTAGGTAATGTGTTCCTAAGTCGGGCAAGAAGGAAACGGTGATGAAATCCGAGTCCTTATCTTATATGGTCAGTCTTTTCCCTTTACTAGAAAATAAATCCGTATTAAAGTCCTCAACATATATGCATTACGAAGGAATACAGTAAACCCACTTTCAGGGGATTCGTGGGTTGATTGAGTTTTACCTCCCGTTCCAGACGGGTGATGAACCGTTGAAGTCGACTCGGGCCACCGACTCCTGTGTCAGTGTATAAACCGAGGGGCCGAGACAATATCGTAATTGTCGTCCTTCCCTGTTGCAGTTTATATTAAATACCCTTCCGTAGGGTTTAAAAATTAATAATAAAATTCAAAAGTTCAAAGTCCAAAAATAATAAAAAATATATAAAAATACCTAAAACAATTACAAAAATAATAAGAATTTCCTAATACAGTTTTCTAAAAATAAAAACCTAAAAAAAAACTAAAAAAATAAATCTTGACTTCTTTTTCCTTTCTTTTCGCTTTGTCTTTGACTCCAAGTCTTTAATCAATCAATATAATCTTTAGCTCCAATTTCTTTTTGATCCAAAACCTATAATACAAAGTAAATACCAAAAACGTAAAATAGAACAAATAAAATAAAAAATAAAAATCTAACTAAACTAATTAATCTAAAAACAAGTCCGCGTCGGCGGCGCCAAAAATTGATGGTTTTGTAAATAGTGGTTTATAATGGTTCGTTCAAGACTTGTGAAGATTTTTTTTAAATCTAATTTCTAAAAATAGGAAAGCTCAAATAAAATTTATAATAAGATTGAGAGTAAACTGAGGCGAAGATTCCACTATTTTCCAAATTTTAAAGTGATTCAATTCAATAATTATAATTAAGCAATTCTTACGTTTAATTCGATTCGAAAATATTGCAACAAATAGATTTTTAAAACAACAGTTGTATAACAAAAGCATGAAACATCTAAAACCTAGGCCAAAGCATGTACCATCTAACGAAATCACAATTTCTTAACAAAAATCATTAAATCAATTTTTAACCAAGGAAATTAATCATAAATGAATTGCATAAATTAATTAAATAAATATTACCACTTAATTGTTGGAGAAATAGCTTCTTCCGTCACCACAGTGATGATAATTAGCTCATTGTATTGGAAAAACCCTGAAAAATATACTACCTTCGTTTCAGCAAAAGTGTTACTTTGACTTTTTTATTTTGGCCTATTTTTAGGCTAAAATAAAAAAGTGATAATAACACTTTTGCTGAAACGGAGGGAGTATTTCATAGCTCAGAAAGTTCTTACAATGGTGAAATAATAGTAACGCACGAGATTTGATACGCTTATAAGCGTTACAAATAAGTGTTCTCTGCGTTACAGAAGAAAGAAAAGAAAACAGGAGAAAAGAACGGACTTCAGGTGCTGTTGAAGTAAGACTGCTTCAGTGCCTGCGTCAGCGACACTATCAGTGACACTTCACTGACGCCTTATGTTCTTCCTTTTCTCTTTCACCAACAAAAAACTATTTTTCCTGGATTTTTTTTTGGTGCTCTGGCTATCTCCTGAGCTCTCCCCAATACTCTATGCCCACTCTATGACCATCGACACTCTTTTATACACCCATAACACCTCCCAAATCTTCTCATTTAATCTTCACATAATTCTCTTTTAAAAGAGAATACTATCCGGGTATTTTTTTCCTTCAATTTTCGTGATATGATTTGTTATTCTGTATTGATTTTGATTCCATCATCTTCTAAAGAATAGATACTGCTGAGACAATAATCCTGAGACAATAATCCTGAGAGAATAAATCTTTCATTCAAATCAAACCCGAGAGTTTAACTCGAGAGAAATATTCTTTCTGATATATTTGTTTGGATTGATCCTATATTAATTTCACGTATCTTTTGATCATGTGCAAATCAATCTTGATAAAGCCAGTATATTCTCTCTTTAAACCCCAAAAATCACGAAAAATATCTTCATAAATTCAAACTCAGATTCGCATAAGAGAATAGAAATGAGAGAAAAGGTCAGTCCTTCTCCTGTGAATAGTTTCTCGCCTAATTTTGAATTTGAAATAGGTGGGTGCCCGTAATCCAAGGTATGGGTGCCTTTATAAATTCTAGAAGGGTGCCTTTAGTATTTTTTGGGTGCCTTTATAACTTTTTGAGCCAATTTTTCCCAAATGTTTATTTCTTCAAAAATACCTACAAATACAATAAAGTGACAATATTAGTACAAAATTAAGTTCCAACACTATAAAGATTGAGAACGAATTAGACACATAAATGTGTATATCAGTGTAATCGGTAGATAGTTATCTACCGATTGTGGATGAACATGCTTAATCGGTAGGTGATGCAAACCTTTTATCTACCGATTATAATGTAAAATTTCAACAAAGTTACTAATTAAAAATGAATCTCTTGCAAATCAATCGATAATTCACAAAAAGAACATAAAATCCATTCATCATCCAAAAATTAATTCATTCAGCATCTAGAAAGTAAACATAATGTTAGAACATTAAACACCAGGGACATATCCATAAAGTAAACAAATTTCTTAAAAATGAACTGTGAAAATGATGTTCTCTGACAAAACAACCAGGATCTAATTTCTAGATTTTTTGGTTTTAGTACGAGGACGACGAGCATCAGGGACATTGGCTTCACCCTCAGGGAAATTGGATTCACCATCAGCACTCGATGAACCTTGAGATCTTTTACTCCCTTTTGTTGTTATCCTCTTAGGCTTATTCAAAGCTTTCTCCCCAAACTTGCTTGCTTAAGCTTCATTATCAATGTTATCTATTAGGTCTTTATACTCTTTCATCTTCTCGATTTGACAAAGGCACTCCCGCATTTATACACCCAACAATCTTCTTGGAGAAAAACGTAAACTTTTATTTTTCTGTTTTTATGCAATAACAATCAAACGATTATCATCTAAAATATTGAGCCGTGATATTAAAATCAAAAGGAAATAACATTACATACCATCTTTTCATAACCAGAGGGTTTGTCTTGATGATACAAGTATAATCGGAAACCTTGGTGGTCTTTCCTTTATCTTCACGGATCACATGAAGATGAGAATGCTCCCGATACCATACCATATAGCGTGGATCTGCTTCATCACCTCGGTTGACAGGTCTCCCATCGTTGATCATATATTGCATCGTGTTATTCCAATCTTCAACGGATGGCTTACCAGAGTAAACTACTGTGATAGAGTCCTTACCACATACATAATTCTCCATGTCCAATTTGAACCTTCCACGCATGTGACTCCAAGGTTCTTCTTGGACATAACCGAGTTGACGCATTACCCTAGAGGCATTGTACACAACATATCCAATGGGATGCCACAAGGGTCCATAGTAAAACGACAACTCAGACCTTCTCGTTATATTTCCACTAGCTCGGTCTTCCATGTATGGATCAAAGCATACATCTTTGGGCACCATCAAGTCTAATTTCCTCCTCAAAGAAATCAACTCCTTCTCCTTAGACCTTGAAAGGTTGTTGTTAAAGATGTATTTTGTTCCTCTGGGTGTTCCTTTCTCCCATACAGAATTCTCTTTAGCCAACTCGAGGGACGGGAAGTGGTCGTAGATCCATGTCTAGTGTACATATCAAACCAAGTATGATAAAATTGATTCTTAAAATAGAAAAAATAAATAACAATCAAAGCATCAATAGAGTTACCAAAATACATGTAGTAGGCTCACATTCCCGGCAATTTGGCTAGTTGATTACCTCGATGCCTTTTTTAACTCTTCCATCAAGAACGCATGACATGCGGTGCCCCACGAGTAGTCACGAACTTTATTAAGAGGATGCAAAAGTTGTAGAAGATTGGCGTCGACCCGGTTGCCACTACATTGGGGAAAATGAAACATCCCAAAATACGTAGGAGATCTGTAGTGGCTGCAGCATTCACTTCGTCATCGCTAAACTCTGGATTCATTTCTTCTTTATCCTTGGTGCCTTTGAACATATTCATCAAGTGAACCATGCTGAATTGTCTAGTTTTGTAACGAAAGCACCGGTTGAACTCATCGTCGGATGTCGCTCGATCCCAACCAACGCACTTCTGAGTGTAAAAATAAAGTTGTTCTCAGCTTAAATGCTTCACATAATCAAACTTTACGGTTTTACCATGATCAGCGAGACTAAGAATCTGCACCATATCATCTGGGGTGATCGCCATCTCTCCAAATGGCATGTGGAAGGTATCGGTCTCAGGATATATTCTCTCCAGGAAGGCTGATATCGACACCCGGTCATGCTCTAACATTGAATTCTCGGCAGCAGTAGATAACCCCGAGTGATAAATAATTTGCTTGAACCTTTCACACTCACCATCTAACGACCAATCTTTCATTTTTCTTGGTACAACTGTAGGTTTGAGTAGACTAACCGCATCAGAATGGTTATAATATACACGAAAAATTATAAAATAATTTAAAAAACAGTTAACACTTCTACGAATAAAAAGAAAATAGGTTAAGAATGGTGTTTTATAATTATTACCTCAGTTGAAAAAACTCTTTGGCCCAAGAGTCTTTGTATCCAAATAACAGATCTCCTTCATTTCTTGGTAACCCAGGGATTTGGCCTTCTTCAATACCCTTCATCTTCAAAGAGGCGGGGACTTGGTTTCCTCCTTTCTTCTTAATTACCTTCTTTGTACCATGTCCTTCTCCTTGTGTACCACTTGGTTCTCCTTCTTCTTGGTTTCTAACTTGTGGAGTACTTGGTTCTCCTTCTTGGAACACTTGGTTGAGTTCCTTCGGTGATAGAGATTCCGCTAGCGCTCTTTTCTCTTCTTGCACTAACTGTTACTTTCTTACCCCTTTCACGACGAGGCCTCGAAACAATTGTATCTTTGGCTTGCTTAGCTCGCCTTTACCTAAAAAAAGAATAATTATTTCCAAGAAGACATCGTTTAATCACTACATAATCGGTAAAGAAAGTACATAAAATCAACTGATTGTTCAAAATCGGTAGTCAACTAAAAAAATTAATAACCGATTGTGCATAATTGGTAGCCCGGGATCTATATTATCTACCGATTATGCATAAAAATTGGAACAAGAAACTCTAAACCATATAATCAGTAGTCAATTAAACACATTAACAACCGATTGTGCATAATCGGTAGCTGGGGATCTACATAATCTACCGATTATACATAAAAATTGAGACAAAAAACACTAAACTAAGGACACACATACAATCGGAGGTCAAATACATAACATATCTACCGATTAAAACCATCTAACGTAATCGATAGTTTTTTAAAAAATTAACTACCGATTAAGCGTAAATTTTGGTACAGGAATACAATCGGTAGTTAATGACTAAATCAAACTACCGATTATGTAGTATGTTTTTGAGGAATCACTAACTTTCATAATCGGGAGTTTAATCCTATATGAAACTATCGATTAAGCCTAAATTTTAGTACATGAAGACAATAGGTAGTTAATGACTAAATATAACTACCGATTATATTCGATGTTCTTGAGGAATAAAGAACACGACCATAATCAGTAGATAAAACACATCACTAAACCTCCGATTATGACAAATAACCGAAAACCCTTGAAATTTTATTGACGATTTTATTCGATTGAAGTAAAATAAACACAAATAATGGTAAACCCTTACCTTATTGGACCCATTAGATAGTGCTGGAGAGGATGATTATCGGAATCGGTTTTCGTATCTAGATCATCATCTTCGTGTTCTTCATATTCTTCACTATGTTCTTCAACGATCTCTCTATTTCTTATCCTCTCGAAAAAATTTGGCCAATTTGTATTATCAACTTGACGGGTTGTTTGCTTTTTTTGAGCCATCTTTAGATTGTAATTACGACGATGAATTGGTTTACGATGAATTGGTTTAGGCACAATCGGTAGTTTGAGAAGAAGAGAAAAAGAAGATAAGAAGAAGCTAATCGGTAGAGAAAAAGAAACTAATAGGTTTAGGTTTTTATACTTTTATTAGTGAAAGGGCATATACGGTATTTTACTCACCATTAGGATATCCCATAGCCACATCTATTGGATGGGTATAAATAAGTCGCTCCAAATTCTTTTTAAGTCGCCCTAAAAAGCGCTAGGTTATTTTAGAAGGTGGAGGTATTCCAGAGAGTTTAGGTTATATGAGATTTTTCAAATAACATGAACAAATGTATAGCAACACATAATTTTTGATAGAATCTACGGAATACAATTTTTCGTTAAATTCGTGTTGTAACGAGAGATCGAACGAGAACAATAATAGAGATCGAGACACAGAGATTTACGTGGTTCACTAACTGTTACGTTAGCTACATCCACAACAGAGAAAGCAGAGTTTTATTATAGAGCAGAATACTGAATTACACACATTCTAGGTACAACGTGTGTATATATATAGGGCAAAGAAAAAACCCTAATTCGACTAAATAACGGATTTTCCGTAGAATTCCGATCAACGACTGATTCAAAGCATATCAACAATTCGGAATCAAACCCAGACGACTATTCACTCACTGCTATAAGTAGAGGTATAAATAAGCTATGTCTTATTATATTATGCATCGGTTACACGCTTTAATATTACTAGTAGTGTCGCATTAGAGCACGAAATACCACCCCAGGAGGATCATAATAAGAATATAAGCATAAAAGAATGCACCCCTCATAGTAGTAATCTTATGTACATCGTTTGATTCCAGGTGCTCAGCCACATTAAAATTTCCTGCGCCTGTTGAGAATCTCAGAATTGAAACAATTTATTTCCTACTTCTGACAATAATTACTTGCATCCACAATATTTTTACGAGAAATGAGTCAAATGACTCAATTTTCTGGGGCTGAATGTGAATATCAAAACGATGTTGCAAGAGTTACCTCTTTCATCGGTGTCACTACATCCAGCCTTGATAGTAGCCTTTATGTCCCAGATCGTGGCTTTGTTGTAAAACAAAAAGTTGGATAATATGTTTCCAATGCAATCGAGAACAAGATGAGTTTCAGTCAAGCAGGCACCGCTGCAGTATTCATCGGTTGCTTCTCGTGGAACATTTAGATTTCCACTCTGTGTTAGTCGATAACTTTCTTTACAACTGCTGTAAACCTTCCTTCGCGAAATATCACAAAGACAAACAAATAGTTTTTGTTAGAAATTTGTGAGACCAACATTCTTTCACTTTGTGGCTCGTATATTTTGTTAGCTTTGGTTTAGTGAGTTTACTCACATATCTATCATTGAAACAATACAATGCCTTGGCAACAATTTGAGCTGGATCTTCCACTCCGTTCCCGCTTCCATGAACTTCCACTGGATTATTCCCATCCTCATGGACTTGCACTCCGTTATCTGCTCCATAATCTTCATCTTCTGCTACCACGCTTATTAATTAGTAAGTCATGCATAGAATAGAATATTAGAATGTGCTGGAATTTAAATAAAGTAATTAACAATTTTGCATTTCAATTTCAGACATGGATATACTAACAACAACCTGATTTGCAACAGAAGGTAGAAATGCATAACAGTGTTATACCAAAGAACGAGGGTTTTAATCTGAATGAGAAAGCCATTGCTAAGAGACTAATTAAGAAATGACAATGCAAGAAAAAACAACACAAATTGTGATACCATATATACAAATCTTACTTTGCTAACATTAGTAAAAAGGAAAATATAGACATAAAAGTCTGGTAGTAACTAACATCAAACCAAATCCAAAATCTTAGGCAAGACCAAATTGCAAAAGAGAGGTTTATGTTGTCAAAGCCACAGTTGGAGAAAGAGTGACTGTGAGGTAGAGGATGGTGGTTGTGTTAACTCACCAAATATTTATTGCTTTATAGATTTTTACTTTTTCTTGCTTGGGGTTAATGGAGAAGTATGAAAGTAATTTTAGTTTTTGAACCAAAGAAAGTATGCTCTAAGATTGCAATTTGTAAGCTACTGAGTGGCTTCTCTAGAATCTTTGTACAAAAACACTTTTTCCCTTGTTGCGATTTCACAAACTTTATGAATTTGGTAATCAAAAGTGAGGGTCTAAAGGAAATTCAAATAAAAGTGTATAATGTCTCTTGGAAACTCGAGGATACGGAGAAAATGATACCTTCGGTATGAAAGAAGGTTAGGTGACTTACTTTTATAACAAGTATAATGGAGAAGTGGGGCATTGATCCCCATACCTCTTGCATACTAAGAGGGCGCTCTACCATCTAAGCCATATCCCACGATATTCAATAATACCACTTTAATATATGATTTTATAAGTGTCAAAGTTAAAGGCATGAATAAAACACACAGGATTGGAGTCCCTACTGGAAATGGTGGCTCATGTTTTGATACAGTCTAACGTGAGCTGTGTCTGGTGTGTGATTTCGGCCAACACCCACGTTGTCTCCAACTCTCACCAGAGTGTACTTAATATGGAGTATATGACAGATCTTATATGGGGCCTTAACCTAACTAATTCAACTAGGGCCACAATTAATGTATCAACATTGATGGACCTAATTAGTCATCTTTTTTAGATAACAATTTTTTCTTATTGATCTAACTAAAGTTGTTCTGGTACAGTCTGCCAACATAATAAATCAACAATGCATGGAGTGAAATTGCTATACTCCTCAATAAACAGATTTTCTCTTTTCACTTTTTACCAGCCGTATGATTACCATCTCTTTTAATATAGAAAATTCTCAATAAACTAAAACTAGATAATAAATATTTTATTTCTTGAATGTACTTTTTATTCTCCCAATTAATAAACACTGAGTCCATATTGATGGACTTAACTACTACTTCTGTATTTGCAATGAGATGAACTTTGTTAACATTTTGAGCTTTAACCTTACTTAGAGCTTCCAGAATAAACATGCATACCTTCTTCTGCATCAATCCCTCCAGTTGCATAAGTTTCTTTGACCCCTCCATACTCATCTGCATTATTACAAAGCACCATTCCAGCGCAACAATCATTAGTAAAATGATCAAATAAAGCATCCACAAATATTTTAACTATTTCATGCTTTTCATGTGAACTATAATCTGTTAGATTATCACTCGATACTCTCACTAATCTAGGACTAGAACTAGCATGCTCATGATGACTGAAACTTAATAAATGAAATTTAATTCTAGAGATTGTGTTTAATGAGTTGAGAGATTTATCATGAAATATGCATTCACATCTTTCCTTCCATATAACCCAGCAGCCAACCATTAAAGATGATCTCCAGTTGTAGAGTTCTTCAACACTAATATTTTGGACATCTTGGAACCATGACATAGTCCAATCTTTGACAGTCTTGCATTGATTAATAATGTGATCAATATTGAGATTGATTGACCTCCAAACTTATTTTGCATGGTTGCAACTTATCAGAAGATGATATAAAGACTCTTCTGCAGAATTGCAAATACTACAATGCATCTCAATGTTTCTGTTGTACTGAGATAATCTTTTCCTGGTGGGAACAATATATTTGAGGCACTTGCATATAAAAAGTTTCACTTTGTGTGGCAGTCACATTCCCCATAGAGCCTTCTATGTAGAATTTGGTATAGTACTTAGAGCCACCTAATTTGCAACTCTTCTTTTTGTCAGCTTGTTATAAGCACTTTTGACTGTGAACACACCATATTTAGAAGGCTTCCATCTAATGATATCTTTTTCTTGTTGAGATATTTTCATTCTTTTAATCTTTTCCACAATCTGAGTACTAAACAAAGTATTGAGCAGAGGAATATTCCAGTGATTTGAATTAGGAACAATCAATTCACCAACATAGATATATTGGAGATGATCTGGACTAAGAGGTTCAACTTAGATTTTAAGCCTATAACCCAAATATCAATCCATATTTTAGTAGACTTCCTATAACTTCCTTGCTGTAATGTTTTTGAAACAAACCTTGTTATACCTTTCCAAACCCATGAAGAATTACCTCTTTCAGAATTTATATGCAGAAAGTGTTCATTTTTAAAGTACTTAGCTTTGAGAATTCTAAACCATAATTGGTCAGATTGCCAACAGATTCTCCAAGCTAGCTTTGTTATCAAAGGTTCAATATTTCCAAGTCCATAAAAGCAAGACCTCCAAGATCCTTAGATAAACAAAGATTCTGCCAAGCTATTAAATTGACTCCTCTATTAGATTTATAACCCACAAAAATTATCTTTGTAAGGAACCCAACTTTTTGATTAATTTCTTTGGCATTTTGAAAGTACTCATTTGATACATAGGAACTGAATTGAGGACTGCTTTTACCATAGTTGTTCTGCCTGCCTGACTAAGAGTTGCACCTTGCCAACCTGTTAATCTTCTTTCAAAAGCAGTTTGAACTTCTTCAAAACAGGACATTTTAGATTTTCCTATAAAAAGAGGAGAACCAAAAATATTTCACCTTTTTATCCATGTACTTGACACCCAAGATATGACTTAAGGTATTGCAAATATCAGGATACATGTTGTTACTAAAAAGTATAGATGATTTGTAAAAATTAATGACTTGACCAGATTATGAACTAAAATCCTGTAGAACATGTAAGAGATTATTCACACTGGTTAAATTAGCATGGGTAAATATAAGACAATCATCTGTAAAAAGTAGATGATTAATAGGAGGAGCTCCTCTTGCAGTAGTAATACCTATGATGCTTTTGGAGTAATGAGTTGCTACCAAAGTTCTAGAGAACCATTCCATAGCAAGAATGGAGAGATAAGGGGACAAAAAGTCCCCTTGTCTAATACCTCTTGAAGGAGTGAAATCATAACAAGGAGAACTATTAAGAAAAACTGACATTGTAGTGGTACTTATACATTGGTGAATCAGTTGACACCAATCCTCAGAAAACCCAAAGCTCTTGAGAACCTTAATAGGAAAAGACCATTCAAGTATGTCAAAATCCTTTGACATATCTAACTTGAGAGCTATCCAACCACCTTCACCTTCTTTTCTCTTTATAGAGTGTATCAACTCATGAACAATGATGGTGTTATCATTAATCATTATCCCTGACACATATGCAACTTGATAAGGTGAGACAATCTTCTCCATGTGTGGCTTGATTCTGTTAACCAACATTTTTGAAATAATCTTGTAAGAAGTATTACATAGCCCTATTGGTCTAAAATCAGAAGGAGTAGAAGGTTTGCTCTTTTTAGGGATCAAGGATATGTGAGTCTTATTCATTTTCTTAACAATATGTTTTGAAGAGAAGAAATTCTTGACCATAGCAAAACATCAGGTCCAACAATATCCCATTGAGTATTAAAAAAAACCAGCTTGAAAACCTTCAGGTCCTGGAGAAGACAAGAGTATAATATATTTTTTCATCATTGGGTTGTGTCATAAGAAATCTATTGTCCTCCTCATTGACTATAGAAGGAAGATAGGTATAAAATTGCTCTTATATATTTGGAACATTAAAATTACTTATATCTTTGAAGTGATTGGTCAGCAAAGCAACAACATCATCTCTAGAATGTACCCAATTACCTTCAGCATCTTTCAATGAATCAGCGTTATTTCTAGCTTTTTTTCTCTTAGTTAAAAATATTTGGTATTTTTATACATATCTTTGAGAAAATTATCTCTAGATTTTTGCATGTTGAAATCATGCTGTATTTGATTCCATTTATTAAGCTTTTTTTTTTCACTTCAACAACTTTATGAGTATTTTCTTGAGAATAAGGTTTTTCTTGAATACTTGATAATTGTTGCTGATGTTTATCTATATTCTGATTAATACCAACGTGAGATTTATTCCACTTAGACAAAGCCATTCTGGTGAACTGAAGTCTCTTAATTAGCTTAAAAGCAGAAGAACCTTGAACAGATCTTCTCCAAGCTTTAGTTATTTCAACTGTACAACTTCTATCATGTAACCAGGTATGAAAAAACTTGAAAGGCTTCCATAATTTTGGAAGATTATAATCATTGACAAACATAATTGGACAATGATCACTACCCATTTGAGTTAAATGAAGAAGTTTAGTATCAGTAAAGCTAATATTCCATTATGCATTACCCAAAGCCATATCAATTCTTGATCTTTTCCTTCCAGTGCCAGGATTGTTACTTGACCAAGTATGTTCTCTACCAATGAAGTCAATATCTTCTAAACCCACTTCCTGAAGTATAGAATGAACTATCCCATCACCAGGAAAAAAAGTAGTAGCAACATCTTTTGAAAAATGTATGTTAAGATCACCCAGAAGAATCCATGGTTGGCTTATATTTTGGTCCACTTCCTTAATAAACTCCCACTGTACCTTATTTTTATTAAAATTACATTAACCATACATATAAGGAAATAACCATTCAGGTTGAATCAGATCATCTGGGATAACTGCATGAGTCATGTTATTTCCAAAACTAATAAGAAATCCATTCTTCAACATAAGAATAAGACTACCAGATAGACCACTTGGGTGTAAATATTATATATTAGGATATCTAAAAGGAACAAGTGATGGTTTCAATTTTCTTTATGCAGTTTGGTTTCACAAATAAATATGATGTCTGGATCTTGTGTTCTAATTAAATCTCTCGAACGGTCTCTAGTGTTAGATTTATTGAATCCCTAGACATTCCAAGAGATGACTCTCATGTTGGTACTAAACTGAAGTGCTAGAATGCAGATGAAAGAAATACTAATATGTAAATTATTCATAAAATGAATAGTACTAATAAACCACAACAACCAAAACAAAGTGAAACAAATTATGTCATGATAATTTTTTTTAAGAATAAACATATGCAAAAGTGTAGTAGTTACCTGATTCTCCTTTTATGTGAGTAAACTATGCATATCCCTTGTTGTGATCCTATGAGATGTTGGTAAATCTGTGTGAAGTTACCTAGTATATCACACTCAGAAATATCTTAATTATCAATTGAAACCAAGAAATTCATATTCACTATAACTCCATCCTTGGGTGGGACAAAAGCAGCAGATTTGGTAATTGATTGATTGGTTTTCTTGGATATTGGGGTATTTTTGGAAGCAGGTTAATGACTTTACTAAAGAAATATGGCTTCTCATGTGCCTTGTCCAAAAAACTTGCAGCATCCTTGCAAACTTCTTTTTTATGGTCAATGATGAAGCACTCAGGGCAAATGCTATGTAGTTTTTTCCCCGTAAAAGAAACGAATCCAACGCGTGAGTCTTGCATTAATGAGAGCTTTTACTCATATTCTTAGAGGGTTAGTTAGATTTATATTGACACAAACTTTGACAGGATCACTTCCAATAGACATTGCATCCTCATGATAAATAGCTATAACCTCTCCGATTAATTCTCCCATCTTTTTAACAGCCACCACATTCATATGTTCTGGTAATAATGCTATAACCTAATTAGTCATCTCATTTACTGAATTATTACATTCCAAAACCAATTTAGACATTTAGTAACTGAGCAACTCTCCTAACTAGTGTTTTTCTAGGACCACTTGACTCATATCCTGTGTTAGTTAGAGGAGTTAGTCTTTATAATTGTGGACTGGAGTAAAGCAATGATTGCAAGAGTTTAGAAGCTCCAACGATGCTATTAAAACTCTCATAACCCCTCTCCTTTTAAGGATAGGGTCCAAGGTTAGAGTCAATCAAGAAGGGGTGATCAAGGAGCAGACTAATACCTATCCAGCATCACAAATGTAATCAATTCATGCCATACAAAGTAACAAATTTAACTAATTAACCTCGCGGAAATCTTTCGTAAAATGAAAAAAAAAAAAGAAAAAAAAAAAGTGTTTAGCTTGTTCATATTCAGGAAAGGGGCATAATTCTACATAAATTATAGTCAAATCACTTATAGTTATTTTGTTTTTTTTTTTTCTGAATCAACTGATTCGTCTGGATCTGAGTTACCCAAATCTAACTCATGACATATAAATCTTATTCACTGCATCTGACTCAAAAATAACAAAATAATAAAGTTATAAAAAAAAATAATATTCCGGTCCAATATCTTCCCAATAAATCAGGTACAAAATGATACCTGACTCAAATAATTCTGAATCAGATATATAAACCGAATCAAATCTCGGGTCAAATATCATAAAAATAAAAAAAATATCTAACAAGTTCCACGGTTGACAAAATCACAAAATGGATAGGATATTTCTTGCTACAATATCTAACAAGTTCTGATGGCCCCTAGCAGTGAAGGTTTTTCCATAGAAAAATTGCGGAAAGGACATGTGAGAAAGATAGGAAAATATCACTGCTAATTGGTAGATCAAACTTACAATCTACTATCAATATCGGTCTAGAAAAGACGTGTTGACAAGTTGGACAGCAATCTATATACACGAAAGGTGGTAGGTTCATCTACAAAAGGTGCATTTCCTACACGTCACCCATCTAATCGACACGTGTAAGGCTAATCTACCTCCAATGACATGTCTATCCTTGACACGTGCTGTACACCATTTTCACCCTTCTCTGCCACATTGAATCATACAAAACCTACATAACAAGGAAAAAATTGAGGAGAAAAAACCTTTTCTTTTTCTATAAATATACCTCCTCTGTGCTTTCTTTAAATTTCTTAATTTGGTCAAGAAATTGTGTGAATTTCTTAATTTTGATTGATTTTTTCAAAGCGGGCTTGTGTTTATATTTCAAAAATTTGAGGGAATCATATAGAAAGGAAAGTAATTTAGAAGGGAAATTTTGGGAATTTGAAATTGAAAATGGATGGACTCTGTTTTAAACCAGGGGTTAATGGGTTTTGTTCTTCAAATTTACCATTTATCAACGGAAATGATCCTGTAAGAACACATTCTACACAAGTTAGTACTTTGGGTCGTTCAGGAAATGGAGTTTCTGGTGAAAATTCTGTTGTTTCTACCTCCACTACTCAACCACAGAAATCAAGATTTTCGTTTACAAGACCACTTTTGAAATCTCTTTGGCTGAGTAGTAATGTTGGAAACAGAGAAGAAGAAGAAGAAAAAACAGAGGAGGAGATGGATAATAATGGTGGTAAGGTTGAAGGAAATACAGGGGAAGAAGAGAATGAGATGAATCGAACTAGTTGGGTTTTGAAGATATTACATGCACAATCTGTTTGGAAAGAAGAAGAACAAGATAATGAGAATATAATTGATGTTTTTGAAAGAGAAAATGATCAAAGGGTTGTTGTAGATGATGAAAATGATTGCTCATTATGTAATGATGATGATGTTTGTGAGGTTGGTGAAGAAGATGAAAATAATGAAAAGGTTGAGTTTAATAAGGATTCTTTCTCTAAATTGCTTCAAAAGGTGTCTTTAAGTGAAGCTAAAGTATTAGCCAAAATCTCGTATTTAGGCAATTTAGCATACTCAATACCCAAGATCAAGGTACATTCATTTCGTGGTTTCCTACTATTTTGATGAATTCTCATTGTGAATGATTTTTGGTTATTTAACTTAACCAATATTTGTGTTTATTTATGGTAGGCTGAAAATCTTCTTAAACGTCATAAATTGCGGTTTGTAACGTCATCGGTGGAGAAGGAAGCGCATCTGGCAAATGTCGAGGATAAGTTGGGTTCTCCTCAGGTTGAAGAATCGGGAAAACTTGCGGATGGAATGGAAGAAACCGAGGAACAACGGAAGAATAGGTATCAAATAAGCGCGTCGGCTGCTTATCACATTGCAGCTTCGGCTGCTTCTTACTTGCAATCTCACACAAGAGGTATTCTTTCTTTCAAATCGTCCAAGGATGGGAAGGAGGAGGGTTTAATTGGGGAAGGTTTTGATTCTAAAGGGAATGCTGAAGTGAGGAGTTCCAAAGCTGCTTCATTTGTAGCTACGTCAGACTCGGTTACAGCCGCAGTATCTGCCAAGGAGGAAACGAAGCGAGCAGTTGCCAAGGATTTGAATTCGGCACATTCATCACCATGTGCGTGGTTTATATGTGATGATGATCGTAGTGCTACGAGATTCTTTGTCATTCAGGTAAACTATTTTTGCAATTTCTTTCATTTCTAAACTTTTTGTTGTTTTGACACCGTCTTATAACATTGAAATCTATAATGTGCAGGGTTCAGAATCAATGGCTTCTTGGCAAGCAAATCTACTCTTTGAGCCGGTTCAGTTTGAGGTAAATGTTATTGCAAATGCTTGTTAAGAATCTATGGTTGCTGTACAATCTCTTTTAGTTTATTGAGGAGTAACTCATCTTGGTTCATGCAGGGACTAGATGTGCTGGTTCACAGAGGAATCTACGAAGCTGCAAAAGGAATTTATGAGCAAATGTTGCCCGAAGTCCATGCCCATCTAAAATCTCATGGCGATTCGGCAAGGCTTCGTTTCACTGGGCATTCGCTTGGTGGAAGCTTGGCATTACTTGTAAATCTTATGTTATTGATATGTCGCGAAGCACCACTGTCTTCGTTACTTCCTGTAGTAATGTTTGGTGCGCCATCCATCTTGTGTGGGGGTGATCAGCTTCTTCGGAGGCTAGGCCTTCCTCGCAGTCATGTTAAAGCTATTACCATGCACCGAGACATTGTACCACGAGCCTTCTCGTGTAGTTATCCTGATCGTGTAGCTGAGCTTCTCAGGGCCATAAATGGAAATTTTAGAAATCATCCCTGTCTAAAAAGTCGGGTATAATCTCTAATTTAACAGTTGTTCTTTTGGGCTCTAAAACTGTTTTGTTCAGAATTTTTTTACGGGAAGTATTGTACTAAGTGGATATATATTTTGCACAACAGAAAATGCTGTATACTCCTATGGGAGAGATTCTAATCTTACAGCCAGAAGAACAATTTTCACCGCACCATGAACTCCTCCCTTCTGGTAGTGGTCTATACCTTCTAAGCTGTCCTTTGTCGCATTTGAAAGACAAAGAGAAGCAACTCCGTGCTGCTCAAGCTGTTTTTTTCAACTCGCCGCACCCATTGGAGATCCTGAGTGATCGCTCTGCATATGGTTCGGATGGTACAATCTACAGGGATCATGACATGTATTCCTACTTAAGGTCTGTCCTGGGTGTGATCCGTCTTGAGCTAAACCAAATTAGGAAGTTGAAAAGAAAAAGCCGTCGTGAAGTGTGGTGGCCGATTGTTACTCCACGGGGAACTCCTAATTCTGGCATAGTGGGTCATCAAGTAGCATCAAGTCCCATGATCAGGCAACCACTAAACTTTGCAGGGGCCTTTCAAACTGGAGGGCAGTCATTGAAGAGGTTCAGTAGATTAGTTGCATCACAACATATGCAGCTATTCGTTGTTCTCATGATCCCAGCTCGAATGTTGTTGGTCGGATTGTATCATGTAACTAGTTGAATGAACACTGCTTGTGCGCGCTTGTGGTTATTATTATACAAGCGTGTCTTTGCCCTGGCTGTATAGGTGGAAGATCTGAATAGCAGATGACACTTGATTCTTTATTCAATTGTAAGCTTTACTCAACATTAATGATAAGGGAAAGTTAGATTTAGTCAGAAAGGTAGGCCAAAAACAAGTGGTCTACCAATGGCATGTTGATGTTAGGTTTATCAAAATTGGGATTTTTAGCAGCATTATGGAAACCAGATATTACACAATCCACATGGGTGTGCTTCTTTGTACACAACCATCATGCCAATTCTCGCGTCAACTTACCAAAAAAGACTCCCAAAAAACCCACCAAAATCATGTTCAAGTCTATCTACTTAGGAAGACGATGATGGTCACTTCAAAGAACTTCATGTGAAGATGCAAAACCAATAGACAAAATAGGATTCTTCCTTGCACAAACGACTACTCAAGCCACAAAAGAGAGCCGGGGAGACCACTTCAATCATTCATTCAGCAAGTGCGGTCCCTATTGTTTTTTTGTCCTGTTTCATCTTTTCGATGGCAATTTGCTAACTCTGGTCCAGTTTGTTGATAAATATTACTAGAGGATCCTGCCACGCAACATGCATTATCCATTGCTCATTTTCATGTCCTTTATCTCTCGCAGCAATTTTTTTTTTTTTTTGCCATTTTCCAAAATTTTGTGAGTATTCACGCTGTCATTAAAAATATAAGTAGAATATGCGTATATTGTACGTCGGCAAATGTTATTGTTGGTAGCACGTGTCCAAAGCAGTTGGGAAGTTCGTGGCACATCACATGTTATACTTTTTCACCAATATGATGGTAAAATATTTAGGTCCATATAGATAAATCCAGGAAAAAAGATTAAGGAAGCAATGAAAGAGGAGAAACATCATATATGAATCTTGTATCCAAATATGTTATCCAAGATATCTACCACCATTAAACAAGATCAAGACGTATGGAAAAGAACTAAAAAAAGAACAACTAAGTTTAATAGAGCACACAAGGCATGAAATACAACTGATAAAAAACAGAGAAGAGAAACAATGGGTTAGAATGGAGTGAGACCCGAGTATTTGGACATAAGTATGACTGGATTAAGATCGGAGAAGAAGAGGACTACATTGGAGATGGATTAGCAAAAGATCGGGGGTTGGGCCCCGACTATAATACATCAAGTGACATATACTCGCCCAACACTGTAATTTTGGTTGTATTAGCACTCATGCCTATAAATTCAGAGCTAATTTCATCAAGTGAGTGATGAAATTTTTGTGAGTGAGCTTGGCATGTACGATGAGTGAGTTCTTAAGCTTCAAAAGTGTAAGGTTTAGCCTCTCACATTTGTAATCCTTTGCATCAATAAGAACCAATTTCCTTCTGTGGCTGTAGGTGTTGGATATCTTGTTACCGATTCACCAAATACGATACAAATCGTATTATCATTTTACCAAATCACCGATCCCAAATCAGGATTAGTAAATCACACTTCTTTACAATCCTTGTAAAGATAATCTTTAAAACCAAAAATTAAAGAAGAGGATAAGAAGAAGAATAATTGAACAAACAATTAAACTAAACAAACTGACTTGGATGTATTGAGGTGAGTAATCTCTTTACTTAATACATTTAATGCCCTTCCCTAGATGCTGATACAGGTTATGGCATATGTCTCCAGCATTCAACAATACCTTTGGTGTTCTTCAACAACACTTCGATGAACGCCAAACAACGAATGCAAATTAATGTAGCACAAACTCTCTTTTACAGACTCTCGGAAACTCTATGAAATTACCCAAAAATTTCTTTGTTTAAAACTCAACACAAAGATGTTAATATAGATTTTGAAACAGTAATTTTGGTGACGGGTGGTAACAGTTGCAACTGTTACAACTGTTGCTTTTCAAAGGACATGACTATTCGCAATAGTCACTTTGCAACATCTTCACAAACTGTCACCAATTCGAATGAATGTGACTGTTCCCAATAGTCACTTCGCAACAGTTAATAAACTGCCACTTATTCAAATGGATGTGACTGTTCTCAGCAGTTATTTTGCAACAGTTAGAAACAGTTGCCAATTTCAAACGGTAGCAACTGTTCCTAACAGTTATTTGCAACGGTTAGAGAATATTGCCAATTTCAAACATAAAAATTTATCCATTAGATTCCATCTTTTGGATATGAATTAATTAGTACTGTTAGATCATAACTAACCATATTAGATGTAATCCGACCGTCCATTTGATTTCCCTTATGTTTCAAACTTAACACAATTGTCATTCATATTGGACATGAGCTTGGGTGGCCATTCCAAGCCCAATTTCCAACAATTCCCCCACATGAATGAAAATTGTCACACAGAAAAGCAAGATGCTTGACTCTAACCCTAAACTCTAATACAGACTTTAGAGAGTTTGTACGCGGAACATCGCTGCATAAGGATAGATGACTATTGGCCTTGAATCTTCCTTAGCGAATATCTACCGGGATTACTGGTTGATTAGTGAACGTGATGTCTTGAACTATTCAACCTTATGATGTAGTCTGATGCAATAAATATCACACAACTTATTTCCTTACATATCTAGTTCTCGGTTGTGTTCTTTTCGGCCCTGAACGATATTAGAATTTTATGAGTGCTTTAGAATAACATAGTTTTATAGTTCTCATAGAAGCGATCCCACTTCTCACTCATATAGGTGATCTCCTATTGAAAGTATCCTGCCATATTTTAATTATTTAAACTAATCTATAGGAATCATGAAAAGAAATTAGTACTTAACCTCTAACTCTTACATGCAACACTGTTTCATCATAGAAATGGGTAAAGAGATTATCTCTTTCAGTGTCACTGACGAGTATTTCACAACTTACTTGTTCCTTCCTTTTGAACCTAGATACTGGGATCTCCAGTTACTAGGTTGGGTTACCATTGTAATTTACTCTTTTACGTAGGAGATTAAGCCCATTCCCATCGATGATGCAATTACTACAT
Source organism: Papaver californicum (assembly GCA_023531435.1). NCBI lineage: Eukaryota > Viridiplantae > Streptophyta > Magnoliopsida > Ranunculales > Papaveraceae > Papaver > Papaver californicum. The sequence continues at coordinate 4,766,870 of JAJJMC010005943.1, read as the reverse complement.
CTCTAGATAACCCCTTTATAAACGGATCCTCTAGGTTATCTTTGGACCTTATATACTCTACTGCTATAATTCCACTAGAAGATAATTGCTTAATGGTTTCATGTCTTCGGCGCACGTGTCGGGACTTACCATTGTACATTTTACTGCGTGCCGTTGCAATAACTATTGTATTGTCACAATTAATATTTATTGTCGGCACCGGTTTGGGCCATACTGGTATGTCCTCTGGGAAATTTTGAAGTCATTCTGCTTCTTTTGCCGCTTTATCTAAAGCGAAGAACTCAACTTCCATAGTTGATCTTGATATCAACGTTTGTCTGGATGATTTCCATGATACCGCAGCCCTGCCCATAATAAATACATAGCCACTTGTTGCTTTAGTATCATCTGAGTCTGATATCCAGTTTGCATCAACATATCCTTCCAAAACTGTTGGATATGTTGTGTAATGCAAATCATAATCTTTTGTCTTTCTCAAATATCTCAAGACTCTTACTATGGCTTTCCGATGATTTTTATTAGGATTGTTTGTAAACCTACTTAACTTACTCACTGCACACGCTATATTTGGTCGTGTACAACTCATTAGATACATTAGACTTCCAATTACCTGAGAGTATTCTAATTGTCCAACAGCTTGTTCTTCATTCTTTAGAAGACGAACATTCATGTCTAAAGGTGTACTTGCCATTTTGCCATCATTCTTATTAAACTTTTCCAAAATTTTCTCAACGTAATGTTCTTGAGATAATTTAATCCCTTCTGGACTTCTGGAAATTTTAATTCCTAAAATGACATCCGCTTTGCCTAAATCTTTCATATCGAAATGTTTAGACAACATCTTCTTTGTAGATTTTATTATTTCTGAATTATTTCCCATAATCAGCATATCATCCACGTATAAGCATATAATAACAAAACCTGAAGGTGTCGTTTTAATGTAGACACATTTGTCACATTCATTGATTTTGAACCTATTTGATAATAACGTATTATCAAATTTTATATGCCATTGTTTGGGTGTCTTCTTTAACTCATAAAGCGATTTCGCCAACTTATAAACTGTTTTTTCATTTCCGGGTGCCACAAAACCTTCAGCTGTTCCATGTAGATTCTTTCATCTAAATATCCATTTAAAAAGGCAGTCTTAACATCCGTTTGATGTATATCTAGATTATACAGTGCCGCAATTGCAATAAGCAATCTTATGGATGTAATCCTTGTAACAGGAGAGTAGGTGTCGAAGTAATCTAAACCTTCCTTTTGTCTAAAGACCTTAACAACTAGTCTTGCTTTATACTTGTCTATCGTTCCATTAGTTTTCAATTTCCGTTTGAAAACCCATTTATTATCTAAAGGTTTACAACCTGGGGGTAGATCTACTAACTCTGATGTGTGGTTTTACATGATGGAATCGATTTCACTATCCGTGGCTTCTTTCCAGTATGGACATTCTGGCGTAGCCATAGATTATTTAAATGTTTGAAGTTCGTCCTCTAACATACAAGATACATAGTCTGAACCAAAAGTCTTAACAAGTCTGGCTCTTTTGCTTCTCCTAGGTTCTTCAACAATTTCTCGTTCCTGTTGATCGGGTAATTGTGAAGAACTTGTATTTTCATCCTCGCTAACACCTTTCCTCTTGAGAGAATTGTTATTTTCTGGTTTACATGGAAACACATTCTCAAAGAATACTACATCCCTTGATTTTAGCACGGTGTTTACATGTATATCCCCAATTTCAGACTTATGAACCAGAAATCTTTATGCACTACTATTCTCAGCATACCCGATGAAAATACAATCCATTATTTTTGTTCCTATCTTGACCCTTTTAGGAAGCGGTACTGCTACCTTTTCCAAGCACCCCCACACTTTATTGTATTTATATGGAGGCTTTCTGCCTTTCCATAATTCATACGGTATTTTAACCTTTTTCTTGTGGGGTACCTTATTCAAAATATAATTTGTTGTAAGCAAAGCTTCCCCCCACAAGTTGTCGGGTGCTCCATAAGTTATTAAAAGAGTATTCATCATCTCTTTTAAAGTATGGTTCTTGCGTTCAGCAATACCATTCGACTGTGGTGAATATGGAGGCGTAGTTTGATTAATGATTCCATTTTGTGCACAAATCTCATCTAAAGTAGATTCATACTCAGAGCCTCTATCGCTTTTCAGAATTTTAAATTTTCTGTTTAGTTGATTTTCAACTTCATTCTTATAAAGTTGAAATTTATCAAACGCTTCATCTTTACTTCTTAATAAGTTAACATGACAAACCTTGTATTATCATCTATAAAATTGACGAAGTAGTTTTTACCACCCCTGGTTTGTACAATTTTTAAATCACACAAATCAGTGTGAATTAAATCCAATGGATTTGTATCCCTTTAAACAACATGAAAATGAGGCTTTGAAAACTTAGACTCAACATGAATTTCACATCTTTTGGTTGAATCTACATCAAATTTGGGTAGTAATTCCATGTTCATTAATTTCCTTAATGAACCATAATTAATATGACCTAGTCTCTCATGCTAAGTAGAATAAGACTCAACGACATAAGTAGAAAATTTAACTTTATTCATCTTAGGCATTACAATTATTGTTCGAAACAGAAAAACCCAATCAACAAACTAGATTATAACGCAAAATTTATATGTCTTAAGATTGTTGGATATCTTGTTACTGATTCACCAAATACGATACAAATCGTATTATCAATTTACCAAATCACCGATTCCAAATCAGGATTAGTAAATCACACTTCTTTACAATCCTTGTAAAGATAATCTTTAAAACCAAAAATTAAAGAAGAGGAGAAGAAGAAGAATAATTGAAAAAAATAATTAAACTAAACAAACTTACTTGGGTGTATTGAGGCGATTAATCTCTTTACTTAAGAAATTTAATTCTCTGCCCTAGTTGCTGATACAGGTTATGGTATATGTCTCCATCATTCTACAATACCTTTGGTGTTCTTCAACAACACTTCGATAAACGCCAAACGACGAACGCAAATTAATGTAGCACAAACTCTCTTTTACAGACTCTCAAAAACTCTATGAAATTACTGATCGTTTTAGAAAAGTGGTAAAAATGTGTTTGTTCGCTGAGACTTATGAAGATTCGTTTTAGACTTAATTATGAATTAAACTAGAACATAAGTAAAAGATTTTAACAATATTTGGAAGAACTGGAACTCTGGATTCCACCAAAATCACTTCTGATTGATTTCTACAATGATTCTTTAACAATTATAGCTCTGTTATTGACTTTGTTTCTTTGTTAAAAGTAGATTTCTAAAACATTAAACGTAAATCATAAGCATGGTGCATCAAAAGCTCTTAAGTCCCAGCATACACCATCAAACAAAATCACAACTAAATAAGAAAAATCATAAATCAATTAAAAATCAATGTAAAAGTCGTAAAGAATCAAAAATAGTTACCATCCATTCATGAAATATGGCTTCCTCCATTGTCCCAGTGGTTGGGTTTATCTCATCATGCTCAAACACTCTCAAAAGATTAGTACATGGCTCAAAAAGTGTTAAAAAGATGAAAAAAAGCTAAAAATAATGTAACATGGAATCTACAACGTTTTCTGGACGTTACAGATTAACTGTTGCAATGCATCTTGAAGATAAACGTTCAAAAACAGTTGAAGAAACCGTGGTAGAGTGGTTGAAGAAATCGTTGCGTTTTCTTCTGTTCTTCGTGTTCTTCAGCAGCAGCAGTAGAAATTTTTCTGAAGTGATTTTTCTTCGCTCTGTTGGCCTCTTGAGCTCGACCCAACCTCCTTCTCCTCTTTTGTGACTTAAACAATCCTTTTTCTACACCACAACCCTAAAAATCTTGAAGATATTTCCTTCCTCAATTTTTTCCGGCCACCCTCCCCCCCTCCTCTTTTCTTCGATCTCCTTCGCTATTTATAGGTTTCGTAAACCTAATACCTTCTCCTGATTCGATAAGGACTAAGAATCCAGTCCAAATAAAACTATAATTCCTCCGAATTTGAAATCATAGAGAAAACATATTTCCGGACGTAAACGTGTTTTTCCTCCATTTTTTACGGCATGTTATGCTCTTGTTGACGTGTTTGAACACGTCTAAGATTGTTTCTTCACTGTGATATATCAAACTCTCTTTTAAATCCAAAATACTCGCTCCCAAACTAACTCAGGTACTTTCACGCGTAAGACATGTGTTTCCCGCCAATTTCGGATTTCAAACAAAATGGAGTAGGTTCCTTTAGTAAATACTCTGGGTGCCTTTATCAATTTTCCAGGGGGCCTTTAGTAACTTTTTGAGCTAATTTTTTCACAAAAGTTTATTTCCCAAAAATACCTACAAAGAAATTAAAACCCATAATAAGTACAAGAGAATATAGGACAAATAAGACACAAAAATGTGTCTATCAATTACCCAAAAATTTCTGTGTTTAAAACTCAACACAAAGATGAGTTTATATAGATTTTGAAACAGTACTTTTGGTGACGGTTGGTAATAGTTGCAACTGTTACAACTGTTGCTTTTCTTGGGACATAATTGTTCGCAATAGTCACTTTGCAACAGTTTCTTCACAAACTGTCACCAATTCGAATGGATGTGATTGTTCCCAATAGTCACTTTGCAACAGTTAATAAACTGTCACTAATTCAAATGGATACGACTGTTCTCAATAGTTATTTTGCAACGGTTAGAAACAGTTGCCAATTTCGAACGGTAGCAACTGTTCCTAACAGTTATTTGCAACAGTTAGAAAACGTTGCCAATTTCAAACAGAAAAATTTATCCATTAGATTCCATCTCTTGGATATGAATTAATTAGTACCGTTAGATCGTAACTAACCATATTCGATGTAATCTCGACCGTCCAACATAATTGTCATTCGTATTGGACATGGGCTTGGGTGGCCATTCCAAGCCCAATTTCCAACAGTAGGTAAACATACTGAACTACTTTAATCATTGTATGTTCTACTGTTGAATAAGTAGATCTTTTCATATGCTTCTAAATGTATATTTGATTGTGTTGAGTGGGGGATAGCCAGAAAAATGGCTACTCCAATCAAAAACCAAAATCAATATTTTTTTAAATTTATATAGCAAACTACTTGTACACTTTATCAGCAAAAAAACAAATATATGTTCTTTTAATTTTCCTTCAAAATTTATTTAAATTTTGGAAAACAAAGTAAAAAAATAGGATATAATATGTTAAAAAGTAATAACTTGATATTCTTATTCATGTTCGTTGTTCTATAGATAATTTAAGGAGTATTCAGAAAATATAAATTTATCAAAATCTGGTGTAGCTCGAAAGATGCAACGTTTCATTTTTATAAAAGGACATTTCTATAAATAAAAAATGTCAGAAATTTTAGATATTTTTCGTTATGTCTCTATAAATAAAATTTATTAATCCAACATGTTTTGTTGATCTAGTAGTTTATATTATCAATAGTCAAAGGATCAGATTTCAATATTCACACACTAAAATTGGTTAGTTGAATATATTTTTCGATATGCACACATTAAAATTGGTGAGTTAAATTTGATTTCTCCTGGGTGCATTTAAAGAGGTGGCAATAATATTTCTGAACTTTTTGTAAGGAAGAGTAACTGTGTAGTTTTAAAGCTTTTCTGTTTTGATTCTGTTAGGGTCACATGTGCGTGACACCTTAGTTGTTGTCATGTGTGACTGGTATGTGTGACAGCTTGTCAGTGTACGTTACAATTCAATAAATGCTTCTCATCCACTCTCTTGTAATGTTAAGTTTAGTAATAACAATTTTATCTTTTTCTATCAATCTGAATTCTCCATGGTATCAGATTTCTTGTCTCTCACGAGTAGAAATTCTTCGATCCTAACTCTAATTTCTTAAACTTCACTACAACTTCTTCAAATCCTTATACATCTTCAATTTCTTCTACTTATTTGAATTTTTCATCTCCATTACCTTACTGCTTCTACTTCGATTGATAATGCTGACTCCTACAACTTCTACATCTTCTTGTCAATCCTCTAATCCTATGACGAATCAATATTAACAAAATCATATTCAACTGCCTTTTCAAAACATCTGTGATTTTGTCTCTATCAAGCTTGATTCCACAAATTACTTATTCTCTGGAAGCATCAGTTTGAGTCGATTCTAATGAGTACCAACTTGATGTAGTTTGTTGATGGTTCATATGTGGCTCTTGCGCAAATGATCTTTATTGATGAGGTACTTACTTTAAATCCTGATTATGTGTTTTGGTTTGCTATGGATCACTTTGTAATGTCTTGTCTTAATGCAACTTTCTCTCTATTTATCTCTTTTGGGATTCTTGGTTTGGATACGTCTAAACAATACTGGGATTATCTTAGATCTGAGTTTAATACTCAATTTTTTACAAGAAAGTCTATACTTAGAGGTCAATTATAAACTATTAGACAAGGCAATCTCACTGTTACAGAGTAGTTGAGTAGTTCTAAAGAAATTACAGATAATCTTGTTGCGATAAATGAAAAAGTTATTGATGATGATATTGTCATGTTTACCTTGAATAGATTAGGTAGAAATTTTAGTCAATTTTTTGTTTCTACTCATAATGGAGACAAGCAATACTCATTTGCTGATGTGCGTTCAAGACTTGTTCATCATGAACAATGACTTTGATCTCAAGAACAAGATTCTTCAGTCCTTCTGATTCTTCAAATACAACTTTCTTTTCAAAAAAATCTCATTATTATCATAAAAAAATCTTCAACATCTTCTAGTTCTTTCAAGAATAATGAAAATTGACCTCCTACAGACTTTGCTAATACTGATGTCAGATTTGTAAAAAGCTTGGTCACACTGCCAATAGGTGTCATTGGCGTTATACTCCACCAACTTGAAATAAATCTCAATCCTATACTTCTACAACTGCTGAATTCAAGAATAAACCTAGTCAAGTTTTTTATACTTATTCTCAAGAAGAAAAACATTCATTTGAGGTTGGGAATACAATGTCTTTTCAAGCATCACTTCCTAAACATTTCTGGTTCGATAGTTTTCTTGCTGCAACTTTTTTAATCAACAATATTCCTTCTAATGTGTTGAACTTTGACATTCCTTTTACTATCTTATTTAATGAACTACCAGATTACAACTTTTTCAAGGTTTCTGACTGTAGTTGTTACCAAAATATGACTGCATATAGAAAGGATAAGTTGAGTCCCAAATATGTCAGATGTACCTTTCTTGGTTGTAGTCCTTTGTATAAGGGTTACAAGTGTTATAATAATACTTCAAAGAAGATATTTGTCTCTAGGAATATTACCTTTGATGAGTCTAGTTTCCCTTTTACTTCTACTCTCTCTGATTCTTCACAATGTTGTGAACATGAGACTGTTGTTTTGCCCATGGGACCTTCTCTTTTTTTTTTCCTAAATCTTTTCATGTTGTTTCACCTTCTAAAACTCCTAGATCATTTGATATTGTTTTTCCTTTACCTACTGATCCTATCACTACAATGCTTCTTCCTAATCCTATTCCATCTGGTGTTGTGTCTAGATTCAGACTTGGCATTTAGAAACCTAAGTCTATTCCTCCTGACTTTGTAGCTCATTATACTTCTTATCAATTCTCTTGTTATTATATTTCTACTCTTAATGTTCCTAATGAGCCTAAGACTTAATGTTGCAAAACCGTTGCACAAGCAGCTCAATATAAATGAATAACCAACGTATTTAGTGACAGATTCAGCGTGTGGTTTTCTTCTTCTTCTTTCTCCCTTGGTGAAGAACCCTAACTTTTCTAAGATTTTCTTCTTTGATCAGTGGCTTCTCTGGATCACGCCAGCCTCCCTTGTGTTGTACCTATCTACTCATATTTATACTAGAACAAAAATCCTCTTCCAAATCTTCTAATAAATGTGGAATTTCGATAGAATATTATTTTTCTTGATCATCATATCTTGGACTGATTTTATTTCTCTCTGTGACATCTTGGAACAAGTTGTTTCCTATAAAGACTCGAGAATATATCTTCTCAATAAACCCAAATGTAAACAAGATAAATTCTCAGAGATTTTAACAACCGAGATAGTCTTCTTTTTATTTTTTACATCAATTTGTTTTATGCGCGAGATCTTCCTTTGCTTGATTTGACGTGTTTAATGCCGTCCACAGTCATAAGACCAAACCCAAAGACCAAAGAGTAAAAATTCTTTGGTCCGTCATAAATACTACGGGTTAACGACTAAAAATGATCGGGCGTACGGGTAAGGTAGCGCCTGTAGTTAGGCGGTTTTCTAATGTACCGGCTCAACACACGGGCATACGTCTAGGAATACATTTGAGTGGGGCGGACCAGTAGAGCAACGCTTGATGGAAGGCGTAACCCAAAACAACGCCTGATGATAGACGAACACCTACGCGCACGCCCCAGAGACGGGCGTTGTCTTGGACGAACGCCTGATGGGGCAGAATCATAGCCAACTTATTGACACATTTTAGTGTCTAAGTTGCACCTTAATTTCTAGTGAGTTAGTATTCGATTTTACGTCTATTACGTGTTTTTATGCTTTTGTAGGTACATTAGAAGAATAAAGATTTGTGGAAAAATTGGCTCAAAAAGTGTTAAAGGCACCCACACTTT
>JAJJMC010005943.1:4697929-4751772 GCA_023531435.1 Papaver californicum | reverse complement strand
GAACAAAATTTCGTATGTTAGGCAGAAAATATGCACGTTTTCCCAGCTAGAGGGAGAGTCTCTGTATGTGTATGTAGAAAGGTTCAATGACTTATTATCCCAATGCCCAGACCACAGTATAGAGGAATTAAGGCTAGTTCAAATCCTCTATGACGGTTTAGATTATGCATCTATAACCTTGTTCGAGTCTTTGTCAACCGGAGGGTTCGACAGTAAGACTCCTGCTGAGGCGATGAAACTTCTGAGGGACATCGCCGAGAAGACCCAGCAGTGGGAGAGCAGTAGAGAGCCAAAAAGAACAATTCTTCTAGGAAGAGGAAATGTTAATAGGGTAGAAGGATCTTTTGATTCAAAGGCCCAAATAGAAGCCTTATCTAGAAGGCTAGAACTGGTCGAAATGAACCAAGTCAGTAGTTCAGAGCCCAACCAATTCGAAGAGCAGGCTTTTGCTCTTTATAATAACACTAGATTTGATAACCAGAGAAAGTTCGACCCATATTCGGAATCTTATAACCCTGGCTGGAGAAACCACCCGAACCTTACCTGGTCGAAAGACCAGGCTCAAGGTCAGTTTAGTAATGCTAAAGGTCCTCCAGGCTTCAGTTATAAGAATTCGGCTGGTCCAACTCAGCCCAGCAATGACGAAAAGAATGAGCAGAGATTCCATACCTTAGAAAAAGCTATTTCTAGCTTACAAAATTCAGTTAGTGACATTGCTGCGGCTCTGAGAGAGAGAGAACCTGGTAGGTTCCCTAGTCAACCTCAACCAAATCCAAGAGTAGTTAATGAAATGTCGACTGGTGAGAAATCATCCAGTCATATGAATGCTATTAGTACCCTCAGGAATGGGAAGGTAGTGGATAACAAGGTAACTAGGCCTGACAGTGAACAAACTGTAGTTTACCCTGACCCAGCAGTTGAAGAGACTGATAAAGTCTCTGACGAGCCTGAGGTAACCCCTCAAAGAACCGATTTCATGCCTAGAGCCCCATACCCAAGGTTTTTAGCACCTACTAGGAAGGAATCTAATTTTAACGAAATAATGGAAGTGTTTAAGCAGGTCACTATCAACCTTCCATTATTAGATGCAATTAGGCAGATTCCCCCCTATGCCAAGTTCCTTAAGGACTTGTGCACACGAAAGCGAAAGCATAGTGTGCAAAAGAAGGCCTTCATAGCTAGCCACATAAGTTCTATTCTGCAGGATAGTACAACACTTAAGTACAAAGATCCAGGTTCCCCAACCATTGCTTGCACGATAGGAAACTACCGTGTAGAAAAAGCTTTACTCGATTTAGGAGCCAGTGTGAATTTACTGCCGTACCATGTGTACCTCCAGCTAGGACTAGGCGATTTGAAACCTACCCAGATGACTTTACAGTTAGCTGATAGGTCCGTGAAAATTCCTCGTGGTGTCATAGAGGATGTTTTGATTGAGGTGGATAAATTTATTTATCCGGTGGACTTTGTTGTGCTTGATACCAAACCCGTGCCTGATCCAGAAAATCAGATACCGGTTATACTAGGTCGCCCGTTCTTAGCAACATCTAATGCGATCATTAACTGTCGTAACGGTGTCATGAATTTGTCTTTTGGTAACATGGCTATTGAGCTGAATATCTTCAACATTAGTAATCAACCACTAGAGTTAGATGACCCCAGCTTAGAAAACGTCAACATGATAGAGACTCTAGTTCAGGAGTCATTACCAAACACTTTAATAGAAGACCCGTTAGATAAATGTCTAGCCCACTTTGGATTAGATTTTGATGATAGGGAAATTAATGAGGTGAATGCTGTGTTAGACTCAGTACCCGTGTTAAACACCAGCAATAGGTGGACACCTAAGTTCGAACACTTACCAGTCCCTAAGTCAAACCTAGTTCCTTCCCTTGAAGAACCTCCAAAGTTGGACCTTAAGCAGCTACCAGATACTCTGAAATATGTGTACTTAGGCGCATCAGAGACCTTACCTGTAATTGAAGCTTCAGATTTGGATATGGACCAGGAGAATAGGCTAGTAACCATGCTTCAAGACAATAAGAAAACCTTAGGATGGACCATAGCAGATATTCGGGGAATTAGCCCAACAGTTTGTATGCACCAAATCCATTTAGAAGAGGAGTCCAAACCATCTAGGGAGATGCAGCGTAGGCTCAACCCAAACATGAAGGAGGTAGTTCGAACAGAAGTGCTTAAATTGCTAGATGCGGGTATTATTTACCCAATTTCAGACAGTAAGTGGGTCAGCCCAGTTCAGGTTGTACCCAAGAAATCAGGTATCACTGTAGTCAGGAATGAGGATAATGAATTAATCCCAACCAGAGTGACCACGGGTTGGCGTGTTTGTATAGACTATAGGAAATTGAACAAGGCCACAAGGAAGGATCACTTTCCCCTTCCTTTTATTGACCAAATGCTAGAAAGATTAGCTGGACATAGCCATTATTGCTTTCTGGATGGCTACTCTGGTTATAATCAGATTGTTATTAACCCAAAAGACCAGGAGAAAACCACTTTTACCTGCCCCTTTGGCACTTTTGCATATAGGCGCATGCCCTTTGGGTTATGCAATGCACCGGCCACATTTCAGCGGTGTATGATGAGCATATTCTCTGACATGGTGGAACGGTTTCTAGAGGTCTTTATGGATGACTTTTCTGTGTTTGGTTCTTCGTTTGATGAGTGCTTGCATCATTTGTCGCTAGTGTTAGCTAGGTGTAAAGAAAAGAATCTAGTACTCAATTGGGAGAAATGTCACTTTATGGTTAAGTCAGGAATAGTTCTGGGACACATAGTCTCTGCCAAGGGCATAGAAGTAGACAAAGCCAAAGTAGACATTATCAAGACTCTTCAGGTTCCTAGAACCGTCAAAGACGTCAGGTCTTTCCTAGGGCATGCAGGATTTTATCGTAGATTCATCAAGGATTTTAGTCTGATTGCTAGACCTCTTTGCAACTTACTTGCAAAAGATACCAAATTTACCTTTGATGAAGACTGTTTAGGAGCTTTTGAGAAGCTCAAGACCCTACTTACTACTACACCTATAGTTCAGGCACCTGATTGGACTCAGCCATTTGAGATCATGTGTGATGCATCAGACTATGCCATAGGCGTAGTCTTAGGACAGAGGATATGCAAACTATTACACGTGATCTATTATGCTAGCAAAACCCTGAATGATGCCCAGTTGAACTACACCACCACGGAGAAGGAGTTGTTAGCCATAGTGTTCGCCCTAGACAAATTTAGGTCTTATCTCTTAGGATCTAAGGTTATAGTCTTCACAGACCATGCTGCCCTGAAGTACCTTCTGTCTAAGAAGGACTCGAAACCTAGACTGATAAGATGGATCCTGTTGCTACAGGAATTTAAGTTAGAGATTAGGGATAAGAAGGGTGAAGAAAATGTAGTGGCCGATCACTTGTCTAGGCTAGTCCTAAACACTCCAGACGATTCCCCTCCTGTGAGGGATAGTTTTCCTGATGAACAACTCTTTGTTGTTTCTGAGTCACCTTGGTATGCACACATAGTGAAGTATCTTGTTACTGGTCGAATGCCCCAACACTGGGGTAGACAAGATCGTTCTAGGTTTTTAGCTGAGGTGAAACACTTCTTTTGGGATGATCCTTACTTGTTTAAGTATTGTCCAGACCAGATTATCCGGAGATGTATCCCTGAGACTGATCAGTCCAATATTATCTCCTTTTGTCACAATCAGGCTTGTGGAGGTCACTTTAGTGCCAAGAAGACTGCTGCTAAGATATTGCAGTGTGGATTCTACTGGCCATCACTGTTTAAAGACTCCCGCAGCCACTGTGTTGCTTGTGACAGATGCCAGAAGCTAGGAACCGTGACCCGTAGAAACATGATGCCCCTGAACCCGATTTTGATTATTGAGATTTTTGATGTATGGGGTATTGACTTTATGGGTCCCTTTCCTAGTTCTCTAGGTAATCTTTATATACTTGTTGCCGTAGACTACGTGTCTAAATGGGTAGAGGTGGTGTCGTGTAAAACTAATGACCATAGGGTAGTGGTCCGATTTTTAAATGATAATATTTTTGCACGTTTTGGTACACCTAGGGCTATAATTAGTGATGGTGGGTCACATTTTTGTAATAGACCGTTTAGTCTTCTGATGAAGAAATATGGTATAACTCACAAGGTGACCACCCCTTATCATCCCCAGACTAGTGGTCAGGTAGAGGTTTCCAATAGGGAAATAAAACGTATTCTAGAAAAGACAGTCAACCCAAATAGGAAAGACTGGTCAACAAGGCTTACTGATGCCTTATGGGCTTATCGTACTGCGTTTAAAACCCCAATAGGAATGTCCCCCTACCGTTTGGTTTTTGGCAAAGCATGCCACTTGCCTGTTGAGTTAGAACATAGAGCATATTGGGCTGTGAAACAGCTAAATTATTCACTTGACAAGGCAGGTGCTCAGAGGAAACTCCAGCTCAATGAGTTGGAAGAAATTAGGATTGATGCTTATGACAGTGCTAGGGAGTATAAGAACAAAATGAAACTCGTGCATGATAGAAATATTTTACGAAAGTCATTTTCTCCAGGTCAAAAAGTTCTTCTGTATGACACACGGTTACATCTGTTCCCCGGGAAGTTACGCTCTCGGTGGACAGGTCCATATGTGGTTCGCACTGTCTTTCCTCATGGAGCTATTGAGATTGAGACTCAGGATGGTGGAAACATCACCAAAGTCAACGGTCAACGACTGAAACCGTTTTTAGAGTCTAACCCTACAAGTAATATTGAGGAGGACCCTCTGGAGGACCCAGCATACTCTGATTGACCATCAGAGCCGTTTGTGTATGTATGTATTAGATTTTTCAGCTTTATTTTTCTCTCCTTAGAACGATTGCTACGCTTCATTCAGGTACTATCTTTCTGACTCCCTTACTTTTACTCTTCTGGTATTGTTCTTTACTTAGAAACATTGAGGACACTGTTTAAATTAAGTTTGGGGGTATTGGGAGACTTTTTAAGGTTTAATAAGATTTGGAATTTAGAAGCATGTGAACAATTCAGGGTGACACTAACCACTCTAGGTAGATGGAAACTTAGCCATTTTGCTATAAGGATTGGTGTGCCCAGCTAGATGGTCTATTCATAAAGGAGACAGAGTTCAGGTGTTAGAAATAACATGATAGTTGTCACCACTATATCACGTTCTGTTTTATTATTTGCAATTTCGTGTTTCTCTGAGAGTATTGGTGGGTACTAGCATCGACATGTTAATTAGCACTGGAATGACATTTAGTGTGTTGAGATCATGCCCCGCATGAATAATATGTTAGTGTTTTAGAGTTATGTGTGTGGTCCCCCTGTCTCCGTCGCCTAAGCAAGCGTGGAATGCAGGATCCATGAGAACACACATGTATTAGGTGTCAAAAAAAAAAAAAAAATAGAAAAAGAATTAGAAAAGAATTGAAAAAAAAAATAGTATTTGGTATTTTCAAGTTCTCCATGTCTCTGTCGCCTAAGCAAGCGTGGAACGCAGGATCCATGGGAACTTGTAAATATTTTAGTTACTAGTAACCGTTGAAAATAAATGGGGAGTATCTCGACACACTAGGTTTCATCTCGGTACTGACCTTTCAGACAGATATGGGAAACATCGTTCGCCTTGGTCAACATTTGCAACTTTCTACATTCTACATTCATCTTCTAAGTTTTTTCATATGATGAGCGGATAGATAATTGTCTGAGTAGAACTCTGTTGTCTTAGATATGAATTTTAGTACGCTTGAGTTAGCACTCGTGTACAGTGATTGAATCCATAAAGGGTAATGGTCCCTATAGCCGAATATCTGAGTAGCCAACTAACTAGCTTGTTTAGTGTCTATCCTGAATCATTCACGTGTTGCTAAGATCTAGATCCAGGTTTTGTGGGTATACCTCTTGTAAACCCTCACGAGACAAAACTCGTCCACTAGGGACACCTAGGGGTTTAACGGCTTACTGCATATGCTAAATGTAGTCGCGATTCCTGCGAAAGTGAGTTAGGATTTTTACTTTATTTTTACTTTATTTTTAGAGTAGTTTGCTCGAGGACTAGCAAAATAGTAAGTTTGGGGGTATTTGATTGACACATTTTAGTGTCTAAGTTGCACCTTAATTTCTAGTGAGTTAGTATTCGATTTTACGTCTATTACGTGTTTTTATGCTTTTGTAGGAATTAGAAGAATAAATATTTGTGGAAAAATTGGCTCAAAAAGTGTTAAAGGCACCCACACTTTGGATTGGGGCACCCTTGGATCGGGATGAGCTGGATCGGGTCAACCCAGCGGGTCAACCAGGCGAGTCAACCCAGCGAGCCAGCGAGTCGACTCGGCCGATCCAACTCAGCGGGAATCGCCGGAGTTTCAACTGTGTACGCTGTTCAAAGTGATTTATGGATTGTTTTCTTCCAGATTGTTCCACACGCTAGAAGATATCCCATACAAGTCAGAACCATCGAGAAACAGCAGAGAAATCCCGTAAAATCAGCTCGGGAATCATGTATATGGCCGGAATTATGTTTCGATTCGGATTGAGATTTGTGGGTTGTTTTAGAGAGTTCTATTAGGTTTAGAACTCTATCTAGGGTTTCTACTACCTATATAAACCAAGAGAAGCCAAGAAAAAGAATAACGAAAGCCTAGAGAAGAAAACAGAGAATTCCGGCAAGTATTCCGTCACCGCCGACTAGCTGCTGCTGCACCGGCCGGCTGTTCTTCATCCATCACCGCCGGAGAAGAAGACTCAGCAACACTTACAACTGTTGCTGATTTGAATTTTCCTGTCGCCTATTGCTTCAAACCCTTTGTTGCTTAAACTCTCCTGTAACAGCTGAACCTTCTCCAGTAACGCATATACGCGTATCAAATCATCTGTTACAGCGTTATTCACCTTTGTAATTGATATTTTGAGCAATGAAATCAACTTTTGAGCAAGTTTTCTTCACCATGAGCTAAGTCTATTTACTGGGATGATGGATAAGGTAATTTTCTCAATTTTATGTGATTTAATTATTTTCTAATAATTATTTATAATTCTTTTGTTATTAGAATTGCATAGTTTTAAATAGTGAAAACGATTTTCTTTCAACAGTTGTGCTTTTGCTTGATGGATTATGCTTGGTTAATTAATTTTGATAGTCCATGCTTGTGATTTACCTCTGTTTGTTAGCATAAGAAAACCAATTTTGGCAATTACTTGTGCTTCAATTAATTTAAAAAGAATTATCTGATTAATCACATAGGTTGTTAGAATTACCTGATTCCTGATTCCTGGTCCTTTTAAAATTATTCAAAAATCATCTTTAGGTTATTTATTCTTTTTCATACTCCTGGAATTTTCTAGAGTTAATTAAAATCATTATTTTCTAAAATCATTACCTTTACAAGTTCGAGAATCGAACCTTTATTTACCACTTATAAAATTACATCACCAACCGCGTGTATTTTGTCTCACACGTGCAGCTGGTACATGAGAATTGTGAGACGGGAGGACGCTTAACATAACGCCTGATAAACCAGGCGAACGTCTATATAAACGCCCGTCTCACCAGGCGGACGTCTGGATCAGCGCCTGTATGTGCGGACATATATGTTCTCTTCTCAGCCATTTTTCTCCTGCAACTTCTCCTGAACACTCTTTCATCTTGAGAAACTCCGCCCGCCCACCACAGCAACACCACAACAACACCAATTTGTGAGAAATCTCCAAAATCAAGCTTAACCCCTCATCAATTTGGAAGGTAATAACCTTAATCTCTAATTTAATTTTTAATTAATTTTGTTTAACATTGTATTGTTTTGTTTACTAATTTTGTTTAACGATTTCATATTAAGATTAACATTGTATTGTTTTGATTACTAATTTTTGTATTGTTTTGATTACTAATTTTGTATATATTAGTCATATAAAGATAGCTACATAAATTAGGTTTTAGAAATTATAATTTCGGAATCAACTCATGGTGTTTTAATTGAATTTAAAAAAAATTATTATGAGAATTGAAGTTATGGTGTTTTAATTGAATTGAAGTTATGAGAATTGAAGTTATTGTGTTTTAAAATTGGGTATAAAAAAATTATGTTGTTTTAATTGAATTGAAGTTAAAATTGATTATGAGAATTTGGGTATAATTCTAGGGTTTAGGAGAATTTGTTGAATTGAAGTTAAAATTGATTAAGTATTTAGTTAATTTTAGTTGGATTGTGGATAATTATATGATTAATTGAATGTTATTATTGTTTATGAAATACGGAAACTTATGTTGATTTTTATTTAGCCGTAAACTTTACACAGATTCTGAAGATGAACAAAAATAGGAATAGAGTTACAAGATCGGGCCGAATTGGGAACTTGAATCCAGTATCAACTGAATCTGAAGGTGGTGTAATTGTTGATCCAGCAATCTTTATTGATTTGGTGAATGAGGAAGTTCAATCACCAGTGATTGATAACCAAATGTCTGTTATAGGGATCGAGCAAATTTGTTGGTCAGGACATTGACCCGTTCGATTGACGCTGGGGAGTTGATGAGTATTGCAAAACAACGAGGAGTTCTACAAGTGATTAAGGAGATATCAAATCTTTCTTCTGAAGAGAATGGAAATCACCCCACTTGAATGAATTATCTACATAGATGTTTTTATATTTTATTATGAATATGAATCTCTTAATTTAGCTTGAATGAGTTGCTTCTAGTTTGTTTATATTTTTTACTTGAATTAGTTACTTGAAATTTAAAAAGAAGTTCATTAACATTTAAGATAACAATATATCGGTTAAAAATACACTGAAAATAACATAATTAGTTCATAAAAATTGAAACTGAAAATGACAATGTTAATAAGAATGTTGTCTTTTTAGGTTTCAGGTATTCCAAGATTCCTTTAAGGTTGGCTTATCATTCTCTGCAAAATGTCTGCCTTCTTAAGTTCGATGTACTCTCTTGTTACCGGATCCAACCCGGAGACATCCATCATCATTATACGAAACTCTTCGTCTGCTTCTTTCCTTGCGTAAAGTTTTTCTTTCCTAGCTTGTTTTGCATTAAACTTTGCCAAAGACTCGTCTAGTTTTGCTGTAAACTCGGATTCTCTTTGCGCCATCTTCATTTTTGTTTGTTCTCCATATTTGGTGTTGAAGTTTTGTTGCTCTTTAATAATAGTTTCCATCATTTCCTGTTGGCCACTCGATTTTTCTTTCCCTGCTTTCTTCTGTCGTTTCGCCTTTTTTTTTTCCCATTTGACGGTGATATGTGTTAGGTATATCTCCTATGTCTTCATAGCCACTGGAATTGTCTTGGCTTGTTTCCTGTATTTCCCGGTTTTCCTCACCGCTTTCAGAATCTTCCTCAGCTTGTGATGAATCAAAAACATGCGTCGATCGTCGTGAATATTTTATATTTTCTAACATAATTGCATATCACTCTTCATGATTAAATATTTTGCCACCATTAGCTTCCTTGAAAAGCCTCCTTACTTCTTCAATCTGTTTTTTTAAATAAAGTTTAGTGGAGGATATACAATTCAAAACAATAATGTAATCGTCAAAATTAAATGGGTACCTACCTTTGTTTCGGGGCCCCATCAAGTATGGTGTTCACGTTCCACTTCCGCCTCTTTTGCAGAGAAAAGTGCCACATCTTTACTTATTCCCTGAAATCTTTTTTGAATGGAGGTCCAAGTGCGATGTGGCATCGAAGGTATGGCTTTTTCATCCCATATAATATGCGAGACCATAATCTTTCTTCTGATTGATCGGCACCAATACTACAATCTTGAGATATTGACAAATGAATTATACACATCGTAACATCTTCAGATGTAGTAAAATTTGGACCTCATGGTCTTGGGGGTGGCATAATTCTAATCGATTTGGAAGAAAAGTATATGAGAAAGAACTAAGTTTTTTTATAATACAAATTAGATAACAATGAGTTTACTCAAATGAAAATGGATTAGTAGTCCATATATAAGTGTCAAAATATAGCCGTTACAATGGTAAAAAATCAACGGTAACATATCTCTCAGGCCCTCGTCCAGAGTAACGCCCCAAAACAGGGCGTACACATAGTTGCACGCTTACAAGAGGCGAATCTTAGGTGGACGTTTCGGATGCCGCCCACACTCGGGCGGAGGTATAGGATTTCGCTTGAATGGGACGTTTATTTGGTTAACGCCTGTCAGTGGGCATGCTCCTACTGTAACGCTCCGCTAGACGGACGCTTGGGTGAACGCTTTATCAGGCGGAGTTTTGGTTTACGCCCGTATTTCAAGCGTTATTCTAGATGAACGCCTCCCACCAGACGGTTAACTACGTGCCCGCGCGATTATAGTTGGTTTGGTCCGGAACTCAGACCATTTTTGGCCGTGAACAGTAGGAAATCCGGACCAAAGAGTATTAATACTCGTCCCATTGCGGTTGGATTTTGACGGACCAAAAAACAAATATGGGTTTGGTCCGTCTTTTAGTCCAACGACTGTGGATGCTCTAAGACTCATAAAAGCTCCTCTAGTTTAGGAAAGAAGATATTCGTGCTTTAATTCTTTAAAAATTTCCAAAAACTCAAGTGCCAGATCACGCCAAAGTTTCACAAATTGAAAATAAAAATTTCCCGCCATTGTTGAATTTGAACAAGAAGTAGGTGGGTGCTTTTAGCAATTTGGTGGGTGCCTTTAGTAATTTTCTGGGTGCCTTTGACACTTTTCTAGTTCATTTTTCCACAATCATTTATTCTTCCAAATATCTACAAACACAATAAAATAACATTGTCAATAGAAAATTTGAGTAATAACAATATAAATATGAGAACAATTAAGACACGAAAAATGCGTCTATCAAATACCCCCAAACTTATTATTTTCTAGTCCTCGAGAAAATCTAATCTAGAAAATAAAAATAAATCCCAACTCACTTTCGCAAGCATCGCGATTGCACTTAGCGTGTGCAAATAGTCTTTTAAACCCATATGTAGCCCTAGTGGATGAGTTTTGTCTCGTGAGGGTTTACAAGAGATATACCCACAAAACCTTTTACTCCAAACCCTAGATACTTGTGAACGATGGAGGGTAGAGACTAAACATGCTATTTAGTTGGCTACAAAATTCTTTGTCTATGAAAGAAATTACCTTGTTTTGAATCCAATTGTTATACACGAGTTTGCACTCAAGCGTACCAAAATTCATATAAGTAAACAAAGCTATACTCATAAAGTCGTACAGTGGACCACGATACTCAGAGTCTATCAAAGTTCAATCACATGAATAGATTTAGAAGATGGATATGGAGATGATGAAGTTTGCACATGTTGACTAAGGTAAACGGTGTTTCCCATACGCTCCCATTGGTCTTAATCCTTATATTAATATCGACTCAGCTGATATATACAGGGGTCCCAGCGGTCGATTTATTGAAAATAAAATAATTATTTATTTATTTACTTTTTTTTTAATTTTTTTTATTGGTCAAGTTCAATTAAAATAATGGAGCTTGATCTCAATCATTCTACTTCATCCTGGCGACGGTAACAAGTCGATACTATTGCCCCACCAAATCATTTAGAGAAACACAAAATTACAAAAATAGAAACATAAGGTGATATGGTTAACATGATTCCGAGATATGGTGACGACTATCATGTTATTTCTAACACCCGGGCTTTGTCCTTTTATGAATAGACTTTTTAACTGGGTTTCTCAACTCCTATAGCCAAGAAATTGGTTTCCATCTACCTAGAACGGTTAGTGTCATCTTGAATTGTTCACAAGTTTTTAAATTTTGGAGTTTCTGGTACAGCTAAATTTTTAAAAAATTTCTCCCTTACACCAAACTTAAATTGAACATAATCCTCGACATTCTAAAGATAAATGAATGAAAGTATGAACAAAGAGAAAATAATGAACAAAGTAAAAGAGATAAGGAAAGATATTACCAGCACCGTGTACCAAAAGCATATGGGTTGCCTCCCATAGAGCGCTAAGTTTAAAGTCTTTAGCTAGACCAAGAAAGGATTAGTCGTAATTTACGAATCATACAATAATAATCTGAATAATTGTGGATCCTTGAAGTCAATAGAATTTGACTCACTCAGTTGACCACAATGGAATATACTAAATTGGTGTCCATTCTTAGAAAAATGTGTCGATTATAATTTCCTAAAATATTCGGGTTTAGTTCCTAAGAATTGACACATTTGAAGTCGAAACACCTAAATTTGGTAAATAAAATATGGGTGAGACAACAAAATCAATCATGGTATCATGGACCGGGTAAACCACATCAACCATACGATGGGTTTCTAACAACTGAATTTCTCTCTGGACATGATTATGTTCAGGAAACCGTTCTTGAAGATAATCTCTTCATATGGTAGAGCCACAAACATCAAGTCCCAAGTGAGGAACCTTTATAAGAGTCAAAGGGTTACCACGGGGAGAATGATATTCACTCCCAAACTTAAGTAGTTTGTATCATTGGATAGACTAGTTACAATTTCCTTAATTTATAAATTATCAGATTTAGGAAAATGGTCATTATTTTATCTAGGTTGTAATCAGGTGGGTTGCCTTCACTCACATTTAAACTCTCTACAAGTCTATCATCTACGTCAGGGACTATGGTCTTTGAATTGTTGGACTCTAAAACACTAGTTTCGGGATAAACTCGTTCCTCTAAACCATCATCGTCTTCATAATAACAAAGAAATATTTCACCGTCTATAATAATGGTATCTCTAGTTAAAGCATTTTCCTCTTGAATAAGTAAATAATAATTAATATTACTAGGATTTAAACTAGAAAAATCATTATTATCATGAAGCTCAGGGGGTGTAAAAGTTTCTTGATCAGTATGACTACGAATTTCTAATTTTTCATCAACATTATCCTCATCATCATAAAAATATGAAGATGATTGAACCTTATCTAAACAAGTGGTGTCTTCAATTATAACCTCTCCCTCTAGATTAGGTAAATATTTATCATTATTATCAAGGGTAAAATTGGAAACACTATTTTGGCATTTAAGTTCATTTTGAGCAATATTAGTATTTGACCATTCATCTTCAATTTCTCCAAAGGTCTCATGAATTTGTTCCTGCACTATGTATTTCTCAAATGACTTTTCATTAAACTGCTTAAGAGACTCACTAATCATTATTTGAGATTTGCGTGAAGTTTCAATGAATTTCTTAAGCGTTTCTTCTAAAGAAAGACTCGTCTTACATGAAGAAATGTGTGACATGGAATTCTCATACTTCTGTTCAGTTTCAACGGATTGATTGAGTTCATTATTAAAAGAAACATAAGAATTAAGAATTTGAGAAGTTTTCATAAAACGCCAGAGGGTATCTTCTAAAGATGGACTTTCATAAGAAGAATTATGTGGCAACTGTTTGACTAAATCATCCCTATGTGACTCTTCATAAAAAATTTCCATTATTATGTCAGATTTACGTGAACATTCAGTCAACCTCTTGAACGAACTTCTAAAGAAATATTTTGATCATAAGAAGTATTTTGTTGCAACTGCTTCACTAAATCTTCTAAAGATGGAGAATAAACATTTTGCTCAGTATAATATTGCTCGTTTAGTCGTTCGTACAACTCGTGAGTGTGCGAATAGTAATTGGGATCACTATGGTATTAACCATAACCTCCAGATGGTTGGTAGTGACCCCAAGTACTATCTATACTATGGTCATAGCACATGTAATATCCATTTTGAAATTCAGGCCGATAATCATTGTATTGGTCCTCATAATACTAGTTCGACATTTTTTTTGGTACACGTGCAAGTGCGAGGTCAACTACAATTGGGTAGACTCAGGTTACCTTAGAAAAATATACCTAGAGTCAAAGACTGGTCAAAGGTACATGGCTAAGGCTTGTGGAATTTCGACTGATAACGCCTAGAGGGTTCAATGTAATATTACACGTGTTTTCCTAAAATTCGGTAGCGGACGATGCAAATGATGTGTGTGCACGTGTTTTTTTTATATATCCAAAATAAAATAAAGAAAGAAAATAATAAAACTAAAAATTTAACTAAGAATATAAAAAAAATCCTAATTTACTTATTTACAAAATGAAAATCTAAAGAAAATAACAAAATAAAAGTTGGATTATATTACTTACTTTTTTTTGGTAGGCAACTTCCACATTAAATGTAGAATATTTCCTGCACAACAAAACTAAGGAAAATACCCAGGTAAAATTTAAAATAAAAATAAAAATAAAAATAAAATAAAGAAAATCCTAAACTAATTAACACAAAATTAAAGAAAAATTTAAAATCACAATTTCTAAATCCCCGGCAACGGTGCCAAAAACTTGATGGGATTTTAATTAATGCCGCAAGTGCACGGATGTCGATTAGACAGTATGCAAGTACAGTTCGTTCCACGGGGATTTTGGAACTACAATTCCTGGTTTTAAATTAATTTTAGTGTTAATGACAAATTGATTTTGCTAATTTAATTCTAAAAATGAAACAAATACTAAAAATGATAAATAAATAAAATAAAAACCTAGGACTCGAGATTTCATCACTACTACGCAAACTAGATGTTTGTAACTATTTTCTATAATTTTCTCAATTTATTACTCAAAACGATTTCGGAGAAAATGTTATATTTTGGAAAATATGTAAATTTTATTCTAATTATTGTTCTCAAAAGATTAACAATTATCTTCATTATAGAATGTTATTCTCTAAAGAAAATATTTATAACAATTTATTTAAGCATTAAAGGACACATGAAGAAATTATTATCATTATAATAAAGAAATAGGACCAAGGGAAAAATTATAGAAACTATTTATAAAATACTAGCAAACACAATAGGACTTCCTCTCATTATAATCAGTGGCTTCTCTGGCTCACGCCAGCCTCCCTTGTGTTGTACCCATCTACTCGTATTTATACTAGAACACAAATCCTCTTCCAATTCTTCTAATCAATGTGTAATCTCGGCAGAATATTATTTTTCTTGATCATCATATCTCGGTTTGATTTTATTTCTCTTTGTGATAAATTTGTTTCATCTTGGAACAAGTTGTTTCCTATAAAGACTCGAGAATATATCTTCTCAATAAAACCAAATTTAAACGAGATAAACTCTCAGAGATTTTAACAACCAAGATAGTCTTCTTTCCATTTTTTACGTCAATCTGTTTCATGCCTGAGATCTTCCTTTGCTTGATTTGACGTGTTTAAGGGTTAGAATTGTGGTTGCTCACTTTGGCCTAATTATAAAGGTTCAATTCCTTTCTCTCATTGTAATTCTTTTATTCTTTTATCTATAATTTATTTTGCTGATAAATTATATGTTTAAGCCTCATAAAAACTCCTCTAGTTTAAGCAAGAAGATATTCGTGCTTTAATTCCTTAAAAATTTCCAATAACTCAAGTTCCAGATCATGCCAAAGTTTCTGCAATTGAGAATAAAAATTTCCCGCCATTGTTGAATTTGAACAAGAAGTAGGTGGGTGCCTTTAACAATTTGGTTGGTTCCTTTAGTAATTTTTCAGGGTGCCTTTTTTAACACTTTTTTAGTTCATTTTTCCACAATCGTTTATTCTTCCAAAAATACCTACAAACACAATAAAATAACATTATTAATAGAAAATTTGAGTAATAACAATATAAATATGAGAACAATTAAGACACAAAAAATGCGTCTATCACAAGGTTGCTACTAAACTGCCTATATGGGTTGATGCTATGCACAATGAGTATAATGCACTTATGGAGAATTGAACTTGGAGTCTTGCTAAACCTACTACAGACATGAATATTCTTGGATGTAAGTGGGTGTATATAGTAAAATTGAATGTTGATGGCACAGTTGAGAGATACAAGGCAAGGTTGGTGGCAAAGGGGTTTCTACAACAAGATGATGTTGATTATTCAGAGATTTTTAGTCATGTGGTTAAGTCAATTACAATTCGATGTGTTTAACTCTGGCACTTACTAGAGATTTGCCTATTCAGCAATTGGATGTTTCAAATGCATTTCTTCATGGTTTTCTTAGTGAGGATGTATACATGGAACAAGCTACATGTTTTATTTCTAAGGAACATCCAGATTATGTATGTCATTTGAAGAAATCTTTGTATGGATTAAAACAAGCCCCTAGAGCTTGGTTTGACAGATTCAGCTATTTTCTTCTTCAACATGGTTTCATCAGGTCATCTTGTGATCATTCTCTATTAATCTATATTACTTCTAGTGAAATATTGATTTTTATTATTCTTATTGGGTCTTGTTCTACTGCGGTTAAGAATTTTATTCATATCTTAGGCACTGGATTCTCTATGAAAGACCTTGGTCCACTACATTATTTTTTGGGTATTGAGTGTGTCGGATCCTCTTCTACTTCTTCACTCTTGTTGACTCAACATAAGTATTTTATTGATCTTCGCCAGGTAGCTGATACGCTTGGTTGCAGACCTAGTCCTACTCTTGTTGGTAGTGGCCCAAGACTGTCCTTATATTCTGTCATTACTTTGTCTTGTCCCACTGAGTATAGAAGCCTATTTGGTGCACTTTAGTATCTTACACTTACCAGACATGATATTACATTTGCACTGAACTATGTTTCACAGTTCATGCATTGTCTTTCATATGCTCATCTTCTTCTTGTCAAGAGGATTCTAAGGTACATTAAAGGGACTCTAGGCTCTAGAATAACTCTTTCTGCTGGTGATGTTTGCAAGGTCACAGCCAATTCTGACTCTGACTTGGTTGGTTTTCCAGATACAATAAGATACTATTTTCCTTGGTACTTCTCTAGTTTCTTGGTCCTCCAAGAAACAACCTACTATCTCTTGCAGTTCTGCAGAGGCTGAGTATAAAGCACTAGTTGTCACTAATTCTGAGTTATATTGGATCTCCTCTTTAATGTTGGAGCTAGGTATTTCTCTTACTGCTCATATTATACTCTATTGTGATAACCAGAGTGCTGTCAGCGTTACATCCGGCCCTATTTTTCATGCACGCACAAAGCATATTAAGATTGACTATCACTTTGTGCGTGACTTGATCTTAAATGGGTTCTTGAAGATTACTTATATACCTTCTATGCATCTACTTGCTGATCTCTTCACCAGGGGCTTTCCATTTCGATTTTTAGGTCTTTATCGGTCAAGCTTATGTATTTCACTGATACACAGCTTGAGAGGGAGTGTAAGGCAGAGTAATTGTGCAGTTTTAAAGCTTTTTTGTTATTTTTGTTTTGAGTCTGTTAGGGTCACATGTGTATGACACCTGAGTCGTTGTCATGTGTGGATGGTATATGTGACAGCCTGTCAGTGTACGTTAGCTTTCTATAAATGTTTCTCATCCACTCTCTTGTAATGTTAAGTTCAGTTATAACAAATTTATTTTTTTCTCTAAATATGAATTCTATCACTTTTACGATATTGTTTTAGGTTTTACTTATTTTTCATCCCCATTTTTCCTAATCTCATTCAATCCACACAAATCATTTTTTATTTAATTCTTTTTAGATTGGGTAAATAAAATTTATATGAATAACTTTCATCTTCATCCATTATCTACCTTCTTCCACTCTCTCTCGATCGAGAATCTAATCCTAAATTATTGAATGAACTTTATTATCTTCCACTCTCTCTCTCGATCGAGAATCTAATCCTAAATTATTGAATGAACTTTATTGGTGAATTCAAGCTTAGTATATTTTAGCATACGTGATGGTTTAGTTTCTGATTCATTGAACAACTCTAAATATATCAACATCTGTAAGCTATAAATAAAAACCCTAATTAGAATAACTCTATAACTCTCATCGAATATCAATATCTGTAAATAAACCTAAAATAAATCCCTCAGTAAGAATAACTCTGTATCTCTAATAGTCAAGAATTCCAACGAGGTTATGGCCATGAACATACTCTCAAGGTTACCTGTGGAGATTATACCACGTTTTGTATTAAAAGGTTGTTGCAATTTATTTAAAACCCTTTGTTTTTATAAAACAACACGCTATTGAAAACAACAATAATGTTCTCATGATGGAAGGTCGTGATTGCACTGGAGTTTCCAAGCTTTTCTCTTTGGATATTGATTCTTTGATATCGAACGAGAATACCAGTTTCGAGAGAAAGGGAAAAAGGAAGATGATGGTGGATGAAGAATTTTGTCTACCCATCCTATAAAGTTAAATAAAAATTGAGTATAGATAAGATTTAGGAAAAATGGAGATGGAAAATAGGTAAAACCTTGTTTTATATTATATGTTATGTAAGTTTTATAGTAGAATCCAAGCTATTACAAGCTTGGGAAATGTCAGGTTTAATGGATTTCCAATTGGTTCTTTTACACTTTTCTGAGCCATATTGAATGGTTCCTTGGAAGAGAGCTTGAACTCCAAACTAAAATGTGATTCACAATAACACTCATCGCGCTCAATCTTCTTGTTGATTTTGTTTCTAATTTTGATTGTCCCTGCCTGTCTGTTGATCTTGTGGGCCAAAGATTGAGTGTTGATCCTTTTTGACATTTTTGAACCTACTTCACTTTCCACCGTTAGACTTGCTCTTCCATGAACTATTCCATTATATTGGACTTAGACGATGAAAGTCTTCCACCGTAAAACTTGCTCATCAAATTGGAGCAACTCTTAAAGCGGAGATTTTCCAAGTTCCAAGTTTCGTGCCACATGCACATTTAGAATAGATCATAGATGAGCAAGTCTAATGGTGAAAGGTTTCAAAGCGTCAAGTCTGCTGACACTAGAAGTCAAGAAACCAGTGCTAATATACTCTTGATGCTTCATCTTAAACTACAAAATCAACAGTCAGAGAAAGAACTCAGGTTGTTACTAAATACTCCGCAATTATCGTATTTAGGTTGGATTCGAAACTATCTTCCACGAAACCATAATTGTCGTATTTAGGTTGGATTCCAAACTATCTTCCACGAAACCTAGGAAAATAGCTTGGAAAAAACATATTTGGACCCAATTTGGAATATTAGATTCCACATTTTTTGCACGTTTTCATAGCTTGGAAAACTTGCTTTAGTATAAATTAAAAACAATTAAAGCCCATTTGGTATGATTTAGGAGGTTTTCTGGGGCTTTGACTTGATCTTAGTATAGTGATTGATGGTTAAAAAGAAGATACTGAACAACAGTGGCAGAACTGTTTGATGGCATGTGCTCCTGTTCTTACCTTTTAAGAGTATTTTTGCTGCCGGGACTGAAACTTCATCAATTACGGTTGAAGGGGCAGTGGCAGAACTGCTGAGGAACCCAAGAGGCCTGACAAAGGTGTAACCAGAGGTTAGACATGTCCTGAACAGAAATAGAAAGGTCGATGAAACTGAGCTGCTTTGAATTAAATTATTTACAATTAGTTATCAAAGATACACTAAGATTACAACCACCTCTTCCATTTCCACTCCCAAAGCAATCCATGGAGATATGTTGTATTAATGGGTATGAGACACCAGCGAAAGCCAAAATCATCACAAGCGCATGGGCAATCAGAAAAGATTCAGACTGTTGGAGTAATGCTGAAAGCTTTGAGCAGAGAGGTTCAATGACAGTTTGAATATACTGCTTTCACATTCCTATGTTGTTGGTGCACCCAAAAGAACCAGTCCTGATGAACTTCCTCCATCAACAGAGCTGCTGGAGGGAAGCTGCATAAGAAGCTAAGTTGATTAATATGATCATCACTCAACCAACTAATGACAGTACACTTTCGCATGCCGCGAAAATTATCAAGAACCAATTTTAATAGCACTAAATAAGAGCATGAGATAAAGTCTGTGAGAATATGTCAATAATCAATCCATGGATACAGAACAAGTATCACAAATCAAATACTCAAGGAATGAGATAACTGAGAATAAAAATAAAATACCTTCTTAACACCGGATGTTGACAGGAAGAATGGCTCTTTCTCTTGAATTCCACCATTTTCTACAAGAATCCTTTCTAAATCCTGAAAAAGAAAGTGCACAATATTAACTATATAAGCACAGTTTTTGTGCAACTAAATCCAAAAATATAGCTGGATAGAGGTATAAATTGTAATTGTCAAGAAATCGATTTCAAGTTTTTTTTGGCTCTTTACCATTCCTGTCAAGATTTCAAACTCGAGCAACTCATCCACAATATTTTGAAGCACCCTACGGTTCTTTTGAAGCATCTCATTCGCTTTGTCGTAAGCTAAATTATACATCTGTAACAGAAAAAAAGATTTAGCAAAATGGCAGGATCCTGTGAAAAAACTGTGCAATCTGTATCAGTACAAATCTACAAAAGCGACAAAATCATACCGCTTCAACTTTGGCTGCAATTTCATACTCATGCTTGTCACCCATACTCAAGGCTGTCGTCTGCAATCACAAAGGAATAAAGCACATAACAGCTAAACAACTTCCAAAAACAAACAGGGAAACCATGAAAGGCATATACCGCATTGCTAGCGTAGTAGACAGCGGGACTATCATCAGGACCCCATCCGTATTGAATCACCATACGAGTCGCTATCTGTTTAAAAGTTAAACATGCCATTATCATGGAGGATTAAAAAAATTCACCTAATTATATAGAAATGAACTAAAGATAATCACATTACTAGTAAGTGCAGAATACCAATTACCTCTTGACCCTGCTGAAGTTCTGACGCCGAAAGAAAATTATCCTCCCCAAATGGAAGTAGCATTTGAGATGCTATATATGAGCCAAAGCAGAACACAAGCTTCTTTTCAAGGTATGATCTTGTTTCCACATTTCCGTTAACTGATCCTTCACTCTTAGTCTTTGAAATCTTTGTGCACCCAATTCCCTATAAAGCAAGTGGTGACCATTTCATCAATCAACTCTAAAAAGAAGTGGACAGCTAACTTAACTACAGATGTCCAGAATAACAGTTGCGAACCGAAAATGGTCTATCGCACTCTCTTAGGTAGGTATCTATTAGTACAGCGATGCGAGATCAAAACAATCAGAAGATGCATGAGACAAACCAAAAAATGAATAACAAAAAGGACCAACCTCCCAAGCAAGTGGCTCAAGCCAAACGTTATCAACCACATCAAAGTTCGGAAGAAGAAGAGAGATAAGTGCCCGACCAGATGCCCACACAGCATGCGGGAACTTTGTCTCTCTAGTCCACTAGATTATTCACAATATCTTGTCAGTTTCAAAGCATAGCAAGAATATTGAAAAAGAAGGAACTATGCTTTTCAATTGTGGGAACTATGCTTGTCAATTGTGGATGTAATAGCTTCTACGAGACATAGTCTTACATCATCAAGAGGAGGGGTCAGAAATTCAATTCCATTGCTTATCTGGCCGTAAGGTTCCATTAGATCAACCACGCTGTTCAAATCCTCATTTGTCAATGAAAGCCCCATATGATTTACCATCCATCTGCTGCCCGCATTGACGATCTTGGTTTCCCTTATCCATCTTGGAACAGCAAAGCTGAAGGTCTACATATACATACGAGGGGCAAGCATTATATAATTGGGAAAAATGAAGAGTGTATAGAAGATAATGGGACATCCTATCTAGAATATAATATATGTACCTGAACTTAAAACAGAAAATAATGGACTTAAAAAATTTAATACAACCAAATTTCGGATCCACACACTGTTTCTTACCGCGAACCAGCTACAGTAGCTCATCAGCTCATCCGTATCAAGAAATTTGCTCCTGAAGGCACTACCTTCCAAGGCCACAGGAACAAGTTTTAGTTCTACAGGCCGCAAAAGAGCTGTTTTCTCAGCAACCTGAGAAAAGAGCATGTCCACAGTTAACAACAAATAACTGTAGATTCTGAGTGGAGAAAGTAAGGATTGAAACAAAATTTTCCAATTGCTTATGCTTCATCAAATAGAAGGTTTGCTTGTATATTGAACGGATATCTCAGCCATATACCAACAGAATAGCACATACATCGTTAAAAAAAAACAGTTTTTTCTTGTTAGTATATGTGTGATACTAAGTTAAAGAAAAAAATCAATGGGTGATGATCTCCCTAGCTGTTAAAAACTATACTGATGCATATAAACCTCATACTCACCCTCTTCCAGTCTACAAAATCAATAAGTTCATTATCCATTGTTTCTTTAGCTGCTATCTTTAGTATCTGTTCTCTTTCCATTTGAGTTGGCCGTTGAAGATGAAACACTCTGTCCATCCGACCAGGCCTTTGTAGGGCTTGGTCAATTTGTGCAAGATTCCGGGTAGTAGCCATCAGAACAACCCCATCTTGTTTCTCAAACCTTCACAAAAACCATCAGATTTATATAAAACATTTGTGGCTTGTGGGAAATCATTCTAAAGAAACCACTCTGAACATGAATCTCACCAAAATCAACATCTACATTAACTTTAATGTCATTTGAGTTTTACCCATCAAGTTCCACAAGAAGTTGATTTATAAAAGCTTCATGGTCCTGCTTTTTAGTGTGGATGTACTTCCCTCGGACACCAGCAAATTGGTCAAAATCCTCCACAAAGATTATTACAGGTGCCTATGCAATACAAAAATGTAAAAGGGTAAGTAATTTGTAACTATTTTAACTAAATCAAAACATAAAGTTTATTCAAACAAGAATGCCAAAAGAGAAGACCTTACAACAATAGAATAACCCCTCTCTTCAGTTATATCTCAATGACAAAATTAAATAATGGGAAACAAAAGCATTATTCAAAACCAGGTTTATAGAGACCAACCAATTCCCTTGCTGTTTGAAACAACTCCCGAACATTTGAAGCACTTTGACCAACCCATAATCCGGCCTCTAGTTGTTGAGCTTTAACTTCAACAAGAGGCACCCTAGCTTCAGCAGCTACAGCCATTGCTAATGATGTTTTGCCCGTTCCCCTCTCACCCACAATAAGGACTCCCTGCGATATTATGAAAATAGTTAGAAAGTCGAAACTCTATCCACACCCTTTCAACATGAGAATTCCAAAACACGAAAAATAGAAAGTAAATTCAACAATGCAACCAGCAGTTTCTTCTAGGATCTTTTCAGAAGAGTATACTAGGGCTACATACCCGAGGAGGTCGAGCACCCATTTCTCTGAAAGCACTAGAATTTTGTAGAAATGCCACAACTTCATTTATCTCCTCCCGCATAGAGTCAACACTAGCAAAATCCTTCAACCTAATTGGAGGGTTCTTTACCCTCTGCAGATTAAACAACAAACTTAAAAGTTGTTTACTGTGTTTTCAGTAAATTACTAAATATGCCATAAAGAAGATTTCAAAAGACTATGTAAATGTATTCAAACCTTCATTTGGTCGAAAGCAGTTGTTATTGGATCAACCCCCTCTTTTTTCCTCTTCAACGTTCTGCGTAACCTAAATTTGAAATAACCTTTCTGCAAGACACCAATGCAATCCAAAGCATCATTCAGCGGGATCTCGTAGTGATTTATGAATCAGAAAAAAAGAAATGACAGCTGATATACTCGTGACAGTAAGAAAATAAACAGCTGAAGAGAATCAGGAGCTAATTATTATTTTGAGAGAAGTAATCTCAAGGAAAGAGATCTAGATGATGTTTCATTGTCATTTTGTTTTCAGTAATTATAAGTATGTTTTTAGGAGGTTCCACCCATCCAAGACAGATTATTGATGTGCAGAGCGGCAAAAAACTGGAATCTGTACAAAAGTGAAAATGATTGCGTTGCTGACTCTGCAAATCTGTTGATTCTTTTTCCATAGTCACAAAAAAGAAAAGAAAAGAAAAGAAAGAGGACTTTCATTTTTCTAACATAACAATAATCCAACGATCTTATAGCTAGTTATATACGGCGTCTAAACTTCAACCATGATCATGAAACCAATAATTTGAGAGTAAGAGCTCTCTACATTCCTATGAACAGTTGGCAAGAGATCTAACAAGTTATATAACCTCCATATTGTATTATTACTTGAATAGATAATATCAGACTTATAACTAGAACCCTAATTCTTGAAAACTAAGACAAAAGTAATTGCTTAGTATGTGAAAAGAAGTGGAGATTGCCAGGTCTAATCTATGTCATGATCAACTTTTGTGTTTGCTAGCTACTATAAATTTGAAGAATATAACTCGATGCAGCAGATGTCTCTCTAGTAGAGCGGTAACTGTCAGGTGTTCACGCACACAGCCTGAGTTCAAAATTTGTCAGCATTATAATTACTCCTGTCGATCAAAAAAGAAAAAAGAACAGAATTCAATGCTGATTCAGAAGATAAAACAATACCACTCTCCGCAACTTTTCCTTGTTTGGATCTCTACGTATAGGTCCAAAACCAAGAAGTCTTGGAGCCTTTTTCTTCACAAGACGAAGCACGTTGAACAACACAAAGGCATATACAGCGCTCTTAATGTAAAACAAAAGGTACCAACGGATGCCATCTTTCTTTCTAGTTCTGAAACTAATATCTGCTGTTGACTGCCACTCCAAGTACCAAGTTGAGCCAACAGTTTGAAATGCTTCCTCTGGCCACGCCATTCCCAATTTCATCCGTACCTGAAGTCATATGGATATACACCATGACATGAGAAAGTTGTAGTTCTTTTACATATAGCATCAAACATGATTTGCCTCATCCGGGAACAAACAAATTTTCTGCTTTTTATGGAGCTCTTACCGGATAAGGAACAATAAAGTCCAGTACAGGAAAAATTATCATCATCATTATATCATCATTAAGATTTTGTATTTTCTCAAAACCCCAGTTTCTCCAATATGATACACTTTCAGACTTCCATAATCCAGATATGAATTGAGAAGAAAGACTTGTTGCCAGGAGAAACTGCTGACGGAGATCCAATTCGGTAAGTGGAATCCACATCAATTGAACAGCAGTTGGAACACCAGAAGCTAGCAATTTAAGGTAAAGCCCATCAAACCCTCCAAAATCTTCAAAAAGAGTTTCATATTCCTGCCGTAACAACACTTAGAAACATTAATGGGAGAATAAAAGTAGAGAAAATTGAAACTTTTATGGATATATGTGTATAACCTGGACATTGACATAATATTCCTTGTCGTCACCCTTGAAGCCAACATACATGGCACCCCAATCATGCCTAATGCGGGCACTCTCTACAAGCTTCTTGGAAACAGCATAAGGAACAGCAATAGGGTCCATTTCCCACCTTTTCTTTTCATCATTATACCATGTCTTCCCGACCACTCTATCTCTTTCCAAGAGGATGCGTTCCTGAAATTAAAATACTCTAACTAGGTCATTACACAAAGCCATCAAATGTTTCCGGAACTAGGTAAAGAAGACTAAAAGCTTAGACCTACCTGTCTCTGAGCGATATACTGTTTACCAAAGTCTGTATCTTCTAACAAATCTCTTTTCAAGTCCGCTTTAGCTTCTTCTCGCCACTTCTTCCATCCATGGAATAGATGAGATCGAATTGCCTTTGGAACAACGACCTCCTTCTCTCCAAACATCCATTTTAGTTCAGCTTCGGGGTATCCCTTCACAACCTCATCTACAGGTGTAGATACAAGAAACTGCTTCTCATCCCCAAACTTTCCCATTTTCTGTCTTATGCGAGCTTCCACCTTACTCTGAAGCTCTCTCGACTCCTCTAAGGCATTTTTTATATCTACAACAAAACCTTTAGTATTGCTGCGCATAGGAAGTTTAGAATCATCTTCGACATCCAAAACAGCTGGCAGTATCATTTGTTCCCAGCATTCTCTTTGTGCCATTTCTAAATCGCGTCGGATATCAGATCTGGAGAGCTTAGTGGTAGTACTATCTGGCACACTACAAAGCAGTGCTACAATGAGTAAGTATAACTTAGCAGTACTATAGTAAGTAAAATTTAATGAATGATATAATACCTTTTTACATTCTGGCTTCTCAAATCACGTACGAATCTCTCCACCAACAATTCAGCTTCACGTGCAATAAATGAAAGCTCTCTAAGTCCAACGCTGTAAGCCATTGTTTCCTTCCTCAAAATTATATCTTCGATCTCATCTATCTTAACCGCAATCTCATCATACTCCTTCTCAGCAGCTTCCATAGACTTCTCTAATCTTCTTATCTTTTCTTTCTCCTCACCATCAGCATCAACCTTCTTTACATAAGTATTCTTCTTCTTTGTCACAGAAACAAATATCTCCTCCGACCTTTTAACCAATTTCGATAACTCATTTTTAGGCTCTCTCAGCTCATTACTCACCAAATCAAGAATTTTTCCTCGAAGTTCCTCTTTTCTCAATTTAACCTCTTTCAACGCTCCCCTAACTTCTTTAATATCACCTTTAGACGACTTAGCTTCTTCAATCCGCTGAAGAAGTACCAATACTTTACCTAGTAACTCTTGAGTATAATCCGAGTACTCATGATCCTTCTTCGTTTGTACCTCCTCTTTTTTCTCTTCTCTAGTAAACAATCCAGCAAATGACACAGCAATTGCAGGTTTTTGAAGTTTCTTTACTGGTACAAAACCAATAACAATACAAAACAAAGCTAACACAATAGATTTCCGGACCCATTCCAATAAACTCCCATTCTTCTGTCCAAAACTCAAAATGGGGGTGCATGTATTCTCTTGAATTAGACACTTTGAGGTAGAAGAAACACTAAATGACACAAATTTACTGGTTCTTTGAATGAAATTGTAATGTCTGTTTGAACATTTTACATTAAATCTTCTACTACTATCACTAAACTGTTTTCGACTTAAAATACTGGGTTTCGAGTTAACGGTAAAAGAAAATGAAGAGAGTAACTTTACCTTAGAAGGTGGAGTACCACCATCATTGATGGAGAATGGATTACTGAGAGTGGATTCCATGAAGAAATTCAGAAGTATAAAAGAATTTGAAAACTAGGGTTTAGGATGGAGATGAAATTGAGGATTAGAGTTTCGTGATACTTCCATCTCTAGGGTTTAATGGATGGGGAAGAAAAGAGAGAGGGAGACACTCTTCCTGCAACTACAAGGGGAAGAAGTGAGGTTTGGGTATTATCTGAGGAACTTATGAGGTGTGTAAATAAAACGGTGGGGCTTGTAGAATTAATAAGAAGTTTTATGAAAAGATAAAATAGGTTATCCATGTTAGAACCCTTTTCTATATAGTTTTATAAATGGCTAGATTATTTTATTTGATTAATTTTAATAAATGGTTAGTTTAGTTAATTAATTTGATTAGATTATACTTTCTCTGTTTCTGGAAAAAGTGTTATTATCATTTTTTTCATTTTAGTTTAAAAATAGGTCAATTTAAAAAAGTGATAGTAACTCTTTTCCTGAAACATAAATAGTATTAAATTAGTTATGTAGATTATAGTTAGGATTAAAGTTAGAGAATTATTTTTATTTTATTTTTATGAGTAGAGAAGAAGAGGAGCTTTTGGAGCAAAAAAAGTGAAAACCAAAATGAAGAATTCATAACTCAAAAACACTCAGGTTAACTACCAATAGCTTACTAATGGTCCAATTTTTTTATTAAAATCGTCGAATCAGTGTGGGAAAACAAACACACAATGTAAGGGTCGTCATGGTCGTGAGGTTACTACCATGACGATTCTGCAAAGGTCGTCATGGTCGTAACATCCAACACTGACGACCCTTACCTGCAAGTTTATCAGGCTATGAAAAATCGTCATGGTCGATAAAAATAGACCATGACGATGCTAACTATATCATCTTCACTTTTTCCTGGATGTTTTAGTGTGATAGGGTCGCATCGGTTCACACCCTAAACCATGACGACTCCAATCTGCCATTATTTAGGTGAGTTGGAGTCGTCATGGTCGATACCAATAGACAATGACGACCCATTAGATTATGAGGTCGTTATGGTTTATTCGTCATAGATTATATAAATAGGGTCAGCATGCTTTAGGTAAAAAGATGCGACCCTAAATAGACTCTTCGTCTTCAGGAAAAATCAATAAGGGTTGTCATGGTCGAAAATCAAAAACAATGACGATTTTTGATAATTTTAAAATGCATATGAAAAGTCGTCATGGTCTAAGACTTGGGACCATGACGACCTTTACAAAATTGATTTCAATTTTTTTTGGAGGAATAAGGATCATTAGGAAGAGAAAAAGAGGAAAGGGAGAATGATTTTAAGTTTTCATTTCAAAACAGAAAGTGGATAATAGATATAAAGATATTAGGATTTTAGGATTATTTATTAGAGAAGGGTAACTTAATATTTATACCATCTTTTAACCCTTCTATAATTTTTGGTGTGTGGATAAATTTGATGTAGCCCCCTATTAATTCGACAAACCCCTAATTAAGCCAGAAAATAAAACCACATACGAATTCAAGTTAGGGTTGAACTTTAAAAGCACCCTAAATTTTCCTTTTGACAGGCTCATCCATGCCTACATTGCAGAAAATGAATAGATTGGAATCAGACACAAGCACAAGCTTCACAGGCACAGCCATTTCTTTTTAGCATGGTCCTATCTTGCACTCTACAGGATATAGCTTCTACCCGTAATGGCTCCTTTTCCGAACAACTCCATGAAGCTGACACTGTACATTGTCATCCCTCTCTGGCTAGTGCATTTGGGAAATTCAAGTGCCTTCAAATTATATATCTAGATAATTGACTGCTTTTGTACCAGCATCTTTAGCTAGTCTCTGTGTTCTCCTTGCAAAGGGATGCTTGTAGGTATATTTAACCACTCACTCCGACTTTCTTTCCTACAGAATGAGCAAATAGGCAACCCTTACACGGCCGCTTGTTGAGGAAGGCTTGGGAATATGGATTCCACCATATTTTCGGCTCTTAGGCAGTGTTCTCAAAGCAAGGAATCTAATGCTTTTAAGGAAGACCAACCTCGTAGTAAAGATAAGAAATCACCAGGAAATCGTTCACCCCATATACCAATCCTTGCATTTCGATACAATAACTGTACCGGTAACGCTTAACATATCATTAATGCTAAACACTAGATCTCAAAACATGAACCCAAGAACAAGGTCAAGTGTGTGACAGCACCACCCTAATAAGTAAACTAGAACCAATTTTACCTATAAACTACAACATATGCAGAGGAAATAGGAAACAAACCAAAAAAATCAAGAAATGTAGGATGGAAACAAATACATTATCAAGTAAATTTTCTGCCCAATGCACATCACCAAATTTTCTATTAATTCACATTAAAACTCGAGAATTTAATCAGAATTTCATTTTAATCTAAGTTTGCAATCAAAATAAAAATAAAATCAGAACACAATCTAAAGTGTCAATGTGGCTGACTACTTCGGACATAAGTTGTGTCTACAGTATTCAGCGTATGTCCAAACCAAAATTGATAGACAGTACGTGACAGGACTTTCACAAACTCCTTTCCTCTTAGGTTGTTCTCAAAATTCACAGGCATATCTTTCAAATGCAACTCATTGAGCGATTTCAGAAACTTAAAACCTTCTGGCACATCATCCATATACTTCATCATCCATATACTTTAGATTATTCAGTTTTAACATGTAAGCTGTGACATGGCTCTTTCCTCTGTTGTCCAGCTCTGTAGTTTGGTGAGTGACATCTCCAAATGTTCGAGTTGAGGAAATCCATTTGCTGAACATATCATTTCATGTTGGAACAATTGCTGATTTCACACCTGCACAATAAAAATTAAACACACAAAAAGGGTTACGGCTGAGTCACGACCAGGTCATTTTCTTTAAGACGTTTGTGGCTCTGCCTCTTCTTTTGTGCTAGCAGTTCGATCTTCTTCACAACGCCCCCAGGATAAAACAGCCGAGAAAATCTCTTTTCAATCTCTCACGCACACAGTGGAGATTGAACACTTTCACTCTTTCTTTTTTTTTTTTTTTTTTTTCTTACTTGCTCAGAAAACCTTAGACTTTTTTTCTTATTCTACTCACACAAAAAGAAAACTCTTCATATATCTCTTTTGTTTCTCAAAAGACAACTTTATTTCCAAAATTTTCAAATCAAACTTAATTGCGAATTTTTTGAAATTAATTCTAACTTAATTTCTGCAATTAAAAAACGATGAAAACGTAAACACAATTAAATGCGGATAAAAACTTAACTAAGGAAGTAAAACGTTTTTCAAAAAAATCTTTTTCAAATTTCAAAAACTAAATTTGAATTTCAAGAGACCTCCCAAGACCCCCAAGGCCCCGCTCCCGGACTAATGTTATACACGGGTACGTGCACATATACACCCAATTGTAGGGGAGGGGGTTTAAACTTGTGACCTAACTTGGAAAGCACAAAATCCTTTACCACTAGACTAGAGATTGTATGTTGAAATAAATATGAAAGAAAAATCTTTTAAACATATATCCCAACATTTCACAACCGTCATATGCCCTGTTCAGGGATGAAAGATGTGGTAGCATCTCTAGTGTTGGCATCGGGTCTGCCTTCAAATTAGTGTTAAAAAGTATCAAGGTGGTGAGGTTTGGGGAATACTGTTGTAGATCTGGTAAACACTCTAGGTAGCAATACAGAATTAGATCAAGGAGATGGTAGCAACTGGGAAGATGTACCTTCAATGGAGTTCGTCGAAGCTTCATCAATGGATCAAAAGTGACCTCATCAGGGCTCTGAATCCAGAGAGATTGAAGATTACTGCTTACACTGGTTCTATTGCTCAACTTGGAAAGAGTCGCAGATAATGCATCCATATCAGTTTGACGTAATACTCCTGTCATCTTTAATTTTTGAAGATTAGTCAACTTTGTTACATCATTTTGTACCCAGATATCGACATCTATGTAGTCTAGAGTCTTGAGGTTTGTCAAAGTATCGATCCGCACAATCCCTGTCCAACTTCCATATAGGTGCCTTGGTTGCCCTAGTTTCGATATTGTTTCAGGAAGCTTGCATTGAGTATTTCCCCACATATTCAAAGTTTGTAGCATCTGCAAGTTGCCTATGGATGCTGGAAGCTCTTGCAGATTTGTTTCCTCCAAACCTAAGTATCTCAGGTGAATCATTTTACCAATTTCGTCAGGTAAGATTAAGGGTAAGTTGTTTTTGTCATACCTGGTGTAACCAAGATCTAGCACCCTCAATAATTTGAAACCTGTGTAGAGTGACCTCAATTCATTCTTCAGAACTGTAGTGGTGGTGTTCATGTTGAATATCATAAGGGAACGTAGGCTCAGGTGGCCGCAATGCTCAAGGACATAGCTCTGAATCTCTGAATGGGTAGCAAGACGACGTCCTCGTGAAGTTGCTGTCAATGAAGGAATATCTTCCTTCCCAAAAATTTGTAGAAACCTTATTTTCTCTGCTTTAGAGACAGCTAGGTCTCTCAGCAGATCATGAATCGCACACTCGACGACCCTTCTCCGCGAACCTTTTGGTACCACCTGAATCATGCTTCTCTCAATTAGCTCGTTCAAGTAGATGTCCGCTACTTCCTTCATATCTTCTCCTTGTGGTACAAATCCTTCATTAACCCACAACCATATCAATTTCTTGGTATCAATCACGAAGTCTTCGGGGAATGGAGAAAGCATGACTTCAACTGGAATGGCAAACCTTCATAGCTTAATGCTAGTACTCGAGAGGTTTCATCTTCGCCTTTCATCAACTTTCGGCCAACGGTCTGAAGGACTTTCTGCCATTCATGTGGGTTCGGTGACTTTTTTGAGAGTAGACTTCCCAATACGATGATGCCGAGTGGCAAGCCACCACATTTTCGGACCATTTCTCTTCCTAAATCCTCCAAATGCGGAGGACAAAAATTAGCAACACCACCATTGCTGCCACGAAATGCTATCTTACAGAACAACTCCCAGCTCTCCTCTTTCTTTAAGAACCTTAGTTGGAAGGAGGGGTATTGAGATCAGCACTTTCAGCAATAGTCATTTTTCGAGTTGTTAATACCACTCTGCTTCCGTTGTTCTTGTCGAGAAAGGCTCTTTTCATGCTTTCCCAAGCTTTCGGGTCCCATACATCATCGATGACCACCAGGACGTTCCAAATATTCATAAAGAAATCTCTCCAAATCTTCTTCGGTTGAGTTTTCCATTATCTCCAAGTCTTGTTTAGATGGTTTCCTGAAAAACTTGATAATTCTCTTGAAAAGATCTTTAGTGTTGTACTCTTGAGACAGGTATACCCACGCTTGGTGATGGAAACGAGACTGAACCTTACTATGATTATACACCTTCTTTGCAAGGCTGGTTTTGCCTAGACCTCCCATACCAACGATAGATATCACACATCGTCTAGTTGCTGCCCTGTCATTAGTTTATCCAACCCCTCCACAGCATCGTTCAAGCCTATAAAGTCCTCTCCATCAGCATATGGAGAGGACCTTCTTGCAAGCCTCAACCTCTCTCTTGCAGAAATTGAACCCCCGCCACCTGTTAATTCTCTAAGATTTCGTATTTCATAAATGTCTCTCTTGATAGATAGATCACTTAGTCTTTTCTGAATTGCCTTGATTTTTCTGCCTATATTGTGAAGTTTTTTTCCTTTGTTGCTGATGCCAGCATATTTGTTGAAAATAACCATGAATCCTTTCATCCGAGGTGCTTTTTTTTCTTCCTCTATTTGGAGGATGAAGGTGTCAATAATGTCCTCTGCATCATAAGCAATGTCTCTAATTTCAGATACCCAATTTCGTATCATTTCATTTTCATCTTGCTTCAAATCTGCCTCTTTGAGAAAACCTTGCCTCCATTGTAATTCATTACGAAGCCACTCGACTTGATCCTTAATGCCATTCAGGAGTAGGACTTCTGAATAAGCAAATCACTGAGCCGCTGTATAACAACTGAAACAACAGCATCGGCCATTTTGTAGCAAAAACAATGGATATCCTGCTCTTTTCTCTATGGAAATTCTATTGCAGAATAGCAAGCTTTTTTTTTGTTTGGAACTGCAAAATAGCAAGTGTTGCACAAAACATTCCACCAAATCCTTAAAATATATGAAGTGGCTATTCGACTTCAGTCGACCTATTATGATAGTATAACCTTTTTGACTCTAGAAACAAAAACTACCGTCAACCTTGTCTTTTTTTTTTGAAAGCAGTCAACCTTGTCATTCTCATACTTTCTGTGCTCCGTATTGGGATTCAACTACCAGAAAAAGTTAACAAAATTGAGTTTTTTAAACCAGCTACCT
The DNA here is from genome assembly GCA_023531435.1 of Papaver californicum. Taxonomy (NCBI): domain Eukaryota; kingdom Viridiplantae; phylum Streptophyta; class Magnoliopsida; order Ranunculales; family Papaveraceae; genus Papaver; species Papaver californicum. The sequence continues at coordinate 4,718,642 of JAJJMC010005943.1, read as the reverse complement.
AACCCAATTAACATTAGTGCTCTTAAAAGTGCACCAGTCCATCTTTATGGTCGAAAGTTCTAGGCAACAGAAAAATTATGTGCATTTTTTGTATCTGAAGTTTAGGAGTTAAGAAACAGGTGACACAAACTTAATGAACCTAGCGGTTCTGAAGGCTACACAAAAGGAATTTAAGGTTACGTAATAAAATAAAATAGGGATATTTTGAAGTAATTTTAAAAATCCCTTATCCATCTAGTTTAATTAGTGTTAATTAATTGTATTAGTTGTTAAATTAGTTAAATTTTAATTAATTAATTATTAATTTTTTTAAATAAAAAACTTTAAAAAAAAAAATAAAAATAATTTTAACAATCTGTAGTTTTAACAATTTCGATTACACCGATTATTTAATAAGGCTCAAATGGAAATTTTTTTCTTTCATAATCGGTAGTTTTGTCAAATTAGTTATCTACCGATTATGAAAGTAGCCCTAGAAATAATTTTTTCCAAACTTTAAAACTTTCGAATTTTAATACTTTCATAATCGGTAGCTTCGGCAAATTATTTATCTACCGATTATAAAAGTAGCCCCAGAAATAAGTTTTTCCCAAACTTTATAGTTTTCAAATTTTTCTACTTTCATAATCGGTAGTTTCGGCAAATTAGTTATCTACCGATTATGAAAGTAGCCCCAGAAATAAATTTTACCAAACTTTGAAATTTTCGAATTTTTCTACTTTCATAATCAGTAGTTTCGACAAATTGTTATCTATCGATTCTGAAAGTAGCCCCAGAAATAAATTTCAAACTTTAAAATTATGAATTTTTTCTACTACCATAATCGGTAGTTTCGGAAATTAGTTATCTACCGATTATGAAAGTAGCCCCAATTTTTCTTTTACCAAACTTTGAAATTTTTGAATTTTTCTACTTTCATAATCGTTAGTTTCGGCAAATTAATTATCTACCGATTATGAAAGTAGTCCCAGAAATAAAAAATTTCAAACTTTAAAGTTTTCAAATTTATCTACTTTCATAAACGGTAGTTTCGACAAATTTGTTATCTATCGAATATGAAAGTAGCCCCAAAAATAAATTTTCTCAAATTTTAAATTTTTTGAATTTTTCTACTACCATAATCGGTAGTTTCGGAAAATTAGTTATCTACCAATTATTTATTTTAGTTTACTAACAAAAAGTTTAATTAATTTTTATATAAATTAATAAAAAGTTATCAAAAAAAGTAAAAAAAAATTTGAAAAAAAAGAGTTAATTGATTTTTTTTTTTTTAAATTTCAAAAAGAATATCATTTTTTTAAAAAAAATTAATTAATTATAATTTAATTTAATTTTTTAAAAAGTATTATAAATATACTAAATAAAAAATATAGTTTAATATTTAAATGTTAGAAAAGTAAATTAAACTAGTAAAGGTAACTTAGTATTTTTACTATTTTAAAACATCTCTTATCTTTTATCCTTGGATGCGTATAAACTAAGTCGCCCTAATTTTTTTTTATGTAGCCCTCAAAAAAAACCGCTAGGTTAATGAAGAAGGAAAAAATGATAAAATTTAAATGCCAATTAGGTTTGTGCTTTTAAAAAGTGCATCTAATTTATCTTTATGGTCGAAACTACTTAGTAAGATCGACACTATGTGCATTTTCCTATTTGAATTCAGGAGTCAAGATGCAAGTGACACAAGCTTATGTAAAGAAGGAAAAACGAAAAAGTAAACACACTTCTGTAGCAGAATTGAAAAACACCTGAATTCTGGATGGAATAATTTGATGGCTTTCAGATTATTCCAAAACCACATAATTATCTAACTCATAACTCCTGTAGTGTTTTTGCCAATAAATCTCTGTAATGCATCCTGTAAAACAGTATCTAACTCATAGCCAATACAGTTAAAACTCATTCTCAACTGAACCATATCTTTCCAAGCCATATATATTTATTCCCACTAGACAAATGTCTGACAACAATCAACATAATGTTGGCTCATGAGTTGATAGACTCCATGAAGAGAAACCAAAGTAAAAAAAGGCTTATGGATGTTGTGCAAAGTTAATTTCGGTGGGTAGACACCAGACCAACAAGGGTTTATATCTTAAATCTTGGATACTATCATTTTATCTAGACATCAAGGCGGCTTGAACATCAAAGAAGTGGTATATGCAATAAGGCTCCCATCAGCGAAAGCTAAGGGGCTGGATTGCCAAACTACACTCACGAAGTGTAAATTAAAGAAGAAGAATGCAGCAAATATGGCTAAGAACGTGAATGAAGAAACAACTAAGGCAATGGAGAAGGAATCGAAGGAGTTGGGTAGCATGTCAGCGCATCCGAAGAAAAAGAAGAAGAAAGGAACGCCAGTTAAAAGGCTAAAGGTTAAGGAATAGACCAGCCATCCTCAAGTTTTGAGGGGCCAAACATCTTGTTTTGGCTATTTTAATGCCTTATCGGAGCCTTAGTGCTCCAAATTCTTTGTAACCTTATTTTGTAGCTCTTTTATTCTTTAATACAAACGGGACTTATCCAAAAAAAGCAATAAGGCTCCCACGACAAAACTGGCTTGGAGTGGTGTCTTCACCTCAAGCTTTGTTGATGCAAATCCTGAGCTATAAGGACTTCCCTAATGAAAACTCAATAACAGGTTTTATAAGAACAATGGATCTTAGGCGTGGATAAGTATGAAAAAGGGTTGGAGTTTGTGAAAAATATCCATCGTTGGGAGGTTTGAGATGGAAGCAGTATTTCCATGTATAACAACTTTCATCCACGAAGTACCAACATTACTTACTCCTCAGAAATGTACTAAAGGAATAACTTGACAAGCATACTTGCAGGTGGTTCTGGTTTTTTCTGGTAATTGTGTATGAAAATATCTCTTTCTAGGTTAATAACAATGGTCTTAGTAGTTCTATCACCTCAGTTTTGTGGGTTTTCAGTGGTTACAGGCTTGTTCTTGTTCAGTGCATTGTTCTGGTGTCAGGGTCTTAGGGTGTTAAGTCGTGTAACTTGTTTCATAAATGGGCCAACTTCATCAACTAAAATCCTCAATGGCGGTTCTTGTGAATTCCCAATGGGATACTAAATTTTCAGGTACTGGAGATGAAACATCAGAACAAACACTGTAACAAGTATCAGTATAAGGAATGCACAACAATAATGTGAAATTAACAAGACAAAACCAGGTGAAATTCCTCAGAATAAAACTCCAATATATGCATGGGATTTAGCAAAATCAAAGTCAAACTCCAATATATGCATGGCGTGACCCTTGGTGCGAGCCTTGGTGCGAGCCTTGGTGCCTGCGAGTGCACATGTATGCATTTGCCCACTAGTCCATTTCCCAAGTCCATATCCAATCCACAAGTTCTTTTCCTTTTATAGAACGTTTGTGGTAATATGCATGAACTTACTCCTTGGTTTGCCCAATGTGGGATAACCAAAGGTTTCTCATTCACTAAGAAGTGAAAATGGATGGCTATAATTCCACCCAAGTTTGGACTAGTGATCCTAGCACCCATCAAGCTAATTATAGTAATAAAATTAATTTAAGTAAGAAACTATTAATTTTAGTAATAACCATTTTATTTCCCAACAGATTTTCTGTAATAGTAACCAATCAAGTCATCAGTTTATGTATTGCAATCATTCAAAAAAAGAAAAAAGAGTTTATGGATTGAAATAAGGTGTCTATTCAAAAGTAATTTCGCTGAAAGGCACGCCATTAAGTGAACCTTCTTTGTGGACCAGTATTCATACAGGACCGTCTTACACTTCAGTCTAAACATACAGGGGTTCATTTTGTCTTTATTGTGTGCATTTTTCCATTCGAACTGCAAATGCCTTAACAACACAATTTTGTCAACAGTGTGTAATGTTTTCTCTTCGGCATCAACTGCCGATAACTAAACTGGAAATAGAAAATATAGAGGTTATAACATAATGCAATTTTGCGATAGTAAACAATCTTATTGACTCTAATGTTCTTCCGTTTTGTGGGGGTTTGTGCACCTATGCAGGGCCAGGCATGCTTGCTATACAACAGTTATGTATACACACATAGTTGGGAGATGCAATAAGGTTGACATTAGCTGACCACATAATGCAGAAGCCAGAGGAAAGATGCCAGATCACTCTTTCAATTTAAACAAGTATTTGAGAGCAAGAAAAGTGCTAGAAAGCACACAGGATCACAAAGAGAAGCAAACATAAAACGAAATAAACATAGCTCTAAGATGCAAATCCAACCCAACCGAAAGCAAAACCAGATAATGAGCAACCTGGGAACAGCAAGTGGTAAATTACAGCTTTGATGTTCAAAATTAACTTTGATATCATATTGTTACATTCAATAGAAAAATCCCACTAAATTGCAAACGAGGGACGACAACTAATGCTCACACTGCCGGAAGGTTTTCTTATGTTCCAGAGCCACTAGATCATCAGCTATATACAAGGATACACAGGTTTCTAGACATTTTAAGGTATCAAGGATCATGACCACATACTGCTAAAGCTAGTGAGTTCCTGGGCATATTCTTGTAATTCATACTAATTTGGAGTATTGGTGACAGAGCATGTTCCTCTACGTAATGCTTGTTCCGTATAAATTTCAACTTCAGCTGGTCAGTGCATGTCTTGCTCTACGTTTGGTTTTGAGGAAGTGGTTATAACTGGAATGAAGTGGTTAATTCCAAGTGAAATATTTCCAAAATGTTACCCAAGCCACTTGATTTTATTATTGGTATGTATTATTAACTTGATCTAACATCTGAACTCTCACTTTCTCTCATGATGCAGTTACAAATAATAATGTTAGTGTTACAATTATGCAACTGTTTCTTCATTCAGAGATGTAATTCGATGTTTCTGTCGAAGGTACACCAGTTGTACTGTGTAATAGATAAAATACCAGAAATGTATTAAGCTAAAATTCTGGAAATTCCTTAACTAATCTGTCAGCTGACATTTCCGTCACAGAAATAAATGTAGCTAACTAGCTATTATCACACATAATCACAGTGCCTGATTTCTCTTCAGTTCCTAACTTCTTCACCACCCTTCTGAGCCAAACACACTGACAAGTACACAATGCTACTGCTATATACTCTGCTTCCATATTAGAGAGAGAAACCACTGATTGTTTCTTTGAGGACCAAGAAACAGTTCCGGACCCCATCATAAACACAAACCCAAAGGTACTTCGCCGATCATCTAAGTCGCCGGCATAATCACTTTGTAAAGGCCATGAGCCGCAAACTGCTTTCCTTTTTCTTATGAAATATCCCAAGATCAGTTGTACCTTTTAAGTACCTCAAAATTCTTTTCGCCGCAAGCACTATGACATAGTGGGACTGGACATGAACCTGCTTATCAAACTAACACCATACATCAACTCAGGTCTAGTTATAGTCAAATACATGAGACTTCCAACCACCTGCTTGAATAGAGTTTCATTAACTCTAACTCCTCCCTCATCCTTGGACAGTCTTGTACCTGGTACTATTGGATTTTTCACTGCATTAACACCTTCCATATTGAACCTTGCTAATATTTCTCGTGCGTATCTTTTCTGACAGATGAAAATTCCATCTATACACTGTTTAACTTTTACTCCGAGAAAATATTTCATCTTTCCCAAGTTAGACATATCAAATTCCAGCATCATTGAATTTTTAAATTCATCTAACATGCTTCTATCATTCCCAGTAAATATTAAGTCATCAACATAAAGACTTACCAGCAATAGTTTACCTTCTTTTAAATTTGTGAACAATGTGTGCTCACTTGAACACTTCTCAAAACCTTCGCGTGTAAAATACGCTTCAATTCCATTGTACCAAGCTCGCGACGCCTGTTTAAGACCATATAATGCCTTTCTTAGCCTATAAACTTTCTCTTCTTCTCCTTTCTTTGTGAATCCCAAGAGTTGCTGCACAAACACTTCCTCCTTGAGCTCCCCGTGAAGAAAAGAACTCTTCACATCAAGTTGAAAAACCTCCCAACTGAATTGAGTAGCCATTGCAAGTATCATATGAATGGTATCAAATCTTTCCACTGGAGCAAATACTTCAGTGTAATCTACTCCATGGCGTTGTGCATAACCTTTTGCGACCAGCCTTGCTTTGAGATTTTCATCATCCCCATCTTCGTTAAGCTTAGTTTTGAACAACCACTTAACTCCAATAGGTTTAACTCCTTTAGGCAACACAGTAAGTTCCCAAGTTTGGTTCCTCTCTATGACATCAATTTCTGCTGACATTGCTTCCCTCCATTTCTTGGTTTTAATTGCTTCTTCAAATGAAATTGGGTCATTTTCAGTCACCATCATTGCATTCAAGTTTTCATCTTCAAATGATCCCTCCCCCGTTTCATAATCCTCCATCCAACTTGGTGCTCTTTTTTCTCGTACACCCCTCCCTTCAACCAAATCTCCATGTATATTAGAGTTTGGCTAATTTGGAGGTGACTCTACCAAGATGTTACTCAAACTGTTGGAACTACTGCTCGAATTGTTTGAACCTGTTACACCATTTTCTTCTTCATTCTGGCAATCCTCTCTATCACTTCCATCTTCATCTTCCCATTCTAATGCATCTTGCTTGATTTCTTCTTCCGTTCTTCCCCAATCTCAACTTTCTTCTTCTTCAAACACACATCCTTGTTGACGAAGATCTTCTTTGAAACTGGATCATATAATCTCCACGCCTTCGACTCATCACTAACTCCTAAGAAGACACATTTTCTTCTTTTATCATCCAACTTACTCCTCCTTTCATCTGGTACATGAACATGTGCTATGCATCCGAAGATTTGAAAATACTCCCCCACTAGTTTCTCACCGCTCCATGACTCTTCTGGAGTATTGTCTTCAATTACTGTTGTTGGACATCGATTCTGAATATGCACACACCATCTCACTACCTCATCCCAGAAAGCTTTCAGAACTAACATAGATCGAGCAACATCCATAATTGTCTTGTTCTTTCTCTCGGCAACTCCATTTTGCTGAGGAGTAAAGGCTTCCGTCAATTGTCTACTGATACCATGTGATTTATAAAAATCTCTAAACTCGTTCGAGCAGAACTCGCCACCTTTGTCTGTCCTTAAACAAGTTATGTATGCACCTATCTCCTTCTCAATACAAGCCTTAAAAGTTTTAAATGTAGCAAAAGTTTCCGACTTTTCATGTAAGAAATATACCCAAGTTTTACGAGTCAGATCATCAATAAAGCTTAAGATGTACCTCTTTTCATTATTTGAAGCTGGCTTGATAGGACCACATATATGTGAATGTACGAGTTGAAGTCGCTTTGACGCCCTCCACATACTCCTTCTCGGTATAGGCATTCTATGTTGCTTGCCGGTTAAGCATATAGTGCATACCTTCTTTGGAGACTTCAGAGAGGGTAAACCAACCACCATATTCTTATAAGAAAGCGTTCTCAGTCCCTTGTGGTTTAAGTGCCAAAAACGACAATGCCACATATGAGCTTCTTTTCTGATACAACTTCAACTTGTAAACACAGAGAATTTCCTGGTGCTATAGAAGCTGACAGATAAAATATTCTATTTCTACTCATATTAGTTTGCATAATCATCCCTCTCTTAGGATGAAATACTTTGCAAGTTCCATCCTGAATTAAAATGGCTAACCCCTTCTCTTGAAGTTGTCATATGCTTAATAAATTATTTTTAAGTTCAGGAATATAATAAACATCAGATATTACCTGGGTTATGCTATTCAATTGCACCCTTACACTTCCTTTTGCTACCACTGCCATTTTCATGTCATTCCCAAGTTTCATTGTTCGACAAAAATCTTCTTCCAAATCTGAGAACCATTCTTTGTTCCCAGTCATATGATTACTGGCTTACTGCAGCCCGAGTCAAGGAACCATACCTCTTCTTTCTTTGTTTGATGAAGTTCTATATAGGACATCAACATAAGCTCATCTTCTTCCTCCAGCTCAGCATAGTTTGCTTTCTTTTCCCAATCGCGACATTCGTCTTGAAAATGTCCCAACTTATGGCATTTGAAACACTCGATGATTTCTTTGTTTAGAGGTTGTCTCCCTCTGCCTATGCCACTTCCTCTTCTAAACATACCTCGACCCCTTCCTCTTCCAGGCCTATCTTCTTGATCCACCTTCAACACATGTTCCTCCTCTTATTGTCCCTGCATTCTTTGTTCATGAACAAACAGACTTCCATGCAACTCATCAATAATCAAAGTACTTATATCATTTGACTCCTCTATTGAACAAACAACATAATTAACTTGGGAGTCAATGATCTAAGTATCTTACTCACCATTATACCCTGCTCCATTTTATCTTCATTGGACTTCATCTTGTTCACCACAGCTAACGTTCGCCCCAAGAAGTTGTCTATCTTTTCTCCTTCTTTTATAGAAACTAACTCAAACTCTCTTCTCAAGGCTTGAAGTTGTGCCCTTTTCACCTTCGTGGACCCTTGATACTTTTGTTTCATTGAGCACCAAATTACCTTTGACGTCCCCTTGTCAAGAATTGTTTCCAGGATTTCTCTTCCAATTGCCTGAAACAAGTAGTCCTTGGCCTTCATATCTTTGATCTTAGCCTCCTCCATTGTCTTTCTATGCGCTTCACTTGTTGGTGATGTCCCAATTGCCGGTGCAGGGATCCCTTCCTCCACCAAACTCCATATATCCTTGCTCCTCAGAAAGTTCTCCATCGTCATTGACCACCAATCATAATGGCCGTCAAAGTACGAAATAGATGGTTTCAAAAACTTCTCTGAGGTTGACATTTTTGATCTCTTTGTGTTTCACTCATACTGCTCACAATTACATACACACAATCTACCAGGTCCCTTACATATTAGCTCTGATACCGAATGTTGCAAATCAGAAACTAAAGAAGAGCTGGTAGGGAAAATTCTATATTTTATTAAAGCAAAGTGGACTATTTTATAGTCTTTACAAAACATAAGGGAAATAACAGACCACGCCTTACAACCCTATAAGGTGGTTACTAGAATTCAAAAATGCAAACAAACTTTGAAGACTAGATCCTCCTCTAGACCAAGACTTCTCAACTGACACAAACACTAGTTCAAAAACAATAATATCTAAAAATTATATATTAGTATAAAGAAAAATAAATTAATCAAAATTCCTACTTGGTATTTCATTGGAGAGATAATGAATCGACATCAAAGATTCATGATAATACCACAAAGAAAAACCCCCTAATTGTATCTTGTCAAGAGTAGACCATGATGATTCATGAAAGACACAAAAATATAAAGACATATGAATTGGAGATAAACATCATACGACGATACTGATGATGATCTAGGGTTTTTGAAGAACAAGATTGAGTGACTGTTTTAGGGTTTTAAGTAATCCAATGAGAATCTTTTTACTTTTTCTTCAAAGAGAAAAGAAAAAGAACGAGTTTTTTTAGTTTACTGTTTGATTCCGAAAACTAGGGTTTTGAGAATGAGTATTTATGTGAATCGTTGAGAGATGGAATATAATTTATGAATCAAACTGGGTTTGGGTTTGGGTATGGGTCTGGTTTGTTGGTTATTTAGACTTTTGGTATTATGTTCTCTTTAGATTATAATCTAGTGCGAATTAACGGTTAGTCCTATTTTGGCTGGGCTTTAGACGTTCTAGTCATGTTTCCCAAACCTAGTACTGGTTTAGTCCAAAATTCTTTCGTATAGACAGTTTAGTCCAAAATTTAGACGAGTCAGTCTTTTTTTCCACCGATCCAAAAAAAATATTTTTTTCTATTACCCTAAATACCATTACGTATATATTTCAAGAGAGAGGTTGAATTATATATCTGAGATTATTAGGGAGAGAGAGGTGGATAAAGTTCTTGGTTAGCAAATTTCTAAAAGAAAAGTGGATAAATCTCTGTTGGAGATAACATCGATAGATTCTCGCACAAATCAATTTTAGGTTTTATTTGTTCAATTTTAATGAGATTGTGAATTTTATTTGCCCTAAAAATCCAAAGGTAAGATTATCATTATAATTTTTCAGTTTTTAGTTTTGATTTTAGCTTTAGAAATTGATTTTATCTGTTTTATTAATCACCGATTTTCTAAACAATCGGTGATTAATTGATGATCAATGGAAACTTAGAGTGTTTGGATAATCTATATCCTTCTTCTTTTTTATTTTTACTGATTTTCTTTTTAGATGTTTTTCTATTTGTTGTGTGATTGGTTTCTTAACGTTACTTACAGTGCTAGGTTTTGGACCAAATTTGATGACTGTAATTATAATTATTGCACTTAGAATTATTTATATCAAGTGAAGTTGAATGAGATATAAAAATTTTACTGGAATCTCATATCTTGTATCCATAATATTAAACCACACTTATATCATGATTTTGTTTTACTTAAATTTGATAAATCTTTTTAGATTTAGAGGTACACATTGATTTACGAAAGTCAAATTCTAAGTTTGATTGCTCTTTTAGGCAGGAGACATACTTAATAGATTATCCTATTTTCTCTTGTCTCTATAACAGAAAAACCTTCTCTTCAAACTTGTTTTTCAATGTTTTTTTTCTTTAAGTTTGTTTTTAGTTCAAAGTTATACTATATGGTATGGAGTCGGACAATTGTTGCAAGATTTTGTTGATTCTTGAAGTTGGTTGTTGCATTATTTTTAGGTTCATTGCATGAGTCAAAGTTGCATGAGTCAACCTATTTTTCTTGTAACTTTTAAACTAGAAAGTTTCATTATGGGTATTTTACGTCTAAGTGATAATCCACCAAATATCGCCAGATAGAGCATGGCATTAGTATAATAATGCAATGTCTAAGCATTGCTCAAAGATAGTAGGATACAAATGATATTGCTCAAAGTTTATTTTCGTATTGGTTAAGCATTTCACTGAAAATGTTGTGATTGGTGTAATTTGGGAATTATACGTTTTTAGTTTGCACTTGTGCCTGCTGCTGTTGATGTTTCCTACAGACTTCAAGTGATGTTACTGTATGTTGGCTAATAATCTTTTTGTAACAGAGAAACACAAACAACAAAGAACTTGAAAATGATTAAGGTAGGGTTAGAATTAAACAGCATACACATTCAAGCACAGAGAGGTGAAGTCGCCTGTTCAACAGACTGCTCTTAACTCAATATTTGCCAGGTACACCTTCAGGAAGATGCTGCTATACCTTTTAAGTGACAAATTTGAATTCAGGATAAAATCACCTGATACCAACCCAGCTAGCAAAGCTCGTTGGCCCGTTGTGAACTTAACAGAAGATGAAAAATAAGAATGTAAACTATTGCGCACAACAAAGCAGGAAGATGGTGAAAAGTCGTCAGGACAGTGGCTACGACTGGGGTAAACGAAAACCTTAGCATTGTTGTTCTTTTATAGGAGAAGTAATCTTTTGAGTTTTAAAACGGTGAAAAAAATTTAATTTGTAATATTAAATCCCCATTAAAACAAAACGTTAAGATTTTTAATTAAAAATATTTATGATTTTATTTTTCATTTAATTCAAAACGGTAAAATATTTATTTTTAAAATAAACCCGTTGAATATTTGATGGGTACACGTGTGCACACGCCAAGGCACACGCCAAGGCTCACGCCAAGGCTCACGCCAAGGCTCACGCCAAGGCTCGCACCAAGGCTCGCACCAAGGCTCGCACCAAGGGTCGCACCAAGGCTCGCACCAAGGGTCGCACCAAGGGTCACACCAAGGGTCACACCAAGGCTCGCACCATGGCTCGCACCATGGCTCGCACCAAGGCTCACGCAAAAGCACACGCAAGCTCCGCAAGCCCGCGGTCCGCGGTGCTTCGGTGCGAAGCACCGCACATGTGTGCATTTGCCCACTAGTCCATTTCCTAAGTCCATATCCAATCCACTAGTTCTTTTTCCTTATATAGAACGTTTGTGGTAAAATGCATGAACTTCCTCCTTGGTTTGCCCAATGTGGGACAACCAAAGGTTTCTCATTCACTAAGAAGTGAAAATGGATGGCTATAATTCCACCCAAGTTTGGACTAGTGATCCTAACACCCATCAAGTTAATTATAGTAACAAAATTATTTTAAGTAATAAAATCTTAATTTTACCATTAAACCATTTTTACTTCCAACAATCCCCCACATGAATGACGAAACCGAAAAATCGGAAAAACGAAAAAAACGAGAAATACCTCTTAAGCAATAGGTGACCATTTGGAATTGAACCTTTGCTTAGTGAGAAGCACCGGAACTACTTGATGATCAGTGAACGTGATGTCTTGAACTGCCATCTTTTAGTGTAATTCTTCAATAACTCCTTACGTGAGATATCTCTTAAAATGATGTTAAGTTCACGCCGTTGTGTCCGTTTTGGCCCTGGACGTATCCCGTTTCTCAGAATTCTCTAGAGAATCAGCTCAATTCTCATAGGAAGCGACCCACTTCCTCATTCAGATAGGTGAGTTCTATCAAGAGTATTAACTGCTACACCCCATTTCAATCTTAAATTGAAACTATAGAACTCATTAAGACTTTACTCTAAGTCATCCTCACTTGCAGTCACACTATCACGTCTACACCATAGGGAAGGGACAGAGAAAATAATTATCTGATAGTGTTTAATTTTTACCCGCCATAAATTAGTTGTCTCATTCAAAACCTTGATCTTGGGATCTCCAGTCAGCAAGGTTGAGTATCCTTCATGGCAAGTTTTAATTGATGAGCTTAAGTCCCATCCCCCTCGATGCATTACTAACTATCTCCTTGGACAAGCCTTTCGTCAAAGGGTCCGCGATATTCTCCTTAGACCTCACAAAGTCAACAGAAATAACGCCAGTTGAGATTAGTTGTTTTAGAGATTGTGTCTTCTCCTTATATGAATAGATTTTCCATTATAGTTGCTGTTTTTAGCATTAGCTATTGCAGCTTGATTATCACAATGTATAGATACAGCTGGCACAGGCCTATGCCAGAGAGGAATGTCTTCTAAGAAGCATCTTAGCCAAGCGCTTCCTCTCCTGCTTTATCTAACGCTATAAACTCGGATTCCATAGTGGATCGAGTGATACAGGTCTGTTTGGAACTCTTCCAAGACACTGCTCCACAGCCTAGAGTGAAAACGTATCCACTCGTAGACTTAGACTCCTCTGAGTCTGCTATCCAGTTTGCATCACAGTATCCTTCCAGAACAGCAGGGTATCTCTCATAGCTCAACCGAAAGTTTAAAGTGTATTTAAGATACCTCAGCACTCTGAAAAGTGCATCCCAATGCTCTTGTCCTGGATTACAGGTATACCTACTTAGTCTACTCACTGCATAGGCAATGTCTGGTCTCGTGCAGTTCATTAAGTACATCAGGCTTCCTATGACACGTGAATATTCAAGTTGCGAGACTCCATTGCCTTTGTTTTTCTTGAGTCTACAAGAAGGGTCAAAAGGAGTACTTGCTGGTTTACTATCAAACTGGTTAAATTTCTTCAGAACTGACTCAACATAATGAGATTGACTGAGACTGAAGCCATTATACTCCTTTCTAATTTTCATCCCTAGGATTACATCAGCAGGACCTAAGTCTTTCATGTCAAAGTTCTCATTCAACATGTTCTTAGTGGAATTAATGATTTCTAAGGTTGTACCTAGTATAAGCATATCATCAACATACAGGCATACCATCACACAAGCATCGTTGACAGATTTAGTGTAAATACATTTGTCAGCTTCAATCATTTTAAAACCACTAGAGAACATTACATGATCAAATTTTTCATGCCATCGTTTAGGTGCTTGCTTCAAGCCATATAAAGACTTTTTAAGTCTACACACCTTCTTTTCATAACCCTTCACCACAAAGCCCTCGGTTTGATCCATATAGATTTCTTCATCTAATTCACCATTTAGAAACGCAGTTTTTACATCCATTTGATGTATCTCTAGGTTATGGATTGCAGCAATTGCAATTAGCAACCTAATTGAAGTAATTCTAGTGACAGGTGAATAAGTGTCAAAGAAATCTACATCTTCTATTTGTTTATAACCTTTAGCTACAAGTCTAGCTTTATATTTTTTCACGGTTCCATCAACCTTACGTTTTTTCTTAAAGATCCATTTACAACCTATGGTTTGGCACCCTGGAGGTAAATCTACTATTTCCCAGGTTTCATTCTGAACAATAGAATCCATCTCACTAATAGTGGATTCTTTCCACCATGGAGCTTCAGACGAAGTCATGGCCTCTTTATAGGTTTGTGGATCAGTTTCAACTAAACAGGTAATGAAGTCTGGCCCAAAAGATTTTTCTAATCTAGGTCTTTTGCTTCTTCTTGGCTCATAAACAGGTTCATCTTCTTCTACCGGTAATGAATGGCTAGAAGAAGGTACATCTAGAGGATCTACACGTATCACGCGAGATTCAGTTTTCATTGGAAAAACATTTTCAAAAAACGAAGCATCTCTAGATTCCAAAATGGTGTTCACACCAATTTTCGAGTTATCGGAACTCACAACCATAAATCTATAAGCAGTGGTGTGCTCGGGATATCCTAGAAAGACACAATCAACGGTTTTAGGTCCTATTTTAGTCCTCTTAGGTGGAGGAATAGAGACCTTGGCTAAACACCCCCACACTTTGAGGTATCCATAAGAGGGTTGTTTTCCTTTCCATAATTCATACGGTGATTTTTCTGTTCCTTTAAGGGGCACTCTGTTCAGGATATAGCAAGCTGAGAGGACGGCCTCCCCCCACAAGTTCGCCGGTAGTCCTGAACTGATTAACATGGCATTCATCATCTCCTTAAGGGTTCGGTTTTTCCGTTCAGCCACACCATTAGATTGTGGTGAATAAGGAGGAGTTACCTCATGAATAATACCATGTTGCGTACAAAAGTCTCCTATAGGAGTTACGTATTCACCCCCACGATCAGACCTAACAGTTTTAATGGTGGTACTCATCTGGTTTTCTACTTCTAATTTATATAACTTAAATGCTTCAAGAGCATCATCTTTTCCTTTAAGCAAGTAGATATGACAGTATCTAGTACAGTCATCTATGAAGGTAACAAACCATTTTTTTCCACCTCTGGTTTGGATTGATTTCATATCAACTAAGTCAGTGTGAATTAACTCTAAGGGATTAGAAACTCTGTGGACATTTTTCTGAAAAGGCTTCTTCGCATATTTTGATTCTACACAAACTTCACATTTATGTTCATATTCCAAATTTAATTTTGGAATGCAGCCAGATTTTGCCAATTTGTTCATTGAATTATAATTTACATGACCAAGTCTACCATGCCAGATATTCAATGAGACAACAACATAAGAAGAATCAACTTTATTAATTTCAGTATAGATTACAGATAATTTTTGTAAAGGCCCTCAGCCTTATAGCCCTTTCCCACAAAGTCCCTACCCTTAGTGATAATCACTTTTCCAGACTAAAAAACAATTTAAAAACCCTTGTCATCTAGCACACCACTTGAAACGAGATTCTTGCAGATGTCTGGTACATGTAACACTTCATTCAATGTGAGGATTTTCCCAGAAGAAAGCTTCAGTGAAACCTTTCCTTTTCCTGCAAATTGTGCTGCAGAAGAATTACCCATATAAAGTTTTTCTCCCTCTCCTACTGTCTGGTAGGAGGTGAACATATCCTTGCTTCCGCAAACATGTTTGGTAGCTCCAGAGTCTACCCACCAGTCCCTCACATTGGTAACTAAATTCACCTCAGACACCGTGCCAGAAAATTCATTTTTACTACTTTCAGTTAGGTTTACATTTTATTTCTTAAAATTCGCATCCTTGCGTTTTCTACAATGCATTGCCATATGGCCAGACACACGACAGACATAACAAGCTCCCTTAATCTTACCAATAACAGACTTTGGTTTTTGAAATTTACCTTTTCCTTGAGGGCCAGGCTTGCGCTTGTTGTGGTCCAGACTGAGTGAAGCAAACTTGTGTTCGATCACATGAGCTTTGTTTGACATGTCTCTTGCAGAAGAGACATTCTTGTCCTTTGAGCACAGCAACTCTTCAACTTGTATTTTCTTGCCCAGTTCTATCATAGTAATCTCACCAGTTTCATGACTTAGTCTTCTCTTGTATTCGGCCCATGAACTTGGTAGTTTTTCAATCACAGCAGAGACTTGAAAGGTTTCAGAAATAGTCATACCTTCAGCAATGATTTCATTAATAATTTTCTGCAACTCCAGAAACTGGTCAACCACAGATTTTTCATTCAGCATCTTGTATTGTAAAAAACGTGCAACCAGAAACTTTTTACTTCCTGCAGTTTCTGCTTCATATTTTTCTTGCAGTGCAGACCATAAATTGTGAGCAGAAAAATCATCCTTAGCATTGTAAAAATCATACATAGAGTCTTCAAGGCAATTTAAAATATGATATTTTGCTAAATAATTATTTCTCGTCCAAGTATCCTTTTTCTTGGATGAATCAGGAGTATCCAGAGCTTTGTTATACGGTTTCAGCACTACTTCATCAAGCATGTGAAAACTCAGGAAAAAGAGCATCTTCGATTGCCATCTCTTAAAATCCTTACCAGAAAACTTCCGAGGTCTCTCAACATCAGTCTTTGCCATTGTTACAGAAGATTCGTAGAATGCACAGATATTGAGTTAAGATTGTTGGCTAATAATCTTCCTGTAACAGAGAAACATAAACAACAGAGAACTTGGAGGGTTATAATTAAACAGCATACACATTCAAGCACAGAGAGGTGAAGTCGCCTGTTCAACAGACTGCCCTTAACTCAATATTTGCCAGGTACACCTTCAGGAAGATGCTGCTATACCTTTTAAGTGACAAATTTTAATTCAGGATAAAATCACCTAATACCAACCCAGCTAGCAAAGCTCGTTGGCCCGTTGTGAACTTAACAGAAGATGAAAAATAAGAATGTAAACTATCACGCACAACAAAGCAGGAAGATGGTGAAAAGTCGTCAGGACAGTGGCTGCGACTGGGGTAAACAAAAACCTTAGCATTGTTGTTCTTTTATAGGAGAAGTAATCTTTTGAGTTTTAAAACGGTGAAAAAATTTAATTTGTAATATTAAATCCCCATTAAAACAAAACGTTAAGATTTTTAATTAAAAATATTTATGATTTTATTTTTCATTTAATTCAAAACGGTAAAATATTTATTTTTAAAATAAACCCGTTGAATATTTGATGGGTACACGTGTGCACACGCCAAGGCTCACGCCAATGGTCACGCCAAGGGTCACACCAATGGTCACACCAATGGTCACACCAAGGCTCGCACCAAGGCTCACACCAAGGCTCGCGCAAAAGCACACGCAAAAGCACACGCAAGCTCCGCAAGCCTGCGGTCCGCGGTGCTTCGGTGCGAGGCACCGCACATGTGTGCATTTGCCCACTAGTCCATTTCCTAAGTCCATATCCAATCCACTAGTTATTTTTCCTTATATATAACGTTTGTGGTAAAATGCATGAACTTCCTCATTGGTTTGCCCAATGTGGGACAACCAAAGGTTTCTCATTCACTAAGAAGTGAAAGTAGATGGCTATAATTCCACCCAAGTTTGGACTAGTGATCCTAACACCCATCAAGTTAATTATAGTAACAAAATTATTTTAAGTAATAAAATCTTAATTTTAGCATTAAACCATTTTTACTTCCAACACTGTATCATCTTGGGCGTTAGGTATGTGTTGAGATATACTGTTGGTTGAGCAACTCCTTCCAACTATTGTTATATCATTAAAATAATAATTGGAGTTATGAAATAGTTGGAGTAGCAGGGGTTTGATATGAATGGGTTTGTGTTCCGTTTGGGGTTTTATGGAAAAAATGGTTGCTTTGGTGGGTGTTATTTATCTTTATTTTTTTATAATTTTTAATATCCACATTTTATCCTGGATTCTAGTCCTTGCCAATAGGGTGAATATTGTCCATTTAGTTAGAGTTGGTGGAGTATTAATTGCAGATGAAGTGGAGTCACAATTGGTTTTTATTTGTCAGCTTTTTTGTGGTGTTTTTCCAGTGTGACATATATAGAAATTTTAAGATATTTGTTTCGCAAAGTTAAAACTGTAATGGACTGGTTTCACGGAGAAAGAGTGGAGTATTGTCATTTTGCAGTTGTCTTGATTTTGAAGTAAAATTATTTTGTAATTGATTGTTAATGTGCACATAGTTGTACACATGCTGCTTCTTTATGTGTACATAATTGTAGACATGTTGATTTTTAATGTGCACATAGTTGTGCACATAGTTGTACACATGTTGATCGTTAATGTGCATATAGTTATACACTTGTTGATTGTTAATGTTTTTGGAGATGAACTTGTACACATGAGTATACATGTTTTGGGTACACATGTGTACAACTATTTCACATGTTGATTCTTACTGTGCACATGTTGATTCTTTTTATTGTTTATCTTTAGAGACCCATAATCTCAAAATGATAGAGCACCCAAGCCCATTACAAGGTTTGCGGAGGTTGATGGTTCAAATCCATCTGAGTTTCCATGTTATGTTTATACAATATGGGTAGGTGTATACATACTAATGCACCAGTGTAATTCCCATGAAATATATCTGTTTGTAAATGAATATGGTTGATTTATTTCATGTTTTGCAGGGGTGTACATGTTGGTGCACCAGTGTATTTTCCATGAAAAATAGGATTGTGTGTGGGTACGAATGATCGATTTAATGCATGTTTTATAGGTGTGTACATATTTGTGCACCAATGTAATTCCTATAAAAAAATAGGTTTTTATGTGGTTATGAATGATTGGTTTTTATGCATGTGTTGCAGGGGTGTACATATTGGCGCACCAGTGTAATTCCCATGAAAAAATAGGTTTGTATGTAGTTATGAATGATCGATTTTATACATGTTTTCCAGGGGTGTATATATTGGTGCACCAGTGTATTTCCAAGAAAAATATGTCTGCGTGTGTGTATGAATGGTCGGTTTTATGCATGTTTTGTAGGTGTGTACATATTGATGCACCAGCGTAATTCCTATGAAAAATAGGTTTGTGTGTATGGTTATGAATAATCGATTTTATGCATGTTTTGTAGGGGTGTACATATTGGTGCACCCGTGTAATTCACATGAAAAAGTAGGTATGTGAGTGAGTATGAATTATCAATTTCATGCATGTTTTGTACGTGTGTACAAACTTGTGCACATGTGAAAAATGACTATATAAGCTTATGAAAATTTTATGCATGTGAACTTTTTTATACACATGAGATAACTATAAGAGAAAATTAAAAAATTTAAGAAATAAAATTATCTAGTCATATGGATACTCTTTTTTTAAATCTCGGAAAGAGCTTTCCGAGTATATAAAGTTTGCGAATTTTGGATGAGCGGTTTGAAAGATAAATTGTTTTTTTAATTATTTTTATATTATTTAAAATTGCTGATATCATCATGAATCACTTTGGACTAAACTGTAAATATTTGGACTAACTTGTAAATCAGGAAGATTATTTGTGTACTTTCTATATTTCAAATAAAGAAAGGACTAAATTGTACCTAGTTGAATGAGTCAGGACTAAACTATCTATTTCTAGATGTATTTGGATTAAACAGTTATTTTCCCTATAATCTAACGGTCGTTAGTTTATAAAAACTACGATCCGTGTGCTTTATTATTAACCATTAAGATTTGTTCAATATTTAACATAGGAAGTTCAATTTTATCCGGATAGAGCATTCATGCGGATAAAGTAAAGCAAAAATATCTAAAAAAGAAACCTCATACAGGGGATTACCATCCAAATAGGTAGTTACCTGTGCTTTGCACAGGGTGATTACCTCTTTTTTTTGTATGTGCAATTTCAATATGTTATGTAGTGTCTACCCAATTTCATCCGGAAAAGAACAGGAGTATCATGATTCATCAGCCTAAGGTGTCTACTTAGTCAAATTACCACATGTAATTCGAAAGAATAAAGCCTACGGATAATCCATAACCAAGCACATTTCCTACCGATAATTGTTTAGCCACACCATATTACAACATGCCATGTACAATTAGAGTGAAAGAATTTTTTTTATTATTTTATATTCAAATGAAAGCCATACAATTCATTTATATAAAAAAAATTAAAATAAACGAATCTGGAGATAGATTTCTTAAATTTATTCCTTAAAAAAAATCCTTAGAAAGAGTGAAAAGGCCTCTCAAGCTTCCTAGAAATACAAAGACTC
Organism: Papaver californicum; assembly: GCA_023531435.1. NCBI lineage: Eukaryota > Viridiplantae > Streptophyta > Magnoliopsida > Ranunculales > Papaveraceae > Papaver > Papaver californicum. The sequence continues at coordinate 4,698,433 of JAJJMC010005943.1, read as the reverse complement.
AAAAATAAAAACCAACTGAACTACTAATCCATAATAACATGTCAAATTTCCTGGTAACTACTAAACATTAATAATCAGTCTTCCAACTCTGTTTGGTGGTTCGTATTGGTGCCAAAGCTTTTGCGATGTATCGTGTAGCTGTTGTTCATTTGAATGTACACGCCAAGGTTGGGATTTAAAAGATAATGACCTGTGTGAACTATAATCATGTGATTTTATGTTGTTAACATCAACTTTGATAGAATATTGACATTAACTTGTATAGAGTTGCACCATTGCCAGAATTGCGGCAGTATGTCTGAGTTCCCACTGTGTCAAAGCTTGATGAGCCAACTTTACTGAAACTTTGCCAAAAGATGAAATGCATACTTTTTGACCGAAGATCAAATTATCCAAATTTGAATTGCCAAAACCTGTCTTTTCTAAGACCAAATTTCCAATAATAAACATGTGCAACTGTTGATATGACTTGAATCGGTATACCTAACCGGATTAGGACTGGGA
>JAJJMC010005943.1:4648074-4697919 GCA_023531435.1 Papaver californicum | reverse complement strand
TGTTGATATGACTTGAATCGGTATACCTAACCGGATTAGGACTGGGACTGTTTTAGTCGGATTAGGACTGGATCTGTTTTAGGTTACCTAGTTGGATTAGGATTCTGATTAGGGTTTTGACCCTATATATATACACACATAGGTGTGTATTATATATCTCAGTAGCAACAATGTAGTCTATCTGAGTAGATCTGATTCTGAGTAGAATCACTGCGAGATGTGCAGTGATTCTACGATCTGATCTGAACTGATCACATATCTGTGATCTGCATTGAGTTTCTCCCTCTGATAATAAGATTCTGATTTCTCCGCCGTGGAGGTAGCTAACACGAGTTAGTGAACCACGTTAAATCCCTGTGTTCTTTCTTCTGTTATCGTTCTCGTTCGATCCCTGTTATAACACTAAATACTGCCAATTCAGACAACCAAACAGATTGAGAAAATTATTGAATTGGAACAAATATTATCCGTTAATTTTTCCTTGGCTATTCTTCTAGCTATTTTATTTTTCCTACAAAGGGTGCATGAGTGATGCTAATGAGCAAAATTTTGATGATCAAGCAGTAGCAAAGAATGAGTGTTCATACTCTTTACACGCACCAATACTTATCGCATGTTTTAGGCATGACTCATGCATCAGAAACCCTTAGTTGATCCTTGTCTACTGCTGTCACCCCACCAATTCCCGCACAGGGTAATTTTCCATTAGGTACTGGATTATGTTCAACCGCAAATTTGTGCAAGAACTCACAGAGATACAAAATCATATAGAACGATGGAAATGTACTAAGGTTTTAAAGAAATTCTTACCAAGATATCAAGCTTCTCAAAATGGGTCTTTATGAATTCAGCCAAGGATGAGAAAAAAATTAGATTCATGACATCTAATTGATAAAAAGTAATATATGGGAGTCCGGATTTGTTCAGATTTTCAACAACTTCAAGACCGTTGTTTCTATCTCTATATGCCTACAAATCTCCAATTTAATTCCCTTATCGGCACCTGTAACAACTGCACACCTGAAAGAGGAAGACAAAATGAGAAAAATAGGTTATTAATAGGATTATTTGGATTTCATGTTCTCTCATGAAAGAATTGATACTTACTGAAAGTATGAAATTACCTCTTTACTTGAGAATTAAGGAGTATTTCTGTCATGTTTATCTATGAGCACTTGGAGGATGCTTTATACTTAACTTAATCTAACACATTGTCATTAACTTAATTAGTTAGCATATTTATTTGGTAAAGAAGGTCTACACAGTATATGAAAACTTATGAAAAAACGTCTCACTAATATCATTAAGAGCATACCTATAAAATGGTGAAAAACTTTTACGTACAAAATAACCATTTATATAACTCTTCAATATTCATAAGAAATCCAGCTTGCATCAACATTTTTTGCAAAACTAAGCTTTTAAAAACATTGCAAATGGTTAAGCCTAAGCATCACCAGACACCACCAACCAAGAAATGACGTAAGTCCTTGATGCGTTAACACTTTAGGCACCAATATCAAGTCAGATCTTGTTCTACTTCACCCGATAAGAGAAACTCAAGCTTAACGTTCAATGCACTGTGACAACTATAAAAGAACAATTACATGTAAACTATAAATGGATATTATAATAAATGCATCAACAGTTACGGTTAATTAGGATTTAGGACTGCAAAAGATACAAAGAAACATCATCGACACATCCTAGCTCTAAGTAAAATATAAAATTATATAACCGTAGATTGTAGGTTTTTAGCAAGGATAAAATAGCAAATTATTTTTTAAAATTCGGTCTCAGAATTAAAAAAATTGCAATTTAGGGTTTTTGAAACGCTTAAAAATAAGATTTGCAACACTTATAAACGTGTTAAAAAATACTTTCAAACCAGAAGCTTTCCTAACCCTAATTCCTAAACGTGTGCGCCTGGCTAGCTTGTGAGTTTTGCTTCTAAAGCAAATCTTGCATGCCTCTACTCAAAGACCAAGCATGACATCCTATTTCTACCCAAATTTGATATTTTACTCTTTTACCCTTGATGTGTGAGGCTTAACACAAAGAGTAAAAACATGAGCTTTTTGCCTCCTGATAAAAACTAGGGTAAATATCTTAGTTCTTGCTCCAATTAGGTGTCTTGACTATTGCTTCTTAGCATATAAGCTTCAAAACCCTAATTAATATTTTCAAACCCTAATTTGAAAAGGGAGACTTTTTTTTACCTTTCTTGCCTTCCAACGTGTATGCCTTAGCTAGAGAGATAAGCTCATGTGATTTCTCTTAAGGCATAGTTTGCATGTTTTCACTCATAAACCAAGCTCAGACATCTTGCTTCTTGTCAAATTTGGTGTTTTTACTTTTTTACCCTTAACATGTGAAGCTTTGTGCAAAGAGTAAAAAAATGCAAAAGGGGAGAGTTTGTGTGTCTGGGACCTAGAGGCAAGCTCACAAGTATTTTATTTCAGTTGGCAAAGTCGTGCAGCCTAGATAATTATCCTTTCCAATATTAAGCCTTAACATTAGCTTATTAGGGTTTGCTTCACATACGAATTTTAAAACCCTAATTTATTCATCAAAAGCTACACTAGGCCTCGCTTATATATATATGGTATCTCACGTTTATATATTTTTATATGAGGTATCTCTCTCACACATATATTTTCGTATGTGGCCTCACATACAATTTCTTATACTCAGCAACATACACTTATTTTTACAAAACAAGCATATCAATCCAAAATTGACTTAGTTGAACACACTGCTCCTTATACACAAATAAATAAATATTTATTTTATTTTAGTCCGCTAGGCTCATCAGTCTAGTCAAACAAGACATGCTCATCCGTCTAGTCAGGCAAGACAAGTCTTTAGTCAAGAGACTCATTGAGCAGATCTCAATCGACTTAACATTAGTAGTACTTACTACTACAATATTACACGAGACATCAAATGTGGCAAATGAGGGGATATTAACGCAGCAGGAAACAACTAGGAAAACAACTAAACGTTGTTTTCTAAGAACACCGATAATTGGAGAAGAAACTTCTCTCTTTTTGGTTTTTTTTTTATTAATAATGAAAGAAAAGAATGTATGTTAATAAGCAGTGCTAAGGTGCCTATTTATAGAAAAACTTAAAAATACAATACTACTAGAACTAGGAAATCTAAACCTAAAAACAAATAGAATCCTTAAGCAACAAGGAAACCTAAAATTATTAGAAACAAAACTAGGAAATATCACCATTACTCGTATCCTACGTCAGTCCCTCCCACTTGAGAAGAACTCGTCCTTGAGTTATCAACAAGATAAAGATTTGGCTCCCCTGGAAAATAATCGTATAAATCTGCCACATTAAAAGTACTTGAAATCCTGAAATTAAAAGGTAAATCCACCACATACGCATTATCGTTAACCTTCTTTGTAATCTTGTAAGGTCCATACTTCTTAGGTTTCAGCTTGCTATAAGTACCAACAGGAAAACGCTCCTTGCGCAAGAAAACCATCACTTGATCAGCTTCGATGAGATGCTTTATAAATTCTGCATAAATCTTTAACGTCTCTTTTGCTTTCCCACGATCGAAAACAAAACTAGTTACATCATTAAAGAACACCACAACTTGTCCTCCTTGAAATTTCTTATGCCTTAGATGACCGGTACCAATATCCTTATACTGCACATTACGTTGTTTGATAAACATGTTCAATACACCATATGATATCCTTGTTGTTTTCCCACGATCAAACACAAAACCCAAATCCCCATTTCAGATATAAGACTTAGTTATGTCAGTAACAGGCAATAATTCCATCATCCGGTCTTTAAATTCAGAGCATAATAATCTTTGGTCACCATCTTCTCTTTTGGAACCAGCGACCACCATCTTCTGTTTCGACTTTCCTCGGTCAAAAACAAAAGCCACAGGATTAGTGGTGGTGACGGTGTCGGCCATGCTATTTGCAACCATATTATCTAGCCAAAGAATGATCATAATTACCAAGAAAATTAAGACTACCCTTAACCTCTGCTGACAGTAGAACAAGTTATTCGAGATAGTCTCCAACTTTTGTTGTTGCTGAAGATTGTATACATTCACTGTTCGTAATAAACAAGATGGATCAGGAGGTAGTTTTCTTCGACCTCTGCTGGCATTAACACATCCTGCTGCACCATCAATGTCTTATAGGAGCCTGATATACCTTGATATTATATCTCTTGAACCCTTTTCCCAGTAACAGACTTTGTGGTCCAGTAGTTCTTTCATGCTAGGATGAAGATACTCCTTAGACAGGACATCGAAAACACCAACATAAATGTAAGAGTTAGCACATGAAGATAGGGAAAAGTAATCTACCATACTGACTATGATAACCTCATGTAATAAACTTCCTAATCTTCTCACACTTTCTTGAATAACATCTGCCACCACTTGTCCACACTTTGTCATACAACCATAGCATGCAACAATCAGAATGTGCTTCCCCAAAACTGTTTTCACATTGTAATGAACACATGCACAATTGAAAGTCCAATGAACATATGCCGGGTCATGACTATGAGATCCAATACTTTGTAAACCTCCTTGAACATTAGAATGTGATGCTTTTGCAACTTTTACTATCCAATCCTTATTAGTGGTTTCCCCACTTAGAATTAGAACTGTTAGATGCCTTGGACAGCAACACGGCGCGTAGTAACTAAGTTTTGATTTGATACTAAGAAGATCACCTATCTCCACTAACCTCTTCTTACTGCCTAGGTGCTGGGACGAACAACTTTGTTGTTATTCAGTCTCATGCACCCTCAGCCTTTAATATGTAATCTAGATGTAAATTTTATAGGGTGTAGTTTGATGACTCAAAGTAGTCCTCATAAAATTCCACACTCCCTATTCCAATCTCAAAAATAATATCTAGAACATTCTTCAATACCTCAATGCTCAGATCTTTGCCAAAAATTGAAAACACTTCCTTTGCCACCGTTTTCTTCTTGTTGAAGGTTGCACACTCCTCGTGATAGATATGTCTTGCATCATCAACATAAGCTTCTCTTTTCTCAGCAATTTGTTGGTCCAAAGTGAATGGTACTGGATTAACGACATACTCAGCGTGAGTACCGCTTTTGTGATAGATTGTGCTCGAGTAGCACATGTCTGTTCCATATTTTCCTAATAACTGTTCTGCCATTATTTTCCTTCCGGTGTTCGAGAGAATTCTCCCCCAAATTCTACTTGTATAATTTCCTGCACAAGTTCTCTTATGACACAACTTTTTCATATACAAGTCATAACTCATAGTATCTGCCACACGTGAAGCTTGAGTTTCATGAATAGAATTATCATAAAATAGTACTAGAATACTTATTATGTTTGGTAAATCTTCCATCATAATACTCCTCCCCTTGTTAAAGAAAGTTCGCCCATGAATTTTGCTTATATAATTTTCTCCACTAGTTACTTTACGGCAAGCGTTTTCTCTCGGCTTATAAGAATCTGATCTCAAATTAAGATTGTCAGCAGTACATAAAGCTTGTACTGTATATAAATCTTGAGATCTCAAACTAAGCTTTTCTACTAGATATGGTGCTTGATTCTCACAAACAGAACAAAATAGGTTTACGGGATTACCTATATTGCTTGTGTCTAACTTGATAAAAGAAGCAATATCAGCAGATGTAAGCATAACTTCTTCAACTTTTGGGCAGCTGTCTTCCTGGATAAAAGCATCAATACCAGCAGAAGTAAACAAAACTTTTTCTTCGACTTCTGGTTAACTATCGTTGACCGGTGGTAAGTCCCAATCAATAACGAATTCCTCTTCACTCTCACTTACTGAGAATGGTGTTTCCTCATGAACCACAGGTCTATGAAAAAGACTTTCATCCACCACAGCGTGTTCAAAATCATATTCTTTAGAAACTCCTTCCAGTAAATCTAAAGGGTTGCGCCGGCCTTTCGGTATCTCCATTCGACCTCTTCCTCTTGCGGGATTAGCCCTAGGATGTTCTTCTCTGATTAGCCGGTTTTCTGGATTCATAACTTCATTCGGATTCCGTAAGGTGGCCAAGTTAGTTGCTGTTTGATTCAACGTCTGTTGAATCTCATCGAACCTCAATGTATGAGTGTTGATTGCATTCCAGATTGCCTCAACACCTGCAACACCCGCACCGTCATTAGGGATTGGGTTTACGTTTTCTCCCCCGCCGTTTACCATTAGATCAAACCCTCGAAATCGAGGTTAGGCTCTGATGCCAACTAACGCAGCAGGAAACAACTAAGAAAACAACTAAACGTTGTTTTCTAAGAACACCGATAATTGGAGAAGAAACTTCTCTCTTTTTGTTTTTTTTTTTATTAATAATGATAGAAAAGAATGTATGTTAATAGGCAGTGCTAAGGTGCCTATTTATAGAAAAACTTAAAAATAAAATACTACTAGAACTAGGAAATCTAAACCTAAAAACAAATAGAATCCTTAAGCAACAAGGAAACCTAAACCTATTAGAAACAAAACTAGGAAATTTCACCATTACTCGTGTCTTACGTCAGATATTCACTAGGGTATTGGTCTGGCGGTCTACGACATGTGGTGCAGCAGTGCACCCATTAAAGAGAAATTCTGGAAAGTTCGATCAGCAGTTGAGTAGAAGAGTGGTAAGTTGAGTAACTGACTACTAAGCCTTAATCGAAGTGGAGATAAGTTGCTAGCACCTTCTCCACTTCACCATTACTCAACCGTCAACACTTTCTTCAGAAAAGAGGTCGAGTGGTTACAATAGGTATGGTATAAATAGATTCCCAATCTATTGAACTAAGGGGCAAGTCAGAATAAATTGAACTCTGAGATAAGTTTAACACAAAACAATTTGAGTCGAACAACTCAATCATTCAACTTTATCATACAAAGTATTTTGTTCATAGCTATTCACACCAACTACATCCCATAGAGTCTGATACTCTGACCTCAACCTTCCCTCCCTAAGACCAACCCTTCTCATTCTCCTTTTATGACTGAAGCAAGACAGTAACGGCCATTGCTTGGTTTAGGACATAATTGTACAGATTGATCTCTCGAATCTAAACAAAGTACTTCAACAGTACAAATGTTTAAGTATTGACGAATTATCATTTGCTCACCCCACTTTTCCTAAATTAGCCCTCAATTCGTTTTTCCCCACGAACAATAACCCTTCACTACAAGTGAATCGAGTGTCATAAACTCTTGGAGAGTAGGTGTTTTCCTCGTAAGATTATTAAGTCGTCGTCAGATATTCAACAATGTAGGATGCAAAAGATACAGAAAGCACATGTTAAAGACATTGGATTAAAAAAACAAAGACTACGATGGAAAATGATTAAAGATAATAACGCAATTTGCATAAGGTAGACGCTAGCAGCTATTGACAAGGATTACTAATTGGATTATTCCCGTATAATCGTTGTAAAATGAGTTATTTAATTAAATTTTCAATCATTTAATCTTGTTATTTAACTTTAACAACTCCCTTAAACTTAACTTTTTGGTGTATAACCAATTGCTATCTAATTACATATTATAGCTATGGATGTCGAAGGATTTTAATAGCCAGTATACCTAACTCTTTGAGTTTGTAGCTGGTATATCGAATATATGAATGTCTAGCAACCATATAAATATATGAATATGATGCTACCTTCATTACTTGAGGTCGAAAAAAATCTGGATCAAATTTATAAACTTTGACATCATCCAGAGGTTTTCTCTCCAACTCCTAGTTATACTGTCAGGATGTCAAAGCCTTGAGTGAAGGAGAATCAAAACCACTCAAGTGGGCAAGAAGAGATTTAATTTAAATTTCAAGAACAAAGATGCCCGTAACTCCTACTGCCTGCACAATAAAATGTAAATTAGATAAAGACCATGCTAATCTGATACCATATCACATCACTGTAATAAGAATATTTGTAACTCCGAATTAGAATGTAAAGAGATGAGAATAAACACCATGAATGGGAACCAAAAACTGCAAAAGAAAAGAAAATAAAAAACTTTGAAGGAAACCATTGGTATATCGTTGTTGTTAGAGATTTGTCAAAAAACACGGTAACAGAAAAATACCATTTAGCATAATATTTAAGAAGCAATTCAATTACTTTAACAGTTTTCTAGTGAGAATAAGGAGGAAGAGAAAGCAACATCCCAAAATAGCACTTTCCTATCTCTACTGAAAAAATGAAAAAGAAAAAAAAATCACAGAAGTACACCCGTTATGTAATTTGATAGCTTCACACAGTATGAGAAAAAAAAAAGAATCACAAAGAAGTGACTAGTGACTAAAGATAGATATCAAACCTTGGAGATGGATGAATAACATAGATCAATATTTGTAGGATCGAACTCATCGAAGTGCGGAGTGAAAGAGAAAAAAAAATGAGTTTCGGTGATTCTAGGGTTTCTGTTTCCAAATTTGGCGAAAAATAAATAAATACCGCGGAACCCTATATTCAATTGTTAAAGCAATTCAATTACTCATCTTACGAAGAAGTTTTTGTGATTCATTTAAGAATTATCATAACCCAATAAACTGAACACCGAAGGGAAAGGATACCTCAGCAATCCAGGGAATTCCTTCATTCACCAATTTTCGAACCTACTATAGAAGTAAACAATCAAATGACTTGTACGAATCGAGTGGTGAAGAACTTAAATTCTGCATAATCTGAATCCAATCAAAAATAAAAAAAAACACAAATGAACTTAACTTCCAATCGAAAGAAATTATTTATTTGTAATCATCAATCAAGATTTTCGTGAAAAATTCAATACAACATCTAGTGAAACCCTACAAACTAAATCCAAGCTTTAAGACGAAGTGGTTGAATAAGAGACCAAGAGTAATACCTTATCACAAAATGTATCTACAAAAATCACAGAAGAGACGAAGATTATTGAGATGATTAGGAGAAGAGATTGGGAATAACTAACTTGGTCATTTCACGGATGTTCTTCCCTTCTTTTTTGGTTTCTCTTTCTAATCCGGATCTCACATGTATCTTCTTTTGGTTGAGGCCCTTCTTCCCTTTGGGTTTGTAAATGCCAGACTTACCTCTTGTATTCATAGAGTGAGCATTAGTGATAGTGGAGGATCCAAATATTTGTGGCAAGATGTTACAATATAAATGCATGTTTCTTCATTGGAAATTTAGTTTCTTGAAAAGTGACATGCCTGGAGACATATATCCTGCCAGTAGTAGGATCCAAATATTTGTAGCCTTTTTGAGAAGGACAATAACCAATAAATACACATGAATTACTTCTGGGATCTAATTTGTTTGTTGTATAGGGCCTTAGCCAGGGAAAGCACAATGAACCAAAAACTCTTAAGAATGTATAATCAGGTTTGTGTTGAAAAAGTACCTCAAAAGGTGATAGATAGCCAATAGATTTAGTGGGAAACCTGTTGATAGTGTAGTTGGCAGTGGTGAATGCATCCACCCAAAAAACATCAATAAGACCTGATTGAATTAAAAGAGTTCTGCCAATGTCAATTAGGTGTCTGTGCTTGGACTCTGCTACACCATTTTGTTCAGGTGTGTGGGGACAAGAGAGTTCATGTTTTATTCCATGTAGAGCTAGATAGGAAATAAGTTGCTGATGTAAAAATTCACCTCCACCATCAGTCCATATCTTCTTAATGCAGCATTGCAATTGTTTTTCTATGTAAACTTTGAACTCATAGAAAGCTTTTTTGAAGTTAGATTTATCAAACAGTGGGTAAATCCAGCAAAACTTGGAGAATTCATCTATTATAACAACATAATATATGTAACCGGAGGTAGAGATTACAGTACTTGGAACCCAGAGATCCATATGTAGTAAATCCAAAGGTTCTAAACTAATAGTGTTTGATATTTGAAAGGGTAACTTGTGAGATCTTCCCAAAAGACAATCTAAACAAAATACAGGACTTTTAACAACATAAGATAAAGACAATTGTTTAGAGACACATTGCAGTGTTTTGAAAGAAGGATGTGCCAATCTTTTGTGTCACACTTCAGGAGATATGGATGTTGTGATAGCTGAATTAGATTTATGGAGAGATTGAGGTAGAAAATGGATGGGATAGATGCCATTACTATGAGGGCCTTGCAAAAGTATCTTCCCAGTTGACAAGTCCTTCACAGAGAAGCCAGCAGAAGCAAAAGTTATGGAACAGTTATTGTCTGAAGTGAATTTGTGCACAAAAAGTAAATTTTGAGCAGCACTAGGAACTAAGAGAACATTTTTCAAGTTAAAAATATGTTGAGGTGTTGATTTTAAAGAATAGCCAGAGTGAGTGATTGACATACCTTCTCCATTTACAGTATTTATTTTATCAATTCCATCATAAGTAGATGAATGTTGCAGCTCATTCTTATTTGGAGTGATATGATTTGTAGCACCACTATCAGCAAACCAAGGATTCTCCCCATAATATTCGCAGATGCCAACATAGCAGATAGATGATTAGGGGTATTGTCATTGTGGTAAGTGAAGTTTAGTCTATTTCTACATGCTAAAGCACTGTGACCAGCTGTGCCACAGATTTGACAGATTAAATTGGATGAAATAGATTGTTGAGTGTCACTTGTGGATCTTGGAGTATATTTGAGTCCTCTACCTGATGTGAAAGAATTTCTTCTGCCAAATTGAGAGTTGCCAGATCTTGGTCCATTATTATGAAAAATAGTATTTCCTCTACCATAAGTTTGTAAATTACTACCAAATCTTGAATATAAATTTCTGAATTGAGGTCTTGATGGATGAAATGGTGCAGTAAAGGCTTGATGTGTAGAATGTGTGAGTTGATCTGTATGTCTCTGACTGATAACAACTTCTTCACTTAGAAGATTATTATGCAGTTCAATACAAGAAATAGGTGGGTATCTATGTCTCATTGAAGTAGGAAATGAAATATAGTCAGAATGTAAAACAGATAAGGTTACTACCACTAGTTCCTTATCAGAAAAATATTCTCCAGCAGCTGCAAGTTGATCTGCCAAAGATTTTATTTCATCAATTAAACATGAAATAAATTTGTTACCTTGCTTGACTGCTAAGAGTTTTGTTCGTAATTGAATTGAGTGTGTTGAAGAGGATCTAGCAAATCTTTCTTCTATGTTAGTCCAGAGATAGTGTGAGGTTGGTGCAGTAGCAAAGTGTGCAATCACTGAATCTGAGATAGTGCTGTTGATCCACAAAATAATTATGGAATCCTCATCGATCCAGTCTAAGTAAAGTGGATTTTCTACTCCATTGGTTTGATTTCTTGGATTGGTATATTGATTTGGACAGGGGTAAGATCTATCAAGATATTTCATAATCTTGAATTTTCTTATTACAGGAAGCATGAGGTTTTTCCAAGTTAAGAAATTATCTTCTTTAAGCTTGAGAGAAATAAAATTTGTTAGTTTATGTAAGGGAACATTTGCTATGGAATTTGAAGTTGGATTCTCCATTGTAGTTAAGAATTCATGAATCATAAAAGGAAGAGAGATTGAATTTGATGGAACTATAGATTCAGAAAGTAAGGATCCTAATAAGCTCTGATACCATGATAGATTCTTGAATTAACAAAGATTGATTGATGAAAAACAAGATCAAGAAAATACAATTTTGTCTTCTGTTAAGAGAGAGAAATCAGATTTTCTCATTAAATGTTGAACACTCATTAACCCTCACACACACGCACTTTCCTTTTTTATCAGACACAATAAAAGTTGTCTAACGTACAACTTACACAGACTGATAGGTAATGTGCACAGAGTCTAAGAAGAGTGTAACTTGATAGTGTTACAAAGTTTGATAGTTGTACATAGTGTAAGACAAGTGTAACACTAAGTTATACTCTATTAAATTTCACCCCTATCTTCTTTTGGTTGTGGTCGAAGTGGAGAAGAAAAAGTTGGGTAGTTCTTTACTACCAAAGCGAATCAAAAGTAGGTGGGGTAGTAGTTTATTAGACTTTCACCGGTTATGAGGTGTAAATAGAGTGTTAACATAAAAAGATTTAAAAAAAATAATGTGGGGCCACACTTAGTGAGAGAGATCTATTTCCTAATACTCTCACCACGTCTCTCCACGTCATCAAAAAGTGGGACCATAATAAATATGGTGAGATTATTTGGTTTCAATTATAACATATTAAAGATAGAATTTTTTTTGAATAAGACAAAATAGAATCATTAGTTAGTAATTTGAAAAGTCCTATATCATAATAATTTTCATAATGACTAATCTGTTCTCGTTTTATTAGTATTAATTTTCAATTAGGTTAAATAATTAAGATTTAATTGTTAAATTAGATTACTGATTTTGATTTATAATTAGTAATGAAAAGTTAGAGTTAACTAATGACCATAAAATTTGATACAAGATAATTTACAGTTAGGTTACTAATTTCGAACATAACCATAAAATTTGGTTTCAAAAAGTATAAATGTCCGGGATAATTTATAGTTTGAGTATTTAAAAAAATATCTAATTGTAAAAATTTTACGGTTAGGTTTACTAATTTCGAAACTAACCGTAGAAGTGTCCAGACGGCACTTACCAAGACCAGATGTGTTGTTGTTGGGCGATAGAGAATTGCCGTCCTTGGATTCAATGGCAAAGTTGGATTAACATGACAATCAACAACTGAACCTTATTTATAACGGATGTATACTAGAGCGATTTGATTCAAATAAACCAATATGGTATGATTCAAATAAACCAATATGGTATGATGCATGTCAACACTAACATGAGATTAAGACATTCAACAAGTGAACCTGATAAATAATGATTGTATACTAGAGCCCTTTTCCCCATACAATTAAGTAGTTACGATTAGCTTTATGAACTCGAAACTAAACATAAAAACATTACGGTTGGCTTCTTAAAAATCAAACCCAACCGTAACAAAAAACTTGAAAAAATTATCTAACACATGATTGTTTACAGTTAGTTAAAAATAAAGAAAACCGTTGAACCCAACCGTAAATCTATTTACGGTTACAAACCTAACCATAACAACAATATTTTTTTATTTTTTTTTATTTACGGATAGTAGTTCTTAGTTTCCTAACCGTAACAACTTCTGAGAATAAGTTTACGGTTAGGAAATTAAGAACACATAACCGTAAGTGAAACTGCAACCCTAATTTTTACACTGATTTCAACCAATTTAACCCATTTCAAACGCAAAAAAGAGAAGAAAAAAAAGATGGGTTTGTCAAATCTAAAATAATTCGGTTGAGGACAGAAAGAGGAGAAGAACATGTATTTAGAGAGGTTTGTTAAAGACGATGAAATGGTTTTCAATTGGAAAAAAATCGGTTGAGGAAAGGAAGAGGAGAAGAATAAGTAAAATAGAATTAGGTTTTGGTTTTAGTTATTAGGTTTTTATTTGATGGAGGTAAGTTAGACATTTGATATTGCCATAAGAACACCCCATAACCAACTATTTAGTCACCTAAATCCCGGAGAAGTCCCTCTATTAGAATCATAAGCTCCTATACGAGGGATCCTAAAAAATATCTCGGAAATACTCTCGATTTTTCTGAAGGCAGGCTCCCCTTGACTAAGAGCACCCAAAAATACATAATATATGGTATGCCATCATCAATTTGATTGGAGTTTATATTTTCTAATAGTCTCGTGCTTTTAGTTGCCAGGGTCATGGACCTAGTTAGTATCATCAAATTAATTGATATAAATTTGGGAGGAGATTGCTGCTTTTTGTAGCTTGTGTCAGGATGTTCATCACTCAAGTTGTAATAAGGGTAATTCTACAAGTCATGTTGCAGACAACATGATCTGAAGCCATTCAGTGGTTATGATGGTGTGTGTGATTATGGGGACCATTAGGTTGGTTGATTAAAAGTGAACCATTACCCCTTGAAACTGTACCAACGGATTTTGTATCTGCAAATAGTTCAAACATGTTATTCACCATCATCGAATAGTTCCAACATCATGTTATTCACATTCATTTTCATGATATAGATCAGACGTTCTTATCAATTGTACATCACATTTATCAATTGTACATCACATGTATCCTTCTCTTCTTCGCGCCTCGGAAACCAAAATTCTCTGATAGATGACATGATAGAAACGTATGGAACCAACAATGTTTTAAAAAGAAATACTAGTATATCTCTGTAATGCATCTTATAAAATAATATCTTATTCATAGATGATATACGAAAGAAATAACATTAATGCTTAAAGTGACAATAAGAGTTTCTCCTCTCTAATGAGAGTTCTTATCCAATAGGAGAGTCCTCATTCCAACTTATTCCCAATGGAACCATATCTTTCCAAGCCATATTTATTCCCACTAGACATCTGACAACATAACGTTGGCTCATAAGTTGATATATTAAGTGAAGAGAAATCGAAGTAAAAGGGTTTATGGATATTAAAATGAATTTATCTAAGATATTTGACAAGATTGGGAGGGAGTTTATATTTCATGTTTTGAAAAAGTTAGCACTAATGCATGGTTATCACCACAACTTCATTGTAACCATTAAAAACTACTGAGATGATCTAATAGTTACAATCAATGTTCACAATGCATAGATTGATAATTAGTATGGAAGTTAGTATGCAGTGCGGAAGAAGATATCAATATAAAATGCTCAATATAAGTGCAAGAACATAAATGGCACATGTATTTGTGTGGTTCGGATAAGCCCACTCCTCAGGAGTATTGAGTATCAGATTCACTATGAGTTTGAATATATTACGGCGAGTTAAGCTAAGTCAGATTGACTTTGAGTAAAAAGAAGGGAAAAGGATTACAATGATATGGTTCTCTCTTACCTTATACTTTCTCTTATAAAACTATCCCACCCTTAGTTATGTGGTAGAGATGGGTATTTATAGAGTTGTGCATGGGGTCCACCTTCTTCTTAGTTATCATGTATTTTTCTGCGTCTCGTATGCGTGTAATTATTTTAAGAACTACATTCCATCATGTCTAAGGTACGAGTATCACCTCTGTTACGTGCTCACCTCTTGGATGATCCATCTAGTATCCTCTATGTGCACTTTATAATCTGTTTGTTACATTTAATGTTGGGTAGGTGGCCTTATCCCACGCCAGACAACTGTCTTTCATGTCGTATGTCTTCAGTGTCAGTGGACACTGAATCTATCTTTTCATTTGAATCTTCCTTGTGATTAGATAAACCAACTATGGATATGATCTTGTGCATCTCATGTGTTGTACTCCCTGGGCTACTTTGCTAGGATGGTGCCATATGTACAATAATTAATTTGTACATACAGTTTTTTTTTTTTATATTCTACCAGGGGTAGGATGGGAAGAAAATTCTTATGGGGGTAAGAAAGAGTCTGAAATAGGTCTATATCTTAAAGGTGGAATGATGTTATCTTGCCAAAAGAACTTTGTGGACTAAATAATTCAAAACAAAGTTCTTGAACCAAGCTCGCCAAACTAAATTGGCTTGGAGAATGATTGAGTAATCTTATGCTCTTTGAATTATTGTATTAAAATAGAAATATTCTAAAAATTCTAATCCTTTGCATGATTTTACTAACAGGTAAAAGTCATGGGTGTGGAAAGGAGCATATCAATGAATGGAAATTATTCAAAAACAGTATGTATGAGAGGTTGATAAAGGGAATATTATTTCTATTTGGAAAGACTACTGGATTCCAAAAAGAGATGAACCTCTAACTTTTCAATTTTAATCTTCTGGTGTGAAAACTATTTATCAACTTATTGACAATGACACGAAATCTTGGAAACCTGACATTCTCAATAACTTATTTGATGAATAAGACTTGATTATTTTACAATATTGAGTGTATTTTGTTCTATGTTGAGTTAATTTATAGAAAAAAAAATAATTTTTTTGGGGGGGTTTTGTGCATTTTTTTAGTTATTGGAATTTTATAGTAGAAAATATGAATTGGACGTATAGTCCACACTTTACAAAAAGAATATATTACAAACTTTATTAAGGGGAAAAAACTAAAAAAAAGTATACTTTCCAAACGACCAGTATTCAGTGTTTCATTTACATGTCGCACAATAAGCAATCCACGATCAGAATATAGAATACAGATGGTTGTATTTTCTATATTGGTCCAGGTGATCGTTAGTCAACCAATCAGGCTTCAAAATTTCATTTACATCTCGAAATCCCAACGCCAAAATTTAAGCAACATTTTATAAATTTGGAATCCGCGTGATAGTTAATCGACCAATAAGATTGCAGATACAAAATCATATGGAATTTGTGTTTTCTGTGAAAACAATCGACCAATAAGATTGCAGATACAAACTCATACAGATTATATGTTTTCTATCAAAGCATAAATTGGCAATTACTTCTATAAATAACAACGCCCCCACCTCGTTCACCTCATCCCTACCCCTCGTTTTACTCTCTATCTCCCACCCACAGAAAATATACATCGGTTTCCTAATAAGGTGTTTTTCTGTCGTTATCGTAACCGTAATCCTAACCGTAATGCTTCTCCAATTCGGGCAGAACATCAATCTGAATACGAGGAAGAACATCAATTCAATGGTGATGATCAATGAAACTCTGAGGGATCTGAATATGAAGATGACGATAAAGAACATCAACGCAATGGTGATGATCAACCAAACTTTGAGGAATCTGAATCTGAAGGTGACGATGAAGAACATCAATTCAATGGTGATGATCAACCAAACTCTGAGGAATCTTAATTTGAAAATGACGATGAAGAACATCAATTCAATGGTGATGATCAACCAAACTCTGAGGAATCTGAATCTGAAGGTGACGATGAAGAACATCAATTCAATGGTGATGATCAACTAAACTCTGAGAAATATGAATCTGAAGATGACGAGGGAGAATATCAATTCAATGATAATGATCCACCAAACTCTGAATCTGAATTTGAAGCTGACGAGGGAGAACATCAATTCAACGGTGATTATCAACAAAATTTTTCGATAAGATCGTTCTACTAGTTGTGAAGCGATTGTAGTCATATGATATCAGTATCCCAAATTCATGCGAATTCATTAAAGAAGGTGGCATCCGATTCAATACTCCTCAGGATCCTAAATTGTTTATAAATTATTTGGCTGGTGATAGATTGCTTGGATTTTCTTTAGCATCTTTTGAAAGTAACATTACATGATACTAAGTTATCAATTTATTAAGTTTCTTTACCTTTTTATTGGATTTGTCAACAACGATTATATTAGCCTACAACTCATCGTGATCATCTTCTTATTTGTACAAGATTTTAAGTGAAGAAAAATTGTTGGTGGTGCAAAACGATATGTGAATCCAATGTTCAAACGTGGGGGTGAACAAGTGTTTGATATTAATGAGAGGTCTAAACCAGGGAAGACATCATATGCAAGAGTTACAAGAGACCTTGATAGGATATCACGGAAGCAGAACAACCATGTTAGCAACCTGAAGAATGTTATTCAAGATGTGAAAGAAACACTTCCAAGATATATTGAGGAAGATGTAAATGGTAATCAACAGTGGTGAATCCAGAACAGTAATTCAATGGGGGCATATTTTGTTCTTGAAGATCATAATCAAGAATGTACATAATAAATAACAAGAGTAGAAAAGATGATTCTTATGTTCAAACTCATTAAAAATATATAACATTTCAATCTTGCATTTCTTAATATGATTTATTAAAAAAAATATTATATATACCAAAATGTTCTCACTAAAAATAACATATGAAGAAAAAAATATTATATCATGTAAGAATAATTATATGTAAAAAAGATATTCATATGAGAATGCTTATATGCAAAAAAATAAAATCCATATCATAAGAAATTATGTCATTAACACATGAAACACATTTTTATTTTTAACTTAGTATTAATGCACATAATAAACACATCAAAATAATATAAGAATGTTAATATGAACGAGTTTTTAATGATTTTTTGAAATTTTGTTTTGGTAATACATATATATTAATATAATACACTAATAACAAATATTTATATGTAACTCACTAAAACAATATATGCAAAAAAATAATAATTATATCATGTAAGAATAATTATATGTAAAAAAGAAATTCATTTGAGAATGTTTATATGCAAAAAATAAAATTTATATAATAAGAAATTGTGTCCTTAACATATGAAACACATTTTATTTTTAACTTAGTATTAATGTACATAATAAACATATTAAGATAATATAAACATGTTAATGTGAACAAGTTTTTCATGATTTTTTGAACTTTTATTTTGGTAATACTTGTATATTAATATAATACACTACTAACAAATATTTATAAGTAAAAAGGAAACTTTACTTCATAAAAGAAATATTCACTACTCCAAAACAGGAAAAAATCAACAGGGGCCTATGAGAAATTCGACATGTCAATTCATTTTTCTAGCGTTGCTAGAAACACTAGAACATTCGTTACCTTTCCATGTACGCGCCAATGCTTGTGCTATCCTCATTTGCTTGTTGCGCTATTCTTGTTTGCTCGTTCCAGCACCATCCTCGCCTTCTCGTTCCAGCGTTATCCTTCGCTACTAGCGTCAATATTAGGTCATAGTCATGACACTATCATGTGCTAACAATACCTCAATCGCGCCTATAACACTCACATGTGCCGTTGTTGCTAGCACAACATTACATGTTGCAAACATGCCACAAATATGCCATCGTCATACTGTATTGGCACAAACTCATTGGTAGTTCATGACTCCACTAACTCTACGAATAATCAAAATATATTACATGGGGGGATTCTTCATGGGTATTAGTCTGGTGGTTTATATGATGGAAAGTTACAAAGTAATGGTGACGGTTATAGCAGTTAAAGAGATAATGGAGTAATGGTTTTTCCAAAACTTCTCAAACTTAATGGTTGGTTATACCATTATTCCCACAATATCCATCTCTCCATCTCCTCATTACCTCCAATACTTACAAGGAAAAACGTGTGTGTTCCCAACTATTATAAATAGGCTACTTAGCCTGTTCAGAAAACAGAACAAGCTAATCATTCTCACAAGATATATTATCTTTCATAGTTCAATACCTCTACACACAATTTATCACCAATGATTTCCTCAACTTTCTCTACTTCCCTCCCCTAAGATCAATCCATCTTCTCTATTTGTAACCGAAGCAAACCGTGAGCGGCCATTTTCTTGGTTTAGGCTCGTTTTGTATGATTTTGATCCTCGAACCTAAAGAAAATACTTCAACAGTACATTGTTTTGCCTAGGAGTAATTTTTAGGTACAAACAATTGGCGACCACAGTGGGTGGTCAACCTCTCGGCTACAAATTCACTTCTTCAATCATCTAAAAAGAAAATGGTGGATCTTAGGTCAGGTTTAGTAACCAAACCCAATCCAGGTTCAACAACCACTCCTAACCCCGGAAATATTAGTTGTGGAACTTCAGAAATCATTCCTCAAAACACCACCACTAAAAATACCAACACTCCTCTCCGTACCCCTGAATTGGGAAAATAGCGCCACGTGACAGCTTCATCATGCAAACGATGGACATCACGAAGGACTTCGGAAGCATGAGCCTTCTGAGCGATCTTATGTGTTTCATGTTGCTCCTTCCAAGCGGCACGCATGGCAGGTGACGATCCAGCCTATAAGTCATCAGCACCTCCAATTCTTCCTTCATTACTAGAAGCCGTTGAAGTTCATCCCGTTTGTCAAAGGGTGTCACAAGGGATGGCACAACGACCATAGTCAGAGTATACCCATGAAGCCGTGACATGTTCTTTTAAAAAAAAAGGGAGGGGAAAACAAATATGAGAGAAATCTGAAAGCAAAACTATAACAAGGAAATTTGAAGGAAATGAAATAAAATTAACATCACCAAGGAACACTTAAATAAACATTGAACAAATGACACACATAACAAGTACTTTCCGCCACGTGTTTGCTCCAGCCCAAAAAAAAAACAAAAAAAAAAACAATCACAAGATAATCATCTTGATCGGCTACCATCGCACGCCAAACTTCAATTTTCCGATCCAAATCCTTCATCATCAACACAATCTCTTGATACTACAAGTTAGCAACACAAAGTCTCGTATGTGCCTCATCAAGCAGCTGATTGCTATCACTCATGATACGAGCTTCAGTATAGGCTTTCCGAGCGAGCTCAAATTTCCCATATTGTTCATCCCAAATGGCATCCATAGCGTCCCGATGAGCTAACCTGTGAGTCATCAATATTTCCACTTCGTCTTTCACGACCAAAAGACGCTCGAGCTCACTGTGCATCTGACGTCACAACGGTAGCAACTATCGATGACATAGTCAGAGTATACCCATGTAATTCGTGAGCCACTTTTTTTGAAAAGAAGAAAGATAGAAAGAGCCACAAAGAGGAAAAGAAGGAGGAGGTAAACAAACGGAAAATTACAACAATCAATTTTTTTTAAACAAGTAAGAACAGAAGGAACATTTAAATAAAAATAGACAACATACATAAGTAGGACATGTGTCCAGAAGTAGTTATCCCAACATATAATAATTACAGATGTAACAAAAGGGCTAAAATAAAAAGATAACTGACACACCACCATAAGTCTCAAAAAAAATAAAAAAAAAATATCATCATCATCCAAGGCAAGGGAAAGCAAAAAAAAAAAAAATCAGACAAGTCAAAGAAAGGTACAACATGTTACGACACTCCCAACAATAAGAAATCAAACTCCCTCGAAAGCGGACAAGTCCCGTTTCTTCTTCTCAAGCTCCTCACGTGCTTGAGCTATAACAACATTAGCTTGTGAAGTCGCTTTAGTAGAACGAGACACGACCGAGAAAAGTTTGTTCAAAGCGGCTTTCTTCTACGAAGCCTTTCTTGCTAAGCCTTCAATGTCCTGCTCCAGTTTGGCGATTTCGGCCGGGAGATTTTTGCGCGGATCATGTTTACTCTTGATCGTGTTCAATAACTGATATTCAACCACACAACAGAGAATTGAAGATCCATATTCATGAGAATAGAAGACTCCCACTCTTTCATCTTATCGGCACTAGAAGGAACATCACCGACGCGAGAAATCCCATCAGCGGCTTCGAGAAAATACGTGTTCATAAAGACTAAAGTCTTCATGCTCTTAGTGATATTCGTCTATACTAAATGACCGCTCCACTCTACTATCTATCTATAAGTATATCCAGATTGGACGGAACCCAGAAGCCATGAATTAGTCTATAAGACTTATCTGCTCCAGCTTCGTCAACTCCCACGACTATAGGAAAATGAAATTTAGGATCTTCCGACGTAGCTAACAGAGCGGTCGGATCTACCTCCTCGGGTGTATCTTGAACGAAGTTATCCTTTGTATGTCGCGCACGTTTTGAGCCGCTTGTGATGCTTGGAGCATCCTTTTTAAAGGCGGGGTTGTTGCAACGTTTCTTCATGTTCTCAAAAAAAAAAAAAGGAAATAAGTTTTTATCAAAATTAAAAATAATCATAACAATATATACATATAATATATATAAAGTGAATGAGCGTAACTGACCTCAGAAAATAGAGGATCGGGAGAAGGCCGACTAGCGGAAGAAGGCTTGTGGGGATCCGAAGGAGGGGAAAAGGAATCCGAAGACGAGTAGGATAGCAGAACCTGAAAAAAAAATATATATATAAAAAAAACACACACATACACAATAAAACAACAGAAGGGACGTCTAAATAAGATAAAAACCCAACTAAAAAGGACAAACATGAAATAAATAAGGTGACATGTGGAAAACAAAGATTACCAGAAGCATAAGGATTTTTTCCAGAGAGCATATGGACTCGAGATGTACCAATCTGGGAAGGAGAAAAACCACCATGACTGAAACTAAGCAAACTGATAGGTATTTCACAAGGTTGATCTGTATACCGAGAAGTAGTGGCAACCAGAGGATTAGAGAGACAATATTTACACGCGGGGAAATAGCCCCACCACTGCATGTCAAATCAACGCCCAAACTATGCATAGGTGTCGTGAAAGAAGAAGAGGTCAGACTCGTGACAACCCGAGTTTTAGCCTGTAAGGGAGACATGGGAAAGACATCATCCGAAGCGGACATACGAATATGTGGAACTGGTAAAACCCCCGCATCTCGTTTAACCTTTTTATCCCTACGGTGAAGTGGATACTCGTGCTCAGGAATGTTAAGATGTTCCTCCACCATAAAAGCACCCGTCTTATATCTAACAAAACCAATAGGGATATTACCCTGACGACGCGCAGTCAGCATCCGTAAGGAACAGAAAAAAGGGAAATAGTAGGAAAAATAAACAAAGAAATTTCAATCACAAGACATACTTGTTCAGAAGAAGAGCTGGGAGTCGGTTTGGGAACTCGTATCTTAACCGGTTTCTTCCTCGATGGAGGCAGAACCATCAATCCTTTTTTGGATTCATTTTTCAACAAATCATCACTGGATAGAGGAGTACAGCCGGTAGTCATAGGGAGCAGAGGACGACCCTTCGAGCCGGACTAAAGGCCCTGCTCTTCCGCCACAAAGGCATTTAACTTGATACGGCGAGACGCGTGCATTAAATTAAGGTCATTCGGGGATAATTCAAAAAAATGCTCAGGAAATCGTAAAAGGGAGTTTAGATTTTTCCTAAGGACTTCCGTATGAAACGAATACCAGCTAGGAGAAACAGAAAGAGCATGTGTTGGAGAAGGATGCACGAAAGAGAAATTAATCGATCGATCGGACAACTGCGTCTCTCTTTTGAAAACAAAAACGATCAAAGATATTCTTAACATTGACGTCTTTAGTAGAACACAAATGTTAAAAAGGATATGGGACCCCTTGGTTAAAACTGATATGTCGCGCCACACGATCATAGTTATAAGACATCGCTTAAAGTTACCAAGATAAAAGCCGGGGAGATAACCAGGAAGCACGGCCATGACAAAATCAAATTCATCAACTGCTAAAGCTTGTACAGAATCCAGAATCACATCCTCAACCTCTATAGTAAAGTCATAGTGGAGAGAACCAGAACGAACATCATGATAAGGAAAAGGTTTGAATTCTTTGGACACATCCAGGTATTGGGCAAGGGTGTCCTTAGTAGATCTCCCATTTTCATGCCAAAGGGATATACACGGGTAGTAGTATGTAGTAGGAATCATCTCGACCGTGCCATCCTCTTTCATTATCCTTTCCTCGCGACGAATGGCTAAAGCATTAACCGGGGGGAGCGTACTTGGGAAAATATTCCCACGCCCAGGCTTGAAGAAAATTTGCCGCGACAAAGGTTTCGACTTCATGATGAGCGTTTACCATACGGATGTCCTCGCAGAGGAGGTCTAGCTGGCGATACAAGCCACCTAGGAACATGGGCGCTAAAGGAAAAGAGATACCTCGTGACATCAATACAACCATTGGCAAAAGCTCATTCTTGATAGTATCACAGGGGCTATGTTCAAAGACGTCATGGAAAAGCCAGTAGAGGATAAATGCCGCTAGTTCAGCATGGGGATTCTCTCATTTCCGAGCAAGAGAGCCAATTTCTCCGCTAGTGGGAGTCGGAGCCCAATATCTTACCCAAAAAGGAAAAGAGGCACGCTTGTTTACCTTGAAATCACGATCAATAGGAATTTTTCTTTAAACAGTTTGGCCTGATGGCAAATTGGTGTGGGCTTTCATAGAATCAGCCATCATCTTCTCACTGATTGGACAAGTTGAGGCACCTTTGACGCTAGATATTAAGGCTTTCTCCTGCCTTATCGGAGCCGGGTTTTGTAGACTTCCCCTTAGGCGATCTCCCCGTTTCAGCGAAACTCCTCTCAAGACGAGTTGGTGTACATTCAATACTAGCAATTAAGGCTTTCTCCTACCTTGTCGAAGCCGAGGTTACTATAAACCTCCCCTTAGCCGACTTCCCTGATCCAACCGCGCTCTTCTCCACCAGACGAGAACCCTTTACTTGGGAGTCGTTCTTCTCTATCCTGGCCTCTCGAGATTTACCCTTAAAACTAATCAAATAAGAACACATAGCCTTGTTTGTATCATCCATGGCCTCATAGATGGCCGCCTCATGATATAGATGGGACCCGTGAATTGGCTATCCCATTAGGGTGACGATGTCTTCCGAAACCGGAGCCTCCTCACCCCAAGCAAAAAAGAAAGTATGGACCCGAGATATCCAACGCGAAAAGAGCCGGAGCATATCACTTTTACATTTGGAAACCAAGCGATAAAGGGATGCTTCAATTGCATTATTTATCCCCAAAGCGCGGAGCGTAGACAAATAACCAGGACTAGAATGAATATATGCAACCCAGGACTCCCATAGAGGGGAAGTCCAAGACGAGGAACGCGAATCTACAGTTGGAAGATGATAATCCCCACATTGGATAGCCATACGCGGAATTATGCTAAAAAAATGAAGAGGAAGGTCTCCTTCCTCGGGCAAGGGAAAGTGAATCCGTTCTAGTGAAACGTGCGTTGCACTTCGCTACAAGGCTGTCCCCTGGAGTAAGGGAATCTTTCTGCAACATCAGACGATGCACAAACCACTTTGGGGAGGAAAAGAAAGGTAGCAAGGTCGGGTTGAGCAGGTGGGAGTCGATATAGTCATCTCTAGGAGTTATCCACGTACTGTCATCAAAATTCTTTTCAAAGCTCGACTACTGAGAAGTTCCTGCATGGAGTATGAGACTCCGTCAATAGGCAAGGGAAGGATGTTATCGTCGGAATAACCGCTAGACTCTGCTTGTAATTTATTCTCCACTCTTTCCATTTATCCTTCGCCCGCGGAAGAGTGTTTAGAGGATTTGTCTGATATTGAGAATAACAAGGAAAGATGGTGCACACGGGAAAAGTAGGATGTTCTAAAAGAGAGGTCTTGAGAATATATAGTGAAGCTTTTTAACTGAAGGACTAAGGGTGGGGTGGTTAATCAAAGGACTGTAACCGTAAAATAATTCCAAGAGACGATACGTCGAAACAAACAGGGAGACAACCGCCGCGCATGCTTAAAGGTGTGTGTTGAGGAGTTAACCGAAATGAACTTCTCTAGTGATGTATGGACTGATTATTGGGCTGCCTAACGGTTAGCCCTATAGTCATGGGACGAATGTTGATACCTGAAAAATGACTATCTAATTGATATGGGGAGTCATTTTTACTTAACAAACCTGAACCCATGGTCATATAGGAACTTGGGGACTAATCCCAAGCTCTTTGTAGAATATCCATAGAAATATGAGGATAAAGAGGGAATACAATGAGAAGGAAAGGGCAGAATAGAAAGGATGATACTTTGGTAATACTGAGGGGATGAAAGAACATGTGTCAAAAAAAGATGAAGAGGAAACGTCTATAAAAGGAGAAGGGATAGTAAAAAGAAAAGGGGGATCTTCTCTCTGGGACTCAACGAGGAAAGGTGTAGTCCTTGCCGTGACTTGGATTGGTCTCCCCTTTACAAATTCACCTTAAAACACCAATCTAAAGTAAATTAAAATACTCTCCAGATGGTTTATATGAATTGGAAACTGGAAACCACTATAAAATAAGTTGTTTGAAAATAACATTTTTTATTTTTTATTTTCCCGGAAAAATATGAATTGAAAACTATTAAAAATCTTTAATTTTATGTTGGTTTTAGTAGTTAGATAAAAGAGGAATAAAATTAGTTTTAAAATTTTAAAATATATGAGTATCTTTTTATCATCATAATTTTTGTGGGGGCAGTAAGATTTATTTAGAACTACAAATAACTAAAAATATACATGTATTTTCTTAATTTAAAAATTTTGTGGGAAAATCTGACCCCACATGCCCCCTTGTATTCATCCCTGGTAATCAAGTTGGCGACATTCATCAGGGTTTTTTGATTTACATTCAGAGTTAATAGCGAACTTGACTGGTCTCATCTCGGATGGAGATTCGATTAAACATTAAGTTAATTCTCTTAGAGATGGGGTTATTTCTGAAGTTAGTGTAAAACAAAATAGGTACAACTCTGATTCAGAAAGTAGTACATAGAATTTTCCCTACACCGAAGAATAGAACCTCCCTTTGTCATCCTTTTGCAGAACTATTTATAGTAGAGACTTGATCTTTGATGAAGGACACGTGTATTTTTCATCCTTTCTCTTCAAGCTTTTGCATCTTGTCCAGAAACGTGTCTCTATCAACACTTTTGTCTTTCTGGATGCCCATACGTTAAATGTCAACAACCTCAATTTGGGTGCCCACCACTCGCAAGCGGGATCGAGGCACAATGGCATGTGTGCCATCTATAGTCTTTTTCTTTATTTTTTATTTTCATTCTCTCTTATTTTAGACGCATATCATACGCCTATGTTATGCGCTTCCTCCTCCTTCTTTTCTTCTTTTTTATTTATCCTTTCTTCTTGCGCACAACATTGGGGTATGTTATGCGCACTCCCTTGTCTTTCTACTCTTTCTTTCCTATGTGCACAAAATACCCCAATGTTGTGCGCCTATGCTCATATTCTTTATATTCTTTTTTTTCTTCTACTACGTGATCCCTCTATCACCCTTTCGCATACTCTTCTTATAGTACGTGACCCCTCCATCACCCCCTCGTATATTCTTCTTCTATTATTTCTATTCCTCTACTACGAGACCCCTCTATCACCTTCTCGTATACTCTTGCTCCTTTCTTTTGGGTATTTTCCTTTAACTTCTTTCTACTCTTTCTTAGTCTTGGTCATATTTCTAGAGTGAAATTCCTATGTTACCCTTCTTTTAATTTTGGGGTATCCACAATGATATACAGACTTGCAGGTGGTTCTGTTTTTTTTCCTGGTTATTGTGTATGAAAATATCTCTTTGTGGGTTAATAACAATGGTCTTAGTAGTTCTATCACCTCGGTGTTGTGGATTTCCAATGGTCTTAGACAAAACATGTACAACACCGATTAAGAAAGTAATATATAGAAGTTTCCCTCTACCGAAGAATAATACCTCCTTTTGTCATCCCTTTGCAGGACTATTTATAGTAGGGACTTGGTCTTTAATGAAGGACACGTGTATTTTTCATCCTTTACATTCAAGATTTTGCATCTTGTCCATACACGTTTCTTTATCACCACTTCTGTCTTTCTGGGCGCCTGTACATTAAATTTCAACAACCTCAATTTGGGTGCCCACAACTCGTACGTTGTATCGAGTCGTAACGATACTTGTGCCAGTTATAGTCTTTTTCTTTCTATTTCATTCCATTCTTATTCTTACCTATATGATGTGCGCTCCCTTCTTTGGGCGCACAACATACCCCTATATTGTGCGCTTCCTCCTTTTTTATTCTTGCGAATAACATTGGGGTATATTATACGCACTCCCTTGTCTTTCTACTCTTTCTTCTCTACGCACACAACATACCCCAATGGTGTGTGCCTATGTTCATAATCTTTTTTTTCTTCTACTACGTGGCCCCTCCATCACCCTCTAGTATACTCTTCTTCTACTACGTGGCCCCTCCATCACCCTCTCGTATACTCTTCTTCTATTATTTATATTATTCTACTACGAGACCTCTTCATCACCCTCTCGTATACTCTTGCTCTGTCTTTTGGGTATTTTTCCTTTAACTTCTTTTAACTGTTTCTTAGTCTTGGTCATATTTCTAGAGTGAAATTCTCATTTTACCTTTCTTGTAATTTTCTTGAGTACTATATATATTAGAGTTTCGTTTCATTTTATAAACACAATTTCTTTTGTGGGGTGTTTTATTTTTTCACTTACTTGTTTATCTTCTTTTGCTACCATTTTTACTTATGGCATCTTCCATTGGTTTATGGGTATTAGCCTTGCCTGTGGTTTTAGGTTATTTTGCTTTCTATGAGCTGGAGCAGGAGATCAAAAACTTAAAACTCCTTAAAACTGATACCATGACCAGTTTGCTTCAAAGAGTACAAGATCATGTTGTTCAAGCACACATTTCTTCGGTAGAGCAAATCCATACTCCTTTGATGGTTCGTCAGGATAGCATATCTTCCATATAGAGGAAAAGGTAGAATAAATTTATACCTTCCTAGAAGCTAATCGTGCTAAAGAACATGAGCCCGTCACTGGCCCCTAGATACTGTAGACATTGAGAAACAAATTGTGGATTGTTGCACTGATCTTGCTGCTCTTGATGGTGCATGAACTATGTATCCGGTTATTACTATGTGTCAATGATAGGTGTCTAAAACACCTTAATTAGTATGGATTGGTTATGTTTTCTTTGCTATTTTTCTTGTAAATTTCGTATTTTACGTTTGTTTTTGAGTTTTTAGGTAATTTGGAGTCATGGGAAGTGAAAGAAGAGAAATAGAAGCTTATGACATCACTTGGAAACATAGGGCGTTGATGGGCTAAAGCATAGCAAGGGTACAAGTCTCAATTTTGCATAAAACAGAAATCACTAGGGGGCATCCAAGTTAATAGAGGAATAAAGAATATTACTGGGGGGCAGCCTGTTTGAAGCATTTACTAAATACAGGATCCATGTCTACTTGGGGTAAACAGTTAACTATAGCTAGAATTACAGGGCACCTAATTCTCTGCTAAGGGGCGCCATTAGCTATATCTAACCTAAACAAGAACTTTCTTCGATTAGTTTATTTTCTTATTCCCAGTCGCTGAGCATGAAGTTTTCCCTCGCTACACAAGACTTGCCGCCGAAAAACCTAGATCTCAGATGGTTTGGAATAAAGATGTGTTCGCTGGTGGATGTGGCTTGAGTCAGTGTGATGGGTTTAAATGAGGAAAAGAATTTCATGGCAAAGCAAATAAGATACAGGTTTGAGAAGGCTGTGAGCGAATATTGTAGATAGAAGTGAGGGTTTGAATGTAAGAGTTGCTGCCATGAATGGGTCGTTGTTGGCTCGAAAGAGAAGATAAAACTGCTGTGAGTGGGTTTCTGTGAATCAGTGAAGGAAAGATGGTGGTAGGTTGAGTTGTGTTCTGCTAAGTCTGAGTTGGCCGGGAAACAAAGAAGTGAAGCCATGGAAGTGAAGATGGTGAATAGAGAAACAGAAAGAAGTAATGGGTTTTAATGTGGCCTTCAAATAACTGAGAAGCCAAGGGAGAAGATGGTGCGAGTTTGTTAGATCTGAGTAGGGAAAACAAGAAAGAAGAAGATTATGTCGATTTCTAGTCGCTGACAGAGTTGAGTGTTTATGGGTTTCTATCGAGTTTGTTAGAGATGAAAGAAAAGAGAACTTGCCAGCGAGAATGTTGAGAAAACAGGTAATGGGTTATGTTCTGTGGCCGGAGAAGCAAATCAAAGAAGATGGAGTTGTGATACAGATTCGATTGTTGCTGTTATTATTTGATTGTTTGAATAGCTATGAACGTGTGAGTGAATGGATTGTGAATTGCAAGGAAGGAGCTTAGAATGGTTAGAAACTTACCATTTTACATGTTGGAATTCCCCATAGTAATGCACCCAAAGTGCTCGATGAAACGCCTGAGTGAATAGCCGTGAAAGTAATGAAAATTGCCTTGTCATTTTGGTAAAACTGACAGGCTTATTTGGTTGGATATAATTCTGTTTGGGCCTTTAGACTATAGGCCTCCTCTATAATCCGTTTTTACTTAAAAGATGTATGGGCTTGATCTATATTTGAGAATTAAAGACCTAGGGTTAGAGTTCTACTTCAACAAGTGAAAGAGATATAAAAGGGAGACATCTACAACAAGAGACATATTTTTGAGAATCTGATTTTTGACATTTATCATTGTGTTTCTAGGGTTTGATACAAGTTGAAGAGAAGCGGTCGAAATCGAGAATTACGCATCTAGGTTTTGTTTTATTGCTTTTCTTCTTAAATTTAATTCAATTTGTGAACTTCAAACTATGAGCAGCTACACTTTTATTTGATTTGGGAGGATTTCGAAACTCCGTAACATGTTTTATTAATCAATTTTGCAAGTTAAATCGTTCGATAAATGTCTTTGTTGATTATCTTTTTTCGTTCTTATGACCATGAAATGCTTGCAATTTATCTAAGTGTTTAATTAGGTATCTTGTATGCAATTTTATGTTAGTTGAGAGAACTCTGATCCGTAATTTTTAAAACAATCTTTACACAAGTAGCGAAACATTATTTGTTACAAAGGGATTTTATGGACAATAATGTGTGAAAGATAACCCTAGGTAAACGTGTTGAACTTCCGAGCATGTGGCTAGGAGCAACTTGATTCATAAATATTAATGCAATTGATTGAATTACACCTACAGAGCCTATTTTAGGTGGTTCACTTGGTTAGAATCCGTTAGAGAACTTATTCTACGCGGTGGATTTTGGAATCCGGAGATTAATGGAACTTTAACTTGTCTAAAGTTGTCAACAGTTGAAATTCATTGAATGTTAAACTTGTATGATTAATAATATCTTTATTCGGTAGTGGAGATTGATTCCTTGATCAATTCTTTCTTATAATTTGACAATAAAATACAATTTTCAGATTCACAAAATCACAATAGTCTTAGTTAAAAACACTTTTAAAACAACTTTTGCTCAATTCCTCCCTTGGGACCGAACCTACTTGTCAATATACTACGTATTAGTGTAAGAGAAATAGAGAAACATTAGTTGAGAGTTTGACACCTTATCAGTTAATAGCTTCTTCTGATGTGAGATATTGTATTTAGCCAAGTTTTGCCAACTGATGAATGAAATCAGTATTAAACGACTCATTGGTTTTGACTAATTTTTCAATATGTATATTACGACGTCCCTATTCTATGTACTCGGTACATCTTAGGACTTTTTTCCTTTTAAGAGTTGCGCATATGTTCATAGCTCTACGTTGGATTTACAACTTAAATATGCATCTTCATTAATTTCATTTTCATTACCACTTATCTATGTATTTTTAAGGAGCATCAAGCCTTTATTGCTCGTTCTACGGTATACTCTTATATTAATGTACAATACCGTTCATCTTGGGGTGTCCAATTTCCCCTTTTCAGGTGATCGTGTCCATGTAATTTCCTCTTTCTTACTAGGCAACCTTTGTACTAGCTCATTACCTCAGCATAGAGGATAGATAGCATTCATCATTAGTTTTACTTTGGAAATTCTTTTCCACAACGGTGACTCTTTTTATTACTTTTGCTTCAGAAATGTTTTTCTGGAGCTGCGGTCTCTATTGCTTTCGCCTCAGAAATTCTCTTCTGAAATAACAACCATTATCATTTCGCTTCAAAACTGTAGATGACGGGTTTTTGACAAGGTAATGAATTGTAAAATTATTCTTCCTGGCTACAGAAATGTAAGAAACGAATCTCTGACTCAGCGTCAGAATTATGGATATGAACTTCGGTCCTAGATTCCGCAAGAAAATTGAGAATACGTATTCAGCTCATGGCTAAGTTGTTCCTGTAGCTCTTTTATATATATGTGCATCCAAAATTTCAGGGGCTTTACCTGGCTAAACCCCCGTTATTTCATGTGCGTCCATACAAACACCTGTATTAATAAGAATACGTTGATTATACAAAATTACGAACATTCGGAATGGATGCTATGCCATTTTAAATAAAAACACTAATTAGATGCATATCATCTAAATACAAATTCGCATCAAACATCATCTCAAGTCGCAAACTTCCACGACTGAATTCATTGAATATGTTGTATGCATTGCACAAAGGCCAAACATAATGCCAACAAGTAACTTTAGCGCCAACATTACCCAGGTAATGTTAGCACCTTACCAGCGCCAGCACCACGACCATTCTGCCAGCACCACGGCCATGCTGCCAGTGCTAGTGCTACTCCAGCGCCAACGTTACCCAGGTAATGTTGGCGCCAACACTCCCCAGCGTTGCCAGCACCCTTCTGCGTTGCTGCAACACCCTCCTACGTGTTGTCGCCAGCACCCTTGCATGTTCTGCCAGCACCCTTGCATGTTCAGCCAACACCCTTGCCTGCTGCTGCCATCACTATCTTACGACAAAACTTCCAATCACTCATGTGATTTGAGTCCATAACTCCACTAACTCCTACGAGAAGTCAAAACATATTACATGGGGGATTATTCATGGGGTTTTGGTCCGGTGGTTACAACAACACCCCATGATATGAAACTTACAAAGTAGTGGTGACGGTTAGGGAAGTTAAGGAGATGGTGGAATAATGGTTTTCCAGAAAGTTCCCAAGATATAGTGGAAGGTTACACCATTATCCCCACATTCTCCACCTCTCCATCTCCTCACTACCTCCACTACTTACAAGGAAAACGTGTGTTCCCGAACTATTATAAATAGGTTACTTATCCCATTCAGAAAACATATAACAAGCTTATGATTCTCTAAATCTATGTTATTTTCTCAATAGTTCAACATCTCTACACACAATTCAACATACAAATTCCTTCAACTTTCTTTGCTTCCCTCCCCTAAGATCAACCCATTTTATCTCCTTATGAAGGAAGCAGGGCTGAACGGGTACTATCGTGGTTTAGGCTTTCCCCGTATAATTTTGATTTCCGAATCTAAAGAAAGTATTTCTACAGTATATTGTTTAGACTAAAATCAATTTTTAGGTATTAACAATTGGCGACCACAGCGGGAGATCAATCTCTCGGTTACAAATTCGATTCTTCAACCATATGAAAATCACATTCTTCAATCGTTTAAAAATAGGGTGGATCTTAGATCTAGTTCAATCATCAAACTCAATTCAGTGCTACTGGAAATGCCATGAACAACCTCCATCATAACAACATTTTGTACAACAATAGCACTCGGAATGCCTTCTTCAACAATCGCGTCATGGGGAGATTACTCATGATTTTGAGTTGGAAAAGACACATCACCAGTGTCATGGCTCATGGTAATGTCCAATCCTTCATCTACAAGTTCATCTCTCTGCTTTGGTTCATTTCCCCCATAAAACAGAGACATTATAGAGATAATGAGTTAAAATGTCTCAAGCATAAGAAATTGAAGCACAAACCATGAAGTTCATAAAATATGTCCATTACCGACCTAAACATTCATTAAAAAGTGTTTTGGTTCATGGTATATTGTTTAAAAAGGATATGGGTCGTTTTGCAAAAATACCGTCAGAAACGTTTTTACAGTACCCTCTGGAAGAACTGAAACTGTCGCTAATTGGTAAGAAATTTGGGGGTGATTTATATATCAAATAGTTCATATGGATGTCTAATACAATATGTTAAAATTGCATGCCGATTTTATGAACGATCTAATAGGAGTGGCCGAAACGCTCGACTACACGACACCTGAAAACCTACAGAATTCTGCCTGGAAGTCCTGAACTCTCGGTGTCAGATATTTTTCACAAAGCAAACAGATTCCAAATTCATAAACTATTTTTTTAAAAGTTATCTCTGCCTCTTACCTAAAGAATGAGAGTTCAACCACTTCATTCCGACTTCGGACTAAGATTCTACAGCCGTTACGACAACAATACCTGAATCTGAATTTTTCTGACGACGAAAATCGACAAAATTCTTCATGAAATCACGTACGGTTCTACACATTTGGCGGTGTAAGAGCTATAATCATGTCCTTATGATTCTAAAACAATAGAGTAAACTTACTTGGAGCTGTAACAAGCCGTCAAAAGCAGAAGGCACTTCATAATGCGACTCACCACCAAGTTCTTCATTTTTCAGCTCCGGATTCTTCAATTTCTTCAGTATGGAACGATTTTTCAGTCATCTGAGAATGACAATTATTCATAAGAGTCAGAATTCATCAAGTTTAACAAGAAATAAAATTCCATAACTCAGGAATCTCCAAAAGTTATAATTACTACATAAGGAGCTGAAGCGCCAAGAACAGCCGAGACACCAAACTTAAAAGGTCGAATACCGAGGTACCTTGATGAGTTATGCTCCCATACTATGCAGAGATGCTTTTCATGAAAAGGTATAGATATATTTCACACATAAAATAAGAGTAATTAACCGTGACCTCTTCTCCTCAGACTGAGGAAAGGCGTTCGCCATAATACTGAACACAGGGAGTTCTGGGTGCCACGACTACAAGGACAAATTAAGGACTAAATAAAGGATATTGATTAAACTAAAGATAATTTAAGATACCTGTGTCAAGTTGATGATCGAGTTGCACCTCGCTCCAGAAGTAATTTTCAAGGAAAAGAGGTCACTAGGCACGAAATCTTTAAATAGAGTAAGTTACGCGTTCCAGAATCAACATTCGACACGATGACGAGATCCCCATTCAAAGAAAGCAACTAGGGATACAAAGATCGAACTTCGTCATTCATAAAGGTATAGAAGAGACTACTACCACCACTATTTTGTGACCAGGGGTGTCCGCTTCCAATTCACCAACAACAATCATGTAGATCCATATTACGACATGATTCTGGGACGTCCATGGATCCACAACAACAAGGAAAAACTTGACGCGTCTATATAAAATCGTCACCAAGGGACCCACAAGTATGCGTCAACAAGTCAACATGATTTAAAGATTGCTCATCTCCAGAATATCACCAAGAAACGGATATGGACGCTAGACTGCATAGACGAAATGTGATGTTATACACCAGTGTATTTCAGCTACAAGTAAGTCTTGTTTAGCAACTCTCTTTACAACTAGTTGTGTTGCGTCCCATCAAGTCTTGAGGACTTGACACGAGTGTCAACCCCACCACGACTTGACGATTTAAATAGGAAGATGATCCTTTTAAAAAGTTTATTAAATGGATAGGGTCATCTTTATTGAGAACATTAAAACCAATAACCCAATCATCTTGAAAATATGTCATCAACCTGAGATACTGAAACCCAACCCTTTCTAAATCGGAGACACTACTGCCTCTCCTAGAGAAAATCCACATCTAATCCTTAAAACTATATTAAGTGGATACTACAAACTAGTCAATGCTGATAAGCCAACAGGGGTAGTTGTATGGGGCAAGTGACTTAAAGCTGTCAAGGCTTATACACTTCACCATCCATGACAAGGTTGTCAAGGCTTGGTGATAGGATTTTAGAATACCTATATAAATAAACCGCAATCGCACAGTGTCTACAATGCAGACAACGGCAAGTACGGGTCGAACCCACAGGGAGCGGGGACAATACTGCAATCAATATCTCTAATCAACTAACCAGAAACAATATTTGGGATTTTTAGATTTATGAATAAAATAATAAAACAAACTAAACTAATAAAATCAAATAAATCAAATGGGAGAAACAGTAACTAGGGTTTTTAGTATCACTGTTTCTATTTAATTACTAAAGTGAAACTTAACTCCTGAATATTTAGAGTCGCAAATATCACTGGGGACGCCCTAAGCATGGTGCATCAAAAGTTCTAAGTCTAATCATACACCATCAAATTGCGTTGGCGAGAAAATTGTACGAAACTAATTATAGGTCCACAAATAATACCTGGCTATTCTAAGCATACCCCATCTAAGGATTTAACCCAAGCATGAAATATCAAATAAGTAGACAAATATATTTGCAACAAGTAGATTTTAAAAATAACAATTGTATACCAAAAGCATGGAACATCAAAAACCTAGGCCAAGCATGTACCATCTAATGAAATCACAATTGTTTAATAAAATTCAATAAATCAAAATCATGAAATTAATATATTCAAATCATAATAGTCTGTATCAAATACTTCATTTAATTGATCTAAAACTTTAAGTGGTTTCAACATTAAACCCTAGCTATAAAATTAATGAGACATGGAGATGGGTTTCTTAAAACCCATTAAAACAAAATAGAAGAGAAGAAAAGATTAAACCAAACTGTTCATGTATACTCCAGAACCAGAGAATTTTCGCTCTCTCTTTCCAGGCTCTTACCGTGTCGTTCTCTTTCTTCACCTCTGTACCTCTCTGCCCCAACGTCCGCCTCCAATCAAACCTAAAAAGAAAACTCAAAGATAAGTCCCTAGCTCTTACGCTTTTATACCCAAAACCAAGAATTCACGTCAGACATCACCTACCCTAGGCCTCTTCACGTGTGTACTCCCTTACGCCTTTATTCTCTCTTTTATTCTCTCATTCACGTGCTACCTCAACCAACAAACTCCACGTGTGATGTACCTTCCATAAGAAAGTCTTATATCCTTCTCAAGTTGCCATCAATCCCACATCTCAATCCCCTTAATCTTCACGTGAACCAACATAGACCTCTCTCTCTTTCACGCATTAGTCAACCTCACAAAGAGGAAAGCTCGTGAGTGCCCCACTTTCCTATAACCTGATGATGTTATCAATCTATAAAGAAGTCTAACACCTTCTTTTTTGTCTGTCCACGTCACTAACCCCTTTCTCTCTTCCAACTCCAAAAGAGAATGAGTAATACCCCCTTTGATGCAGCGTACTTCTCTTTTC
This sequence comes from Papaver californicum, assembly GCA_023531435.1. Taxonomy (NCBI): domain Eukaryota; kingdom Viridiplantae; phylum Streptophyta; class Magnoliopsida; order Ranunculales; family Papaveraceae; genus Papaver; species Papaver californicum. Next base: position 4,661,559 of record JAJJMC010005943.1, on the reverse strand, counting down.
TCTTATTGTTTTTATACTGCTCCCAACAGGAAATGAAACTAACACGTGTTGACTTCCTAATCACCAAAAACTAAACCAAGTTCCATATCCAACATTCACTGCCACACGCCTTTCACGTGAAGTCCCACAGCCAACATTCACTTCTCTGACTTTTACCTGACAACTTCTAAGAAAATTTCCCCTTTCCTCTTGCCAGGTTTCCCAACTTAACCATCTCCAACTGCTTATATGTTTAAATACTAAAATAAAGGTTAACTCCTTCTTTGACTGCATCTCCATCGTTATATGTCCCAAAGACCATTTAACATTTTTGATACTAAGATGTGCCCATTTAGCAACATTTTATCTGTAACGTCGGGTTTTATATTTATTACCTAAAAATCATAGAAACAATAAAACTAGTATCAACTTGAACACTAACAAATATAGATTAAGTGGTAAAAATATATAAATTATGCCCATATCACTTGGGCACTTCACCACTTCTAGCAATATTTTTCTGTTTTTACGTAATATTTATAATTCCTCCAAAATATTTGCAGTATCTTGCATTCATACTTAGGATTTCAATTTATCAAACAAAGTATTATTTTTCTCTCTAGATAATCCTTTGAAAACCATTCAAAATTCACCTACTCAAAATCCCAAAATAAAACCACAGAAAAATCGGGTATCTTAGAAACACATAAAAACTCTCAAAACCTACCATTTAGAAAAATCTCTCAAAACTGGTTAAGCAAAATCAGCATATGCTCTCTCCACCTGTGCAATGGCTTCAGTGGGAAGCCTCAACTCTCAGGATAGTCTTTCAGCATCATCTCTAGCCTTAGTAATCATTTCTAAACCGAAGATGCACCTACTTCCTTCATGTCCTCCAGAATGGCTCTCATATGACGACAAAGCCATCCGACAACAAGTTTAGCCGTCGTGGCTTCCTCCAAGAGTCGGGTCCTGTCAAACTCAAATTCAAAGTCAACTCCAGCGTTCGGATATTCAATTGGTGTAGTTTTCATTGCATTGGCATCTTACCCAACGACACCATTTGGAGCACTAACTTCAACAAACTGCATTCAAAAGATCACAAGAACCACACTTGGGAACTGAAGATTTGCACAAGATACCCTCGCTATCAAAATCCTCTCTATAAAATATGGTCAACTAGAGAGTGACAATCTTGACAAGGCCCTTTACTCTCCAAAGACATGCCGTAAAGGTATCTTCACCTCTTCCAACTACGTCGTCAGATCTGATAGACGCCTGCAAACCCTGACGAGACTGAGATGCATCCCAAGCCTACTCCATAAAATATAACTTCAAAAATCAAAGAGAAATGTGACAGAGGACTGCTCACCGCAACAAATCTCATAACAATCAAGGATTCATAAGATGGCTCAAGAGACGCCTCTTGGAACATAGTCTTTGAAAAACACCCGTCGTACCACGTCGGCAACAAGATACCTTTATGCTCATCCTCGTCTCCAGAGGAATTCGCCTATATAAGCATACCATCATCACATCCAGAAGGTTAAAACAAGGTTATGATCCAAAGGGTCAGGATAAGACACAATTTTATTCAGTCAATGCTCACAAAAACGTCCCAATTGCGAGTCAACAACCCGGGAACCAACGAAGGGCTCCAACTTCAATTCAAGTTCCCGCTCTACTCATGGCGCGCAAAGACAACAACAACAGTATGAGATATCAACCTTCCTGGATTACCTTTCCTAATCAGACCCTAGAGGGATGGTCTCATGATGATACTATTAAATCATCCATCGTGAGCATCAAACCAAAGTAGCTACACCTGGGGACTGAAGGCTTCTTTAATAACAACACAGTTATCTCCTACCATAGTATTTAATCAACAACATTAATAACAACAAGACCCCTCACTGGCATCATCTGCTGCTCCTGATTTCAACCACACTGGTCAACTATGGAAGACACACTGAATTGAGAATTCTCAAGGTGACATTATGAATTCCCTCCCATGCTCCAAGCAAGCCCTAACAGACAGTATCCGTGGTTATGATACTCATCTCAACTATCACGATAACAAGGAAGCTACGACAATCTCCAGTACACAATGAACACTCAGAAGGATTGACCATTTCAGATTCAAGCTTCTCCTCTCAATATCTGGCATATAGGTTTACAAGCTGTTGTCAGGAATTCATCTTCTCCGAAAATATGGCTTTGATGAGTCAACATCACAAACGATCGAAGTGTTCTGAAATGTGTAAGAAACGCCAAACCATGAGGCTCTCGCCATTTTTTATGAGGTTGTCATCCATGAAGCCTAACACAAGGGATTACTTGACATGAAGTCCTAGCTTCTACTAAGGTCCTCACTTACGTCGCATCCTGTTGGAGATCTCACGATGCCAACATACTCATGATGTTAACACCTCCAGCGCTAGTCTTATCCATAGAACATAGTATATTTTACCAGACGAGGGATATTCCATGCAGTAGGATTTCACATGGCTCTGGGACATCATTCACAAAGCTAGCGTCTTCAAAAATCTCATATCCTCACGGTGCCAGCACCTACCTCCATAAGTTCCTCTATTCGTAGTTGCTCCTTCTGTTACACCAACATTCTATAAACTCGGAAATTGGCAGTAATCGGTGGAGAACATGACAACGCATCCTTCAAAAAAAATATCCACGTATCTGCTACGACATACCAAAAGGGCGTATAAATCGGATATACGAGCTGAGATATATGGCTTTTATGCTAAAGTCGATGGAGTCTGAAAATTTGCACGGGATTACAAATAACAAATGTGCATGCATGTAATATCCAAATATGGTCCACATCTACTCGAAGAAGACATTCACTTTGGAATTTACGACATCTCCTAAGAATTTTCACAATATCAGAAAATGTCGTCAACTTCATGTCATAATTGCTTCGCTGCTGTGACCCTTGACGTCTCAACTTTTGATACTGTTATTGTTGCTGGGCGGGAGGAGAGAGAAAGAGAGCGTTGATGGTCGGTGATGGTCAAACAAGGCTCTTTGAAGCCATGGTTTCGTGCTACACACGGGTTAATTTTGGTCTCTCCATCATCCTACAGGAAAAACTACATCAACTATTGCTCCTTCAACGATTATTTGACATCATCGGAGCGTCATCAAATCAAAATTCCTAGTAAAATCCGGAAACTAAGTTCATTGATTTATTTTGATTATTTTTCCTAGATGCAGAAGTATGAAATAAATATACATAAATTCCTGATCAAGTATCAGAATTATGAATACTACTCATATTTTACATTCAGCAAGAGAAGTGGGAAGGGATATTTCAGCTCCTGGATAAATTAGCCTTGAAGCTCTTTTATCGCTTTTGTATAGATGCAGAAGCATGAAATAAATATACATAAGTTCCTAATCAAGTACCAAAATTATGAATATTACTTCTACGTTACATTCCGCAAGAGAAGTGAGATGGGATATTTCATCTCCTGGCTAAATTAGCCTTGAAGCTCTTTTATCGCTTTTGCATAAATGCATAATATGAAATAAATATACATAAATTCCTGATCAAGTATCAGAATTATGAATATTACTCACGTCCTACATTCTGTAAGAAAATTGAGAAGGGATATTCAGCTCCCGGCTAAATTAGCCTTGAAGCACTTTTGCATATACGAGCCTTAGTGATTGCAGGGCTCTACTTAGCTAAACCCTCGATTATTTCATAGGCAACCATGCAAACTATTTATATTAATCAAAATACACTGATTATACAAAATTACGAACACTCGGAACAGAGGCGATACCTTTCTAAATAAAACGCTAATTAGATGCATATCATCTAATTGCATCGAGCATTACCTCAAGTTACAAGCTTCTCTTGAAAATGTTTTGTATGCACTGCATAAAAGTTAAGCCTCGTTATTTCATGTGCGTCCATACAAAAACCTGTATTAATCAGAATAAGCTGATCATACAAAATTGCAAACATTCAGAATGGATGATATGCAATTTCTGGATAACAACACTAATTAGATGCATATCATATATATGAAAAGTCGTATCGAACATCATCTCAAGTCACAAACTTCCATGACTGAATTCCTTGAAAATGTTCAGTATGCATCGCACAAAAGCCAAACATAATTCCAACAAGTAACTTTAGCGCTAACATTACCTGGGTAATGTTAGCGCCTTGCAATCGCCAGCGCCATGGTCACAGCGCAAGCACCACGGCCACCCTGCCAGCGCTAGCGCTACTCCAGCGCCAATATTATCCGGGTAATGTTGGCGCCAACACTCCCCCAGCGCTGCCAGCACCCTCATGTACTGCTTCTCTCGCCTCCTGCACTGCTGTTAGCATCCTTCCCTGCGCTGCTGCCAGCACCCTCCTGCGCTGCTTCCAATACCCTCCTGCGTGATGTCGCCAGCATCCTTGTCGGCGCAGCCATCACCCTTGCCTACTGCTGCCAGTACTATCTTACGACAAAACTCCAAATCACTCACGTGATTTGAGTCCATGACTCCACTAACTCCTACGAGAAATCAAAATATATTACATGAGAGGATTATTCATGGGTTTTGGTATGGTGGTTAGAACAACATGCGGCGTAGCAACACCTCATGATATGAAAGTTACAAAATAGTGGTGATAGTTAGAGAAGTTAAAGAGATGGTGGAATAATGGTTTTCCAGAAAGTTCCCAAGACATAGTGGACAGTTACACCATCATCCCCATATTATCCATCTCTCCATATCCTCAATACCTCCACTACTTACAAGGAAAACGTGTGTTCCTAAATTATTATAAATAGGCTACTTAGATCATTCAGAAAACGAAGAACAAGCTTATCATTCTCTAAAGATTTATTATTTTCTTAATAGTTCAACATCTCTACACACAATTCAACACACAAATTCCTTCAACTTTCTTTGCTTCCCTCCCCTAAGATCAACCCATTTTATCTTCTTGTGAACGAAGCAGGACGGAACGGCTACTATAGTGGTTTAGGCTTGCCCCGTACGATTTTTATTTCCAAATCTAAAGAAAGTCCTTCTACAGTATATTGTTTTGCCTAGAATTAATTTTTAGGTATTAACAAAACATTCTGTTTTGAAGCAACAAAGTCTATTGCTCTCGCCTCAGAAATTCTCTTCCGAATCAGCAACCCTTATCGTTTTCGCTTCAAAACATTATGTTTCGAAGCAGCGACCTCTATTGCTTTCACTTTAGGTATTAACTTGAAGCAGCAACTACTATTGTTTTTGCTTTTTCTTATTCTAAAGCAACAACTATTAGTAGGACCAGAATCTTTTGTACTGTCTAAGTATATTGTTCATAAGATAACCTGCATCGCATATTGAAGATTTTTAAACCTTGCTTTATTGATCGTACCATTACTTTATTCTTTACTTGGACTGCGTTTAGATGTTCATTGTGCGAACTTCATTCTTCTCAGCTTGTTCATGAATAAATTAACATGGTTACTTGGTGTGTCATAAGTGATGTCCCTTGAAAGTCAACCTCACCCTTCCTTATGCGACTGTAAAAACACCATCTTAACGTTCTGTACTTCTCGGTTGGGTGATCCACTTTTCTATGAAACATGCAATAATTTGCATGTCTTTATCTTGATCGGTAGGCTCTTTTAATGGTAGTGGTAACTTGATATCATTATTGTGAATCCATTCCTTTAATGGATCAAGTGTTGTTTCCAAAGCGCAAGGATATTTTGGGGTCTCTTCTTTCTTTATGGTTATACTTGATTGGCGTTTGCCACTCTTTATCATTCTCATTGATTGGACGTACATCTCCGTTGATTCCCCATGTCCCTTTCGTGTGATACAATGTGAAGCCACCCCTTCGATTTTATGGCGACTTCCTCTGCTATATCATTGGCTTGTGAGCCTGCTTCCTCTAAGTCAGTGACATCATCAATGTATGCACCTTCTAACACCGTTCATATACTCTTGGGCATCGTTGCGATGCATATTCACACCGACTCCTTTTCTGGGATCTGTATGTTGTACTTCAAGTACTCTGTTCGAAAACGTTAGATAAACAATCATATCTTTTTCCTGCTCTGTATTTGACTTTGCACAAATCAGATATTGAACTTTGAACCGGTTTGGAGTAAACTTTTTGCATGAATGCATGTTGCATGGCCTCCCATGTCTCGTTGTTATTTTTAGGAAACATGATAAACCACTTTAAAACATCTTCAGTTAACGATTTTTCAAAATCATTCAAGCATACATGGTCGTGCAGTGCATGCTCTTTTAACATCATTGTGAAACGAAAAAGATGTTCCATAACATTGCTAGATCCGTCAAATAGGTGAATCTTGGGGGACTTGTAAGACACTGGCATTTGTCTCGCGAGTACTTTCCGTGTTGGAGGTGACTGGATTTTATAGTCATAATATTGTGTATCAACGGTATAACCTTCCTCAATGTACTTAGCCATCTGTGTCTTTTCATGGAGAGTCTTGGTGTACTCGATATACTTGCTTTGGAGAGGTTGCTGAGGCATATATTGGGGCACATGCATATGACTTCTCCCTCTTGGGTTATGTCCTGGTGAAAGGTCTCCTCTAATATCTTGGTATACACTATATTAACATGGTCTTCTATGTTCTGCATCAAGGATATAGTATTCCTTGATGTACTTATCCACCTGTGCTTCTTCGTGTAAAGTCTTGTTGTACTCGGTATACTCGTTTTGGAGAGGTTATTGAGGTATGTATTAAAGCACATGAGGATGATTTCCCCCTCTTGGGTCATGTCCTGGTGTTAATGGTGATTGGCTTGGGTAGAAGCGGATGGTTTCTTTAAGGCCATATCGATCTTCCCTGTACTCATTTCGACTTTGGTATGGCTCATGTAATCACTTCGAATTGGTCCTTGCAGCGTGGATTGGTGTATGTGTGAGTTGCGTCCCCTTCGAAGGTTTCTAGTTGAACGATCTCCTTCCTTATCGTGAAATGCGACATGGCATATCAACACTCTATTGCCACGCCCATCTCCTTCACCCGGTGTCCCTCCATCACCATGACCATCAACATCTTCTAACAAATCTTCATTAATAGGGGGAGGGTGAGTAGTGTTATACGTGCCACCAATGCCTATTGACGTTGCTCAATTTCTTGCGATTCTACCAATGCCTTTGTTATTTCCAACGGTGGGGAAATGGTACTAGGGGTTAGTTGGTTATTGGAGAGATCCCCTTGAACATGTTGAGCGAGTGATATCTCTACATCCATTGGTTTTATAGGGTCTACGTCTTATTCCTGAAATCGGAGCACTGTGAAGTTGCCAAGTGAAATTAGTGTAAAATTAAACAGGTACAACTCTGATTAAGAAAGTAGTACATAGAATTTTCCCTCTATCGAAGAATAAAACCTATTTTTGTCAGCCTTTTGCAGAACTATTTATAGTAGGAACTTGAGCTTTGATGAAGGACACGTGTATTTTTCAGCCTTTCTCTTCAAGCTTTTGTATCTTGTCCATACACGTGTCTCTATCAACACTTCTGTCTTTCTGGGCACCGTACGTTAAATGTCAACAACCTCAATTTGGGTGTCTACCACTCGCAAGCGGGATCGAGTCATAATGGCACGTGTGCCAGCTATAGTCTTTTTCTTTATTTTTTTTCTTTCAATTATCTCTTCTTTTAGACGCACATCATACCCCTATGTTGTGCGCTTCCTCCTTTTCTTTTTCTTCTTTCTTCTTGCGCACAACATTGGGGTATGTTGTGTGCACTCCTTGTCTTTCAACTCTTTCTTCTCTATGTGCACAACATACCCCAACGTTGTGTGCCTATGCTTCTATTCTTTATATTTTTTCTTTTATTCTACTACGTGTCCCCTCTATCACTCTCTCGCATACTCTTCTTCTACTACGTGACCCCTCCATCACCCTCTCGTATACTTTTCTTCTATTGATTTTATTCCTATACTATGAGACCCCTTCATCACCCTCTCGTATATTCTTGCTCTTTTCTTTTGGGTATTTTTCCTTTAACTTCTTTTAACTGTTTCTTAGTCTTGGTCATATTTCTAGAGTGAAATTTCTATTTTACCCTTCTTTTAATTTTGGGTATCTACAATGATAAACAAACTTACAAGTGGTTCTGTTTTTTTTTTCTGGCTATTTTGTATGAAAATATCTCTTTCTGGGTTCATAACAATGGTCTTAGTAGTTCTATCACCTCTGCTTTGTGGGTTTTCAGTGGTTACAGGCTTATTCATGTTCAGTGCATTGTTCAGGTTTTAGGGTCTTAAGAGTGCTAAGTAGTAGTTTTTTTGCGTAACGTGTTTCTTATTCTATGTTTGGATTTGTTGCAGTGGTCATATATGTCCCAACTTCATCAACTAGAATCCTCAACAATGGTTCTTGTGAATTCCCACTATGATACTATATATTCAGGTACTGAAGATGAAAGATCAGAACAAACACTATCACAAGTATCAGTACAAGGAATGCACAATGGTCATGGAGGAGTAAGCTTTAAACAAATATTTGGGTAATATATGAGACATGAGCTATAAGGAACGGATTTTTGATTTCCAATAGGCATAGATGTGATGATGTTTTTCTTTTTTTTTTATAATTGTGGAAGAAAGTTGTTGTGGTTCTCTCTAACACAGGTCTTTCTTTGGATGTACTCTTGATTATTGCTTATTTTTTCTTTGCTTTTGATTCAAATACTGGTTTTTTTTTATTTAGATTGAGGAAGAAAGTTGTTGTGGTTCTCTCTAACATAAGACTTTCTTTGGATCTACTATTTATTATTGCATATTCTTTCCTTGCTTTTGAATCAGATGCTGGTTTTTGTTTTTTTTAGATTGAGGAAGGAAGTTGTTGTGGTTCTCTCTAACACAAGACTTTCTTTGGATCTATAATTCATTGTTGCTTTTTCGTTCTTCGTTGTTGATTCGTATAGGAGTAGTTGTGATGGGTTCTTTTAATATGTTTCTTCTAACCCACATAGCTTTCTTTGGATCTTGGTGGTTGTGGCTTTCTTTCACTCAGATCCCTCATGGGGTCTGAGTTTGGTGTTTCTTTTGATTGGCTGGGTGAGTGTAATTGGTACTTTTGCCATGTGATTTTTTTAATTAATAAGGTTTTCTTTAGTTCTTCTCATTGATCCAGGTTGTTTTTATTCTCAGTAAGGATGATGATATTTGGGTTAGGATTTTGAATTATAAGTCATAATATTTTTTCTGATGTCTGTCATGTTAAGTTGAATTAGAGAACAATCTGGGTTGGGTTGGGTTTTTATTTGAGGTAACAAAAATTGTTTATCAAAAATTTAATTGGTACTTTCTATCTAACTAAACATAATCAGGGTTGTTTTTCTTATGGTTTTGTGGCAAACCGAAATGTTAGCATATACCCTATTTTCATAATATTTTTAAATTTGTTTTAATACAATTCTCTAAGGGCAACCACAGTGTTGCGAGTAAACCCATCGATCAAATGACTAAAAATTTGATCGATGGTCAGGAGAAAAAACAGCGGTGGATAGTCAGGCGATATCCTAGGGCTGGGCTTAAGAAAGAGCGAAAAGCTAGAAGGTCGCCCACCAAAACGGGCGAAATAGCAAACTTCCGCCCCTTACCAGCGAAACTGTAGAACGTCGCCCTGGGAAAAAAATATCAGGCGAAATCCCAGTCTCGCGCTCGTGCCTTAAGCGGTGTCCCATGAGCTCGCCCAGTGGGGCGAGATCCAGGCGTGGCGTTTTGAGTTAGGATTACGGGCGAGGGTGTAGAACCTCGCCCGTTAAAGACAGGCGAGCTTCTAGCCTCTCGCCTGTCATTGTAATAAGAAGAAAAACCTAGTCTTCTCCAGCCCATCTTCCTCGCCTCCTGTTTCTCCCTCTCGCCCGCCGCTGCCGCCGTCCCCAACTCAATTTTCACCTGATTTTCGTCGCTCAACGAGAGGCCATAACCTCGTCCCAATTTTGCCGTTGATTCTAACCCTAACTCAACAAATATCAAGGTATATTTGCTACCCTAAAATAATAAAATTCATTGTTTTCTTTTCATATATAGATAATTAAAACGTAAAATTAGTTTGAAGCATGTTATTTAGTTGTTATACTAGCATGTTATTTAGTTGTTATACTATAAACCCATCGTTACAATTTTCGGATTTGTTGGTGCATTCAAATTTGGGTTAGCAAATTAGGGTTTATGTATTTGTGTTATAATTTATTTAGGGTTTTAAAATATGTTTTAATTAAATTTAATAAACAATAACAATATGTTGTAGCTTAATGTGGTGGATGTAAGTTTAATTTTTGGTTGAAAGAAGTATGTTGATTTAATGTTGGTTTAATCTTAATAATGTTGGTTTGATTTTAATTTAAATTTAAATTGTGTAATTCAAAAAGAAATTTGTATGGAATTATTTAGAGTTCTGTTACTTGAATTACATTGGTTATGATTTGGGTGATTGTTGGAATTATTAAAAAGTGTGTAATTGGGGTTAATTTTGAAAGTTTATGCATTTTGTTGATATACTAATTTTATTCCGAACAATGTATTCAATTTTTTGTACATATGTCTGACAATGTTCCTTCGAGATGGGTCGGGAGAAGGAAAACAAGTAAAAAAACAAAAATCACGGAGGAATCGCCAGCAGAGTCAATGGGCCCCCCGTATGTCGATGTCCCCGGGTTAGAGCATTACACTGTGGTGGAAGATAGCAACGAACATGCTTCTACCAATATAACCTATTCCACCAACGTCGACTTCAGGTTTGATCACCGAGGTTCTCTGAAATCTGTTTTAAAGACTTACAAGAAAATTTGTGATACTTGTAATAGGGTCCAATTTAGAATTGAACGCGGAGGTTGGGGTAGATTACTATACCTACCTGTTGTAGATTCGTCCCACGCTTTGACAGGTTTTATTATCGAGCGGTTTTGGGATACTACGAACACATTTCATTTTTCTTTTGGGGAGCTTGGGTTCACTCCCCTCGATTGGGTTATGTTGACCGGGCTTAGTATTGGTGTTGGTAGCTCTGTCCCTTATGACCCACAACTTTATAAATTTGAATATGTCCGTGCGAATATCTTTCCTGAACTGAAAGACAGTGCGGTATGCAAGAGGGAAGGTCTTCCGCCACAATGGGTTTCAGGTGCAATCACTCTGAAGTTTTTGAGCTCCTATTTTGATAATGACACATTGATGGCGGCGAAAGATGATAGTGTGATTGCGGATAAAGTAGCGAGGGCTTTTTATATGTATGCTTTGGGGAATTTTTTTTTCCCAAATGCAAAAACATACATTGATGCAGGATGGTTGGCTGCCTTTGATAATTTAGATGCAGTAAGTAACTTCGACTGGGGCGGACCTGCTTTATCTAAATTGTATTCTGGTCTCTCCACGGCGACTAGGGGACAGAAATCAGTATCGGGTCCCTTTCAAATTTTGGAGGTAATTTATTAACTAGTATGCAAATAATTTTAGTTTGATAATTTTTTTTTTGATGTTGTGAATTGTTGGTTAAATAATTTGTGTTCCAGTTTTGGGGCTACGAATATCTGGGTATTTATAGTCCAACCATAACTATGGCCCAAAACGATAATGAATGGCCCAGATGTCGTAGGTGGTTAGGGACACGCAGGAAGGGTGTTGATATCATGAAGTCTAGAACTGAACTGAATCAGTTAGCAGTTGACGACGTTTGCTGGCAACCCTGGTTGCCATCGGTTAACTACATACCAGAAGAGATTGGTCGGAAAGCAATTGAACTTTCGGGCCAAAGGGTTACATTTTCGTGTCTTGGCAATGTAAGTTTGGTTGTTTTTATTTAGTGCGGAGAATTTTTTAAATAACAAATGCACTAAAACTATTTTTGTTTATTTATTTTGTTTATTTTTTTGGGATAAAGCACAATATGTATCTGGGAGATAGGTGTTGGAGGCAGAATAACCCGAGTTGGGGTATTCCCGCCAACCCGCCTAGTTCAATTTCCAACTACGGTGATAAAGACATCAAAAACATGACAACAACAGTTCATGGAAACTGTAGTGATTACGTGCGTGTGGTGGATTACGGGGTATATTTTGAGTACTGGCGACATGTCACCAACCTCAATAAATATGTGACTGCCGTTGACTGGGAGGTTGAAACCTACGGATATGCGGGAGACCGGATCAAACACAACATCCCAAGACCACGTAATGAAGTCCCTATTCCTCCTCCTCAACAATTACCTTATGTAAGTATTTGATGAATTTGGGGAACAAATAGTAGTGACAATTTTTGAATTGTTTTTTTCTTTGGGTTTAGTTGTATTATTTCTCTTTGTCAGGTGGCGGCTTATGATATGGTGCAAGACTATGCTACTTTTACCCAAGAGTTCCGTCAATTTACGTTATCGGAAACAAAGGATAGGATGGACTATATCCTCGCTAGGGAAGCTGAGTTCAACACTTTTCGTGCGCAGACAACCGCCGAAATTTGCTTACTAAAAGATCAGAATTCTTTGTTGAGCAGACAACTAACACAAGCCCGTCAAGAACAACCGATGGGTTTTGCTTCATATGCTAGTACTCCACCTCCCAGATCATCACCGAATGTTCGGCCTACCGTCCCAACTACTTTGCCTCCATTTGTTCCACCTAGATCCAACTCGGGCTGAAGTAAACAACTTTAAATTTAGGGTTTTCATTAATAACAATTTTTGAACGTTTTATTACCGTTGGACCTAACCTTTAATATTTCATTTTTGAACGTTTTATTACCGTTACACATGGTTACCTTATCCTATTCACCATCCTTTCTACCTATAAGTACTTCACCAAGGGAGATACTTTCAAGTTATATTCAATCTTCCATATCCTACATTCATTTAAAATTTATAATCTCCAGTTTTCGTTCAATGGGTGGTTATGAAAATTGGAGCCTCAATGCAGAAAATTTTACACTGGAAGAAGATTTATCGATATGTCGAAATATTGTCTTGCATTATCCAGCTAGGGGAACACCAGATTGGTTCAACGTTGTGATGACACAACAATGGTTAGAAGAAACTCATGTGAAATTTTGTGCCGACACTGGGAATCCCAACAACAGGAATCGAACGGGGATTTTTGTTCGTTATATGTGTATTAAAAGGGAGGTAATTCAATTTTCTTCTTTAGTTGCCAAGGTTAATGAATTTCGTGTTAGGCATGAAACAGACGATGACGTTGTACGTAGATCAACGGAAGAATGGGTTAGATGGAAACGTTCAGAATTCAAATACAAACCTCATTTCGAGATTTTAAGGGTTATGGATGAATTTAATCCTTTTGTATTAATTTTTCTCCCTAGTACTGTGAAACCACGTACACCCCCACGTTAGAATATAATCTTTTAATTATTAAGTAAAAGCCTTGTCAACTAAAAGCATTAAAATAAATTTAATCATTTTGTATTAATTGTTCTCCCTAGTACTCTGACAAACATTAAAATAAAATCTTTCAATTATTATGTATTAAGT
>JAJJMC010005943.1:4533280-4648064 GCA_023531435.1 Papaver californicum | reverse complement strand
AAAGCAACATATCTCTGACAAACATTAAAATAAAATCTTTCAATTATCATGTATTAAGTGTATAGTCATTTCATGTTACCTTATAAATAACCACACTTCCCTTATGTAGCGATACAAACTTGGTTATCAAACGTATACGTCCATTTTTTCAAACATCCCAAGAATATGTTTAACTATCAAAATGAAACAACCAACTACGGTTCATCTTCTAGCTTCTCGCAGCATATGTCATTTAGTTCTTCTTCTTCAGACGAACAATTATACGATGAAGATAACAGTAGTTATTACTCATCAGATGAGATTGAAGCTGAGGCCGCTAGTAATAACATGGCAGTTAATGCTGCATTATTGGCATCTAATATGAAACCTTCCCACACACGTACTAAAATACCCAGAAATCGTCATATAGGTGCCAGATGTTTGCATACAGACTATTTTTCCAATAACCCAACGTTTCCCCCACATATTTTTCGTAGAAGATTTAGAATGCGTCGCGAATTATTCAACCGGATTTTGGGTGATATTGTTCGGGTGAATAGTTATTTTCTACAAAAAAAAAGATGCTTGTGGTGTTCCAGGCTTAACCCCGCATACAAAAATTACAGCAGCAATTAGAATGTTAGCATACGGTTGTGCCGCGGATGCAATAGATGAATATTTAAGGATTGGCGAAACCACTATATTGGAAGCAACCAGAAGATTTTGCAGGGTTATGGTCCAACTCTATGAGAAAGAATATTTGCGTACACCAACTGAACGGGATGTTCAAAACCTCCTCGAAGAAAACAAAAAACGAGGATTCCCCGGTATGATTGGGAGCCTCGATTGCATGCATTGGAAATGGGACCGATGCCCATCTGCTGAATCCGGTGCATATACCGCTTACAAGGGAAGCGAAAGTATAATTTTGGAGGCAGTGGTCTCACATGATTTATGGTCCTGGCATGCATTTTTTGGTATGCCAGGGTCAAACAATGATATAAATGTCATGAACCGATCGTATTTATTCAAAAAACTAATCCAGTGAAAAGCACCAACAGTTAACTTTCAGGTAAATGGAAATCAATATAATATGGGGTACTATCTTGGTGATGGAATATACCCTCAGACGGCAACAATTGTCACAACCATAAAACATCCCGATTCCCAAAAAAAACAAAAATTTTCTGCATTGCAGGAAGGGTGTAGAAAGGATGTGGAAAGAGGGTTCGGGGTACTTCAAAATCAATTTGCAATCATCAAACAGCCTGCAAGAATGTGGAATGCTGATGTGTTAGCATACATCATGAAAACAGTTATTATTCTACATAACATGATAGTTGAGGATGAACGAATTCCAGGCGACTGGCCCCATCACTATGATCAACGTAGCTTTGGTGCTCCATGTGTCATTTCAAGGGACAACACATCACAACTATCAAGAGTGATGATTGACCAACGTAGACGAGCAGTATTTGATAAACAAATTGGGGTTCGTTTGAGAAATGACTTGATCGAACACATTTGGTCATCTGTTGGGGAAGATTGATATATATTAAGGATAGTTTTTCGGTTATATTTGTTGTCAGGAGTAAATTGAGTTGTAGCGTTTCTATTTATTGTTATCTCTCAAGTGCACCCCGTATTTATAGTTATATTTTACTGCTTATAGGATGAGTTCATAGTGTTGTCAAAGAAACTTATTAAAATAACTATTTATTAAAACTACATTTCATATTCAAAACAAATGCATGAAAATAAATAATCAACCAGCGAAATTGTATATCATAATTCACCCTAAGGTTGGTTCAATTTTTTCCTTAAAATTTCACCCTGCCTCAGTTCGATGTACTGTCTAGCTACATCATTCATCTGGGAGGTATCCATCATCATGATACGGAATTCCTCATCTGCTTCTCGCCTAGCTAATTTTGCTTCATACTTTTCCTTTTCGCAAGCTAATCTTGCAGCAAACTCCGCTTCCCTATGTGCAATCTTCATAGCTCTTTGTTCCGTGCATTTGGCGTTGAAGGTCATTTGCTCTTTAAAAATATTTTCCATTAATTGATTACCTTCTGTATATTTTGCTTTACCTTTTGTCTTTTGTCGTTTGCTCTCTTTTTGACCCATCGGACGGATCAATGTGTTTGGGATATCTCCAAGGTCTTCAAAGGCGCTTGGACCATCTACGTTTAAATCTGGTGTGTCCTGTCCGTCCTGAGATTCAGTGTCGTAATCAGACTCTGCCTGCGATGAATCGAAAACAAAGGTGGCCCTTCTTGAATATTTAATATTTTCTAGCATAACTGAGTAGCAATCTTCGTGCTTAAAACTTCGTCCAGTAGATTCCTTGAAAAGCCTACGAACTTCTGCAGCCTAGTGTTTCACCTCAATTTGTTAGAGGTTATACAAGGATATGGATAAAAGAAATGATCATGATTTTAAATTATTTCTTACCTTATTATCAGGGCCCCATCCCGTATGATTTCAACTTCAGCCTCCTTTGCAGACATCAACGCCACATCTTTGCTTATAATTTGAAACCGTTTCTGCAGGGAGGTCCAACTACGTGGTGCCATACTGGGTATGGTTTCTTTCATCCGGTCTAGAACACGTGACTCATAGTTGTTCTTCACATTGATCTGTACCAATGCTTGAATCTTGAGAAATTGACAAGTGAATTGTACACATCGTCAAATCTTCAACAGACGAAAAATTTGGACCTCTTTTTGTTTGTGGCATTTTACCAATGGATTTCAAATAAGAAAAAACTTTGAATTTTTTCACACCCAAAAACACTATGATTTCAGTATAAAAAATTTAGGCGAAGTTTCGGTATATATTGGGAAAAATATAGCCGTTGAACGGCAAAATAAAATAACGGTAACATAAAATAACGGTTATAGCGATGTTCCAAAGCCTCGCCCGGGTCTAGGCGGGAACCTAGAATCTCTCCCGGGTCTAGGCGGGAACTTAGAATCTCGCCCGGGTCTAGGCGGTGGACTAGCATACCGCGTAAGAGGCAGCGAAGACCCTGGTGTCCGTCCAGTTTTTTTTTTTCTGAGCGAGTTTCTGGAATTTCGCTCATGGATGGGCGAGGAACTGTAACTACGTTTAAAGGAGCGGCATGCTGAAACTTCGCTTGCGTAGGCGAAATGGTAACACTACGCCCGTAAATTTGAGCGGTATGCTGAAACTTCGCTTGTCATCAGGCGATGGTCTAGGATACCGCCCGACTATATTTTCCATCGTCGACCTTTCGATCATATTTCATCTGCTACAGGAAAAACCGTCGATTAAATTCTTAAATATAATCGACGGTTGGGGAACCATTTGGGCGACCATCGATCAAAATTAGTCGATGATCGACGATTTGATCGCCCATTGTGGATGCCCTAAAGGCCTTAATACTGATGCTGATCGTTTTATAGTGCCAAAAAATTTCTTTAAAATTTTAAATATTTTTCGACTTCGGTCCCAATTAAGATTCTAATCGTTTTCTTTTTCCTCTTAATTGGTTCAATATTGATGTTGATCGTATCGAACTAGACAAAAATGGTTTCTGAAAATTGTATAAAAGTTTTGTTTTAAGTCTCAAATCTGTCCCTGATCGTTTTGTTGAACATGCAGATTGTCTCTTTTAAGATTCTTATGATTTATAAATGTCCCCTAACTAGTTTGTCTCTCAACCTTCTTTTTATAGTTTTCTTACTCTGGTCTTGGTAAGTTTAAGCAGAGTTAGTTTGGTAGTAGTCTGCATAATTTGTTGCATCATCCTATGATATAGTTTCCATTTTTCCTAAGTTGTGCTCCTTTGTTTGATAGAAGTTTTCATGGGATTTCTTTCCACGTTTAAGTCTTATTCACTTTAGATTGTTTTGGTCTGATTTCCTTATGCTTTTTGGATTAGTCTCATCCTTGTTATCGATAGCTCTCACCTATTAGATAGGTCTTTTAATTAGAAATTAGAACTTTGATGACTTTTTTTTAAAGAATTTCATCATCAGTATCTAGGCCTATAATTAATCTCATTTGGCTTTCTTTTCTGGTGAGTCAAGGGATTTTCGCTTTCTTTAAAGTGTTTCATACCCGCAAACAAAGAACATTGAAGCTCTATAAGACTAACACTGCATGATGACTACAATTCAAGTTCACTGATAAAAGGGCGCGTGGAAGGATCTGATCCTGGGCTATACAAGGGCCTTTTTTTTCAACTTTTCCCTGATTTTTCCTTTGAATATTTATGCTTCGATTGTTTAAGTTATTCAGAAGTTCATTCTTCATTTACATTATTCTTTAGTGCCTTAAACTTATCTTAATCGGGTGCTACTTTAACTGTTTTTTTATCATTCACTATATTCTCAAAACCTAAAACACAAAGTTGTTTTGCTAGGATAGCCAGTTGTTGCTTGTATAGCCTAGTTGATTGTATACTGATATGACTAAGTAAACATCATTTTAACTGAAGATTTGGTTATTAGGGGTTTAATAACAGATAATATGAGTTTTTTTAGGGTAGTTATAAAAGCTTACTTTCAATTTTATTCCAGTTTTTCTTTCTTTCAAGTTTTCAAGCATGGTTTTTCATTTCACCCATACCGTTATCGGTAGCCTTACTGCTTTTAGTTAGTTAAATCTCTTTAATGTTAGTATTTAGTTTAGTTTAGATAGGTAGTTCTTCTTTTTATGGAAATATGATTGTTCTTGTGAAACAACATGATGTTGAAATCATTATTGTTGATGTATTCTGATGAACTTTAGAAAACCAAAACGATAGGATATCTCAATCAAACAACAACAAGCATATAGAACATGGAAGTTGAACTCTAAGAACGTAGATAAATCGAGTCTAGGTTAAAACCCATTACTTTTCTATAATGAACTGATTATAAGTTATAAGAAAAAATCATCAAAAGTATGTCTTCTAAAGAATACCTAACAACCTATTTATACAAGAAAGATAACCCCTACGAAAAGAAACCTAATACTAAGGACATAAACGCCCTCCCTATAGAAAGAAACTAGTAAATCATTCTTAAATAAAAACATTCATAACTAAACAGAATATGCCCTGCATCAACCACCCCAGGTTGAAACAAATCTCATTTCTAATGAGATGCTTTATAAACTCTGCATATATCTTTGATGTCTCTTCATCCTTCCCACGATCGAAAATAAAACCCATAACTTTAGAGATCCTAAAACACAGATGCCAAGAAACATTCTTGAAAGGAGAATATGAAATACATGTTGCTTTCCCACGATCAAAAACAAATACCATAACTTGATCTCCTTGTGGTGATTTCTTACGCATTTGATCAGCATTCGTTGTATCTGTGTACTTTCTATTCATGTTGATATTTTTATTTAAAATAGACAACCTTAGATTTTCAATTCCACTAGTCATTTGTCCTTTCACATTTAGTACATCTGGAATAACATCTTCTGAAAAATTCTTTAGCACTGCAACCAGAACCTTAAGCCAAAAGGTGACTACACTGTTTAGCAGAATAGACACTAGCCTAAGCCATTGTTTTGCATACAACGACGCAGTTGTCGAAATACGCTCTTGATTTGGTTGTTTCAGAAAGAAGTAGATATTTGAAAACTGTAGCATAGCCTCTTGGAAAAATAATCGTTTTGGTGCATCCTCTTTGCACTTCTATAAAGTGTATGATACACACTTGTTTCGAGCTTCGCTAATAAATCGTTTAATGAGTTAAAAACCTAATTCCTCACACTTTGTAATAGACTTAATCCTCAAGGATTTAGGTTGACCAGTGTCAACATAAAACTCGACCTTTGCAGGACTGCCATGTTCTAGTAGAAACGAGAATATACTGGTGGTGATGCAAAGATGGTATGCAAGGAGATGATGTTGTGAATGCAAAGTGAAAATACTTGTGGAATGGTATGAACGAGAACTAGTGGTGATGGCTGGAGAGCAGCAAAGCTCCTCCCATAGGATCGAACCCCCTCTGATACCAAGTTGAAACGATAATTCTGATGCTTTTATTTTTCTTGATTGCTTTAACCGTACAGAAGGCTTTATTATATAATGAGAGTAGTTTTTATATAAGGTAGGAAATCTAAACAAATACTAAACATAACAGGAAATTCTAAACATAACAGGAAATCTACTCAAATCCTAAACAGAATATATTGTTAACAAATCTTAAAGACTATGAGTTGGCATTTGTATCAGGAATGGTTTTCTGACTGGATTCAGAATTAGTCTTCTGGCTGTATGGTTCAACAGTTCTTGTCTGAAATCAATCAGTAAATGGAAAATGAGGACAAGCATATATTTGTTACCAACTCTAGGAATTAAATTAGATTCTAAAACTCTTATACCGATCATAACATTAACACTACAAACCTTAGGTTGTTTACTAAGATCGTCTCGTTCAAGCTCCAAGCTTTCAACAATACTTAAACTCTAAGGTGCAACAACTCAATTTTTCATTTCCATGTTCTTACTGCAATGCAGTTCCAAACGTATACCATAATTTGGCACAAACTGGCTTTTCGCAAAGACTGCAAAATATCGACTAACCACTTTACTAACCCACTTCTGATTAACAATACCGCCACTTAGGATTAGAACTGTTAGATTCCATGGATAACGACACAACATGAAGTAACACTTCTGATTTGTTCTAACATAAGATAGATTATCATACTTAAGATGCCAGTAGATGAATATGTTCACTGTACTTTTCATATTCTTTCTTGATAATTATGTACTCATAGTATTCCTGCCGATGTTAGAGAGAATTCGACCTCAAATTCTACTTTTATAATTATATCCGCGTATTTCCCTATGACAACAGAATATGCTTGGAAAATCTTCCATCATAACACTCCTCCCATTATTAGAGAAAATTCTCCCACGAATTTTACCGGTATAATTCTCTCTACAAGTTTCTTTACGATTAAAGACTACCTTGTACAATCCGAACTTGAGTACCACTGTTTACTTTATGTAAAACTTTATTTTCATCAACAAAATGGCATGATGTCATTGGAATACTTAAAATGTTTGTATCTTCCTCCATAACACGATCAGTATGATCTGATTGAAAGAAAACTTCAGCTTCATCATCTAGATAATTATCATAGACTGGTGGTAAATTCCAATCCACGAAAACTTGACGTTTGTCATTCTCATTGACTGAAAATAACGCTACCTCATGATGGACTTGTCCATGAAATGAGGTTCCACTGAACACCTCATTGCATCATCTTCAGAATCTTCTTCCAGTGAATCTAAATGGTTGTGGTTGCCTTCTGGGTTCTCCATAAGAGCTTCTGCACGTCTTTGTTGCTCTAGTATGTCTAATCGTCGCAATAAGTCCTCTTTTATGATACTAAGCTCAGTTATAACTGATGCACATTCAGTACCTTTACTACCACCTCTACTTCTACCTACCATTGTAGAAAACTAGGGTTTGTATGTCGTTTTGCTTCTAGCGAAAATTGATGAACTTTAGAAAACCAAAACGATAGGCTATCACAATCAAACATCAACAAGCATATAGAACATAAAGTTGAACTCTAAGAACGTAGATAAATCGAGTCTAGGTTAAAACTCATTACTCTTCAATAATCAACTGATTTTAAGTTATAAGAAAAAGTCATCAAAAATATATCTTCTAAAGAAGACCTAACAACCTATTTATACTAGAAAGATAACCCCTGCGAAAAGAAACCTAAGACTAAGGACATAAACGCCCTCTCTATAGAAAGAAACTAGTAAATCATTCCTAAATAAGAACATTCCTAACTAGACAGAATATGCGTTGCATCATATTGTTTTGGTCCGATTTCATAAATCGTGACTTAACTACTTGTATCTCTTCAAAGATACATTTCTCATCTTATAAGTTCTTGATTATAGATAAGGATAAATTGTCATTCTCACGAATTTCCCATCCTGTATACGCCATCGTGACACTCCTATCAGTTTTGTTATTAATAGAAGGACACAAGACTATACATTGATAGTTTTATCACGAGCGAAGACGCTCAACTTCCACAACTTGCTTGTGATGACATATATACTGCCAGCATTAAAAGAGAGCTCATTGGGTACCGATAGAAAACAAAGAATTTCTATGAACTTGAAGAATTATGAATGTAATTTTATCTTTTTAGGGAGTTTTAACTTTGTTTTAGTTTTTTGGACATATTGTGTTGTACTTTTTTTCCTTGGTCAAGGTTTTACCTCTAAGAATTTTTGTTGCCAAGGTTTTAACGAGGCAACATCTATATGTACAACTTTTTTTTCCAAATTTTTCGTTTATATCTTTTGTATTACCTTTAAAGTTGATGATTGAGGCATTCATTGGAGGCACATCCCTATCTAGGGTAACCTCTAATGAGCTAGTTCTAATCATCTAACTGTTTTAAAATAAAATAAAAATAAAAATAAATAAGACATAACAATAATATGAAATTAACAAGACAAAACCAGGTGAAAATTTCTAGGAATAAAAACTCCTATAAATGCATGGGATTTAGCAAAATCAAAGGCAAACCCCAAAACAGTAAAGTAGATTTTCTATGCTAGTGACCAATCAAGTCATCAGTTTATGAATTGCATTCATTCAAAAAAGAAAAAGAGCTTATGAATTGCAATAAGGCGTCTATCCAAAAGTTATTCCGGTGAAAGGCCGCCGTTAAGTGAATCTTTTTTGTGGGCCAGTATTCATACAGGACCGTCTTACACTTCAGTCTAAACATACAAGGGTTCATTTTGTCTCTATTGTGTGCATTTTTCCATTCAAACGGTAAATGCGGTAATAATATTTCTTCCGTTTGTAGAAAACTGTTACTATCACTTTTTTAATTTAATTTATTTTTAAACTAAAAATAAATAAATAATAATAATATTTTTGTAGAAACAGAGAAAACAGAGAGTACAATTTTTCTACGGTGTGGAAATTTTTCTCTTCTGCACCAACTGCCAATAACTAAACTGGATATACAAAATATGAAGATTATAACTTAATGCAATGTTGCGATAGTGAACAGTCTTACTGACTACGGTACTTGCATTTTCTGGGGGTTTGTGCTCCTATGCAGGCATGCTTGAAATACAATAGTTATGTATACACACATAGTTGGGAGATGCAATAAGGTTGACATTAACTGACTACATAATGCAGAGAAGCCAGTGGAGAGATGCCAGATCACTCTTTCAGTTTAAACAAGTATTTGAAACCAAGAAAAGTGCTAGGAAAGCACACAGGATCACAAAGAGAAGCATCCATAAAACAAAAGAAAGATAGCTCTAAGATGCAAACCCATCCCAACCGAAAGCAAAACCAGATAATGAGCAACCTCGGAACAATAAGTGGTAAATTAGAGCTTTGATGTGCAGAATTAACTTTGAAATCATATTGTTACACTCAGTATAAAAATCCCACAAAATTGCAAAAGAGGCGTGATAACTAATTAAGAGAACTCGCACTACTGGAAAGTTTTCTTCTGTTCCAGAGCCACTAGTAATCAGCTATCTATAAGGATACTCAGCTTTCTAGACACTACAAGGTATTAAGGATCATGACCACTACCGAAGCTAGTGTGTACCAGGACATGTTATTCTAATTCATACCAATTTAGAGTATTGCAGACAAAGCATGTTCTTCTACATCATGCTAGATCCGTATAACTTTCACCTTCAGCTGGTCGATACATGTCTTATTATACGTTTGGTTTTGTTGAAGTGGTTATAACTGGAATGAGGTTATTACAAGTGAAATATTTTCAAAATGTTACCCAAGCCACTCGACTTTTTTTGGTCGATATTATTAACTTAATCTAATTTCTGTACTCTCACTTTTTCTAATGATGCAGTTATAAATCATATTGTTAATGTCACAGTTATGAATTGTTTCTTCATTCAGAGATGCAATTCGATGTTTTTAATGAAGGTGACACTAGTTGTACTGTGTAATAGATAAAACACCAGAGATATTATAAGATAAAATTCTAGAAGTTCCTAAACTAATCTGTCAGTTGAGATTTCCATAACAGGAATGAATGTAGCTATTGGTCCGCGGTATATGTATGCAAAGCACCATTTCTTCTGCTATAGAAAAATTGGTATTATTGATGTATCTACTAATTTTGATTTTCTTACTTTTCTTTTGGTGTTGTTCTTTGTTTCTATCAGACAAGAGGATAAGTTAGATTAAA
This sequence comes from Papaver californicum, assembly GCA_023531435.1. Classification (NCBI taxonomy): domain Eukaryota; kingdom Viridiplantae; phylum Streptophyta; class Magnoliopsida; order Ranunculales; family Papaveraceae; genus Papaver; species Papaver californicum. Next base: position 4,637,882 of record JAJJMC010005943.1, on the reverse strand, counting down.
GAACTTACAGATGCATGATCAATATAACTATTTTCATCTGCAAAGTATCAAGATTCCTTATTCCTTACTTCTTAACAAAATACCATACAAAAGAAATAAAGTTGACAAGTAATGTATAAACACGGTATTGTGCTTGAAAGCCTCTCATTCTGGGATAACAAAGATCTTAGTAGTTCTACCAGCTCTGTTTTGTAGGGTGTGAGATGTCAAAGCTTTGTTCCTATTTAGTCCTAAGTTCCGGTGGGTCCTAGTGTGTCAGGTAGTAAGGCTTTTTGTGTCATTGCATATTGTAAGGTTCATCTTCCATAGTTGTGATGCCACTTTATCTGTAAGGTCGATACTGATATATCTAATCTATCAAGTATCAAGCTTCTAATACCCTCTCTCCCATGACGCAGTTATCAGTTATCATAATGCTCTATCATCTTTGACTCACTAGTTTCGACATAAAGGAATCAGAAGAAATCAACATTTTAACTTGATCAGACTTTACAATCATAGTTTAACTCACCAAACTCAGCACACATTGGTTTATCTAACGATGAGGCATCTCTAGCAGTCACTAGTCAAAACTTGAACCAAGTAAAGTATCGACAAAGCTACAACTGAAATTCAAAATATCAATGATGCCTCATTCATGCAAGCAATGTAAAAAATGACAACCCATAAAGAGAAACTACGTGATATAAATAAAGAGAGCATTTTCATTACATATTAACAAGCAAGATAATACCTCTAGTCTAACTAGAAAAACACTTTGCAAAATAAACCCATAGCTAATGAAGGAGTCTCTATATGAATCTAATCTATATATACAAAGGGTTTATTTCTTCATTAAAACCTAGAGTAGAAAGATCGACAACATCCTTTTTAGTGATGTAATTTGTTCCATGCTATCTGTAAAGTAAAGAAAAGACCACCGTAACATAAAAGAAGAGCTAAAAAATTAGGAGCAAATTAGTATTTGGGTGGTAGATTTTGGTTGATTGTTTGGGCCTAAGTTTGTCCATTATAGTGTTTGGATCGTTTACCCGTTAGTCAATTTGGTCAACTAACCAAACTGTTAGAAGAGTTAACATCCGTCAGTTAGAATATTTACACGTTTGCAATTCAGTTATATTTGTCATCTAATTTGAATTGAACAGCTGTTAAACATCCATGTGTAAGGTAAGATGAGAGTCTAGATTGATCGGCTGGCGATTGAATAAAGTGTACAGCTAGAGTTCATGTGGCAAATAGAAGAACATTACAATAAAGCTTAAAGTAAGTGGCGCAGGCGGTATTCAATGAACACAGTGAATCACACTAAGGAGAATCCACAAATAATGTTGATAAAAAATGAAGCTTGGTCATGCAACTATTTTTTCCGATTAACTATCAACGCCAATTACAAAGTAAATGCATGCAAAATTAGAAACCATGGTAAAGACATACTATTTGTTAACCAAAATCGACAGTAACATGTTGAGCTGGTACACCCTTGGCAAATATGGTCACAACCACTTCCTCTGGCTTCTGGTATTATCCATGTCTGCACAATCACCAGTGAACACCGACAACGTAAATAAAAAAGAAACATAATAGCAGATTGCTTCAAGTTTACTTTTGTCCAAACAAAGTCAAATGTTTTTCTAAACTACCTGTACTTTGGAGTAGGCGGCACTGCTACTACTGGCTTCTGAACAATTACCAGCGCTACTTCTGATGAACTGGATACTGCGGGAGCAGGTGCATTTGTAGGTGGAACATTCTGGCCAAATTGATTTGAAAGTTGGGCAACTTCCTCTGAACAACATCAACAAATTAAGGTAAATGGATACACAAAAAAAGAAAATGCTTCACGAAAAGGATGGATATGAGATAACCTCAACTCCTGGACATATAATCAATGAGAACCCAAGTAATTAGCCAATTTTTCTACATTTTTGGTACTTCCAACCTGTAGCGCACAACTCTTTATGTCATAACAACTGCGCGAATGAAGTTGAACAAAATAAAAGCACAGACCTGCAATTTTCTCATCACATTCTTTGATCAAATTGGTGAATCTTGCATTCACCAGGAGACAAGGCAGCACCTCCTTCCAGGGCTGCTTTAGCAGTTTGGTACTCCTCTAGCTTAAAACATGCGGTGCTGCAGACGGAAACAGAATGTTACAATGATATCGAAACCTAAGAGTAAAATTATCAAGAAAAATGCATAAACAGGACGTTTAGCATCTAAGTAAGAACAGTAAAGTAACCATTGCAAGACAAACACACAATGAAACTCATGTAAGTCCTGGACCAGTAATTGTCAATTGAAAAAATGCCAGAAAAGGGTTAACTAATAATACCCTTAGACAAGCTAGTCTGCGAGACATAATCTCAAACCTAAAACCAGGTGGCAACAACTGAGAAATTGCCCATAGTCCAATAAGTGGAATTATTAACCATGGAAGCATTGTAGCAACCCTCCTAGAACATTTCTGAATAACACAACATATGCACATTATCTATACCAAAATCTACACCAAACCATTCAAGTCACTAATTACATTAAAGTCAACCAAATCAGGAAACCCTAAAATTTAAATTATACCACAAATAATCAAATTAAACATTGATAATAAGCAACACATGTTAATATTTCTACCACAAACGAATATAAACCCTAATTTACTGCATTAACAGATTGACCCTAAAATTCCCAAACTCTATGAACCTAAACTTCGAATTTTACTTATACCACAAACAATTATAAACCCTAATTTGCTGTATTAACATTGCAGTAGCTACAACTAAATCAATTTTCCCCAGACTAATAAACCCTGATTTCCAATTTCCCCTAAATTAATAAATCCTAATTTCAATCTAAACGTAATTGATCAAATTGAACATTGATAATAATCGAAACATTTTAATACTATAAAAACGAACCCTGGAAACAATTGGAAATTTTACAGTAAAATCCCCAAATTTAACGAACCCTAAAAACGATTTTAACTCCATGTTTCAAAACCAAATTAAAATAGAAATCTCGGAAAACCCAAGCAGAATATAAGTGAGTTTCATGTACAGATTGATTTTCCCCAACTATAGCTTCGATTTTTCATCTTCCTTTAACTTACTTCAACTATTTCGAATTTTAGATGAAAAAACTCTTCGATTTGTCTCCATCGCACATTCCTCACCATCAATATCTCACTGCAACTGATTCATTCTCGAATCAATCTATCTGGTTTTTTCTCTTTTTTCTTTTACTGTCAGAGAAGGAAAAACATGTTGAGAAAGAAGAAACAAATACGTAAACAATGATATGCACGTGTTGGTAATAAAACGGAGTTTCTTAATGGCAAACGTGTAAATAATTTTCCCAACGGATGTTAACGTACACTCACAGTTTGACCTTTGGACCCCTTTGACTAACGGTCAACGACCCAAATACTAAAACGACAAATTTAGGACCCAAACGTAAAAACATATCAAAATCTATGATCCAAACACAAATTTACTCAAAAATTAGCAACCCAATACAAATTTTGAAGCGTACCAATCTTCTTTGTCAAAGCAGCAATCTATTGTTTTTTCTTGTCTATTAATTTCTTACTCCACCCATCTCTGTCATTATGCAAAATGAGGCGCACTTCAGCCTCTAATTCAACTTCTTCATCCATCGCCTATCAACAAGAAAAAAGAAAGAAAAAGCTATTAATCTAAAACTCAAATTTAGAATTAAAAACACCTAATAATATCAACTAGGCAGAATTCCTACTCGGTATTTCTTTGGATTGATAATGAATTGAATGCAAAAATTCACAATAAAACCACAAAGAAAAAACCCTAACTGTATCTTGTCAAGAGTAGACCATGATTTAATAGAAGATGCATACATACAAAAAGCTATGAATAGGAAACAAACATCATACGACGACATTGATGATCTACAGTTTTTTGAACCTTCTTCAAATTAGAAAAGAGCGACTGTTCTAGGGTTTAAAGTGATTCTAGCAGTGAGAGGTGGAATGAACGAGTTCTTTTGGGTTGCCCGTAGACACATTATCGTTGTTTATTTACTTTACACCAAAAAGGACACTCTCGACTTTCCTGAAGGCAGGCTCCTCTTGACTAAGAGCACCCAAAAATAAGGAATACTATATACTGTACGACATCCATTTGGCTGGAGTTCATATGCTCTCATAGTCTCATGAGTGCTGCTTCTTGCAGCTTGTGTCCTAGTTTTCAACCCTCAAGCTGCAATGGGGGTAATTCTATAAGTCATGTTGCAGGCGACAGGATCTTGAAGCCATTCAGGAGTGCTGACAGTGGTTACTATGGTGTGTGTGGTCATGGGGGATCATTAGGTTGGTTGTTTCAAACTGAAGGACTACCCTTGAAACTAGACCAACGGATTTTGCATCCGTGGATAGTCCAAACTCCAAACATGTTACTCACCTTTGTTGGATATTTCAAACATGTTATCCACCTTCATTTTCATGATAACTTGATCGTTCTTATTAATTGTGCGTCATATGCATCCTATTCTTCTTCGCTGCTCGGAAACCAAAACACTGATAGATGACATGACAGAAACAATTGGAGCCACAGTGCTTTGAAAGAGAAATAAGTTTACGGTGACACCAAAAGGCTGAAACCTCTGAGTCAGCCTGATCCATCCAACATACATCCATATAACTTGAAAAAACAAGGCCTTTTATGCACAGAACTAGCAGAAGGAACTATTGGTAATAGCGTAAACAAAGTACACATATCAGTGCTAATGCTTAGCAAAATCCTTAGACAAGGGCATGATTCATGATATAAGAACTAAAAAGTCCAATTTGCTTCACTATAAATATCCTGGACCATTAGAAATTTCTTTCCAATGACTCAGTGGTATGGTAACTTTCCCAACTCCATACGGAAAAGATTATAAGAGCCAAGTAAGGTTGCAGTAACTTAATCATTTTAATGATATTGCCTTTGCATCAGAAAGATAAGATCAAAAAAAAAAGAGAGGAAAAAAAACTTTGGAATGACTCACTTTTACAGAGGTTTTTTTTTGATAAATTTTTGATGGGGGACAAATGATATGTCTTTTCTATTAACTGTTTCAACCAATTCTATTTCCAAATATATTTTTAGAAATAAAGGTTTTTTGTTCTTGGAATTCTGTTAAGAAGATATGGATAGGTAGAGATGTTGTCCATAAGAAGAATTATGGTGGTGGGATGATCACAACTACAAAAACCCCAAAGAAAAAATAGTTATTACCACAAAGAAGGAATCACAGTCTTAACGTAAAGTGAAAAGTGAGAAAAGAACAGAATTCCCAGGGTGCCCAAGCATGCAACTATGGCAACCCTTGAACTACTGGTGCTATTGCACAGCAAAATCAATACTGGAGGTGCAAATAGTGTTGTTAAGAGAGATAAAAAAGGAAGTTCATGTTGGACAAGTTTCCACTGGTGCTGGCAGGTGTGGTTTTTCTGGATTATCAGCTGTGTTGTGTGGGTTTGGATTTGGAGGCTCTCAAAGGGTATCTCCTGTTTAGTCCTGTATATTGGGTTCAGTTTCCTATCGTGTTCAGTGATACTTTGAGTTTTATTAAAGTGGTTATGAACCTATATACATTCTGAGTGTTGTAGGATTGTATATCTGCATAGTTGAGTCTAGTAATCTAATCTCCTATAATGTACATGTTATCATTTTGCTCTATCATCTTTGACTTGCTAATTTTAACATTAACCTGTATTTTTCAACATTTAGAATACTACCCAAAGCCACTAGCAACTTATTTATCAGAAGAAAAAAAAATCATGAGAAATCAGCAATACAACTTCTGTACGCTTCAAACAATCATCATTTATTATACCAAAGATTCACTAATCTTCCCGCAAAATGGTTTATTCTACAAATGAGACAAGGCTGGCAGTCACCGGTAAGAAATTGAACCAAGCACGACATCTACAAAGTTACAGCTGAAATCCTAATTTCCAAGTTTAAACTGTCAATGATGCCTCATTTGTGAAAGATAAACTATATGATACAAAGAGAACATTTCAATAGATAAATGTCAACGATGGCATTTCTTAACGAAACATGAGAAGAACTCATGTTCAGCAGATCCTCCTTACATTAACATCTTTCAATCTGAACCCACAGATGAATCTAAGAGTATATGGGTTTCTTTCTTCCATCAAAGGCATGCAAACCTAGAGAACTAGACCACATCTTTCTTCCATAAACGAAATTACAGATTCATTTTACCTGCCAAGTACCAAGAGTGCATAGCAAGGCTACCAAAAGACAAGATATTAGCAAGCGAAGACAATCCATGAATCATACCAAACTTCTTATTCATAGCAGCAAGTTTTGGGTTTTTCTTGGCTGCATCCCTGTTCTTAGTCCATCCAACTTCCTCTCCAATGTTCACTTCTCTCTCTATTTTGTGTCTTTGCTTCATCATCTATTCGCAACAAAAAACACAACCCATCAATTTAAGCGAAATCTATCCCCGACTAACATAATAATTAAATTCATGATATGTGAAGTATAAAGAATCTAAGACAAATTTACCTCAATTGTCATGGGAGTGAAAACTAACAAATTGGAGAAATTGAAAGCCAATCCAGAGAGAATAAACCCTAGTTGATACCTCTCGGCAGTTGCTGATGATTTCCATGGATGAAGATAACCAAACGAAGCCAATGATAACGTAGAACAAACAGTAACAGCTGAGAAATAAGCTGGAAACATCTTACTCTGTAGATTACCAAATTGATGTCTTGGTAGATTCCTGAATTCATCAAGTAAATAATAAACCAAAATAATTAGGGCATTTTCAATAATTGCATCAATTGTAAAGAAAAATTAGAGTAAGAGAAAGGGAAGAAATTACTTGAACATGATGATACCACCAATGAAAGTCACCCAAAGAGCAGCACCAAAAGAAGTAGAGAAGCATAATAGATGAGTTAATTTTAGAGCAACAGTGAGTTTTGATGAATATTCACCATTAGATGAATTTGATCCAAATGTTTCAGGGGAAAATAATATACCAAAAGCAAGAAAACCTACTGCTACTAGAAATCTACCCATCCAACCCATCTCTTTCTTTACAAATTCACACAGACAATTAAAAATTCAGTGATGAACTTTGGTCAGTCTTTGGAAAAGGTGTTGTTTGGTTCGGAAATTGAAGGAAAAAACTTGGAAATGGAGTTAGGTGAGAAACTTTTTAAGACACTTGACAACCACTATCTTCCTAAAATACCACTGAACTGTCATACTAATTACAGATTACTACCGTGCCGCGTTGTGTAAAAGAAGTGTAATTTTGTGAACAGCTGACATTCCTTGTTGACAAGGTTGATGTGAATCAAAAGCACGTTTTCTCTTTCACTAGTTTTGCACCCAAGGGTCTGTTTATTGCTAATGGATTCATATTTTAAAATTAATTTTATTAGAAACAAATAATAAAAACTAGTAAAGTTCAGAAAATTTGATAAAACCTAATAAAGCCCGTGAACATTGAATAAACTAATAAAAACCAATGGAATAGAGAAAAAAACAATTGAAAAGTACGGCTTGCAGTACAATGTCTTCGAAGCCGGTGATGGGATACATTTATAAGGTTACTGGATATCACCCCTACCCGTCCTACGGCCGGGGTTCAATCTCTTTTAATTTTTGGTTATTGTTTGATCGACCAGTTTATATCCTTTCAAAATATTTTAGTAAGTATGTATGTTTAGTTAATCTGGTTATAATATCGTGTTTAATTAGTTGGATCATAAATTCATAGTAGTCAGAGCCATAGATCCCCGTTATTAGTTGAATAGATTAGGAAATTGATCGTATTTTAGTTAGTGGATGATTAGGAAATCGACCAAATTTTGATCATTGGCCAATTTAAAAAACGAACAATATACAAACCATGGCACCTAAAGACGGGGGAATATAGCGATGAATCACAATTGTAAGTTTTCTAATTATTGGGTACCAGATTTTGGCAATAAAACATACTGGAATATAACGATGCACTTGTTAAACTTCACATTCAATTAATGGATACATATGATACTTTCACTTCGCTTTCTCCTACTAAACTAATCTTGTTTGGTAAGCAGGCTGTAAATCTATAATGCTTATGAATATTATAATAAATTTGTGATTTTTACTCTACACTTCATGGTCATTTAATAGAACTGGATAACATACTTGGTAACTGACTTCAGTGTTTGGTTGTGATCTGGTTAAGAACAATAGTCTCTGAAAACATGGCATGAAAATCCCTTGAGGGAAGCTTAAAGAAACTCATTGCCTATTTTGGTGGTATTCATGAGTGTGTTTCGAACACTACCCAGAAAGTCTCAAACCTTTAGTTAGTGTATATATGGGTTTACTTCTCTCTCGTGCGAAAATATTCAGATCTGTGGAGTTAACAAAATGTTTGAACACTGCTTAAGCGTCCAATTCAGAACTGCTAAAAACACATATTAACTTGATTTTCTGCACGAAACTTTGATTCTTGATTCTCTTCTCATACCGCTAATTATGCAATGAATTAATCATATCTTAATACAGAGAGAACATGAATAATTTGTATTTGACACATTATTGTAATCAATATGCATATAATCAGTATGCATTATTGAAATCACAAATAAAGTTTGTATTTGACAAATTATTGTAATCAACGCATATCATCTTTCCGTTTTATCTTGGCGCACTATTCTGTTTGTATATGCACTATTCTGTTTGCATATGCATTTGTTAATCTATTGTATTGCCCTTGTATTTGGAAACCGATAGAATTTTGGTTGGTGTCGGATTAGGAAAACGACCAAGTTTAGGACAGTGGTCAATTAGGAATGTACCAATATACAAACCATGGCAGTCATGGACGTGTCGCGGTATAGGTTCGGAATTTGTCGGGTCGAGGCATGATTGCAGCTGTCGGCCTATCTCGATCTCGTCCGTCATTTGTTTGAATTAGCCAGAAGACAAATCCGATTGTCCGATGTTTTTTTCGGACGATCTTTTCCGTCCCTTGTCTTATCATAAGATAGATACCACTTCTTTTAATATTATAGATTGACAACAAAAACATTAAACGTGAACCATAAAATCTAATCCAAACGTAGACCAATGTATTTTCTTTCTAGAAAAAAAATAGCTAGGACCCACATGTTCACAAAAAATTGCACTTCACCTGGGTGGAAGGTTCTATATCAGCACCTATGGATGGACTAACGTTGTTAGTCCACCTCTAGTAGCTTCGTATTAACAAGGAATATCAAAAACGTGAAAAGTAGGTATGATGCTTACATGGACATTATTGAAGTGAGATAAAAAATACAACTTCATGGACTCTTCATACGACTGGATATTTTCTTAAGCCCAGGTAAATATTTGTTGTATTATGCATTGGATTTTTTTGAAATATTATACAATATTGATTTTGTAGACACTTATTAATTTATGTTTATTCATGTAGATACCATTGACTTTGTTGTCGATTTTGATATAAAAATAGGTTGTACGATGTCATTAGAAGTATGTGTCCGTAGGCAGAGGAAGGGATAAAGATTGATAAACAAATAGAGTTGTTTACTAGTGCAGAAGGAATGTTTTATCAAAGTATGGCCCCGGTAGTTTACTGTATTGTCATGTTAGATGAGCACTTACTTTTTTTTGTCCGTCCATGTTATACTTAACTACTTAATTTTTATTTTGTCCAAGTTTTATAGTGGAAGTCATATGGAGATTCAGCTCCCCGACTCCAAAGAGTTGTTGTCAACAATCTAAGTGTCACATGTAGTGTTATGGGATACGAGAGAAATTGGAGTATATTTGAGCAAGTACATACAAAGGGAAATAATCGATTGTTGCAACAAAGACTGAATACACTTGTCTATGTCAAGTACAATTTCCAACTATATAAAAGGTTTGCAAAAAGACAAGAACAAGGAAAATCTTATGATCCAATATGTTTATCTAACATGAAAACTGATGATGAATGGATCACCGAAAAAGATGATCATAGTTTACAAAGAGATTCTATATGGATGGATGTGTATAAACGTTTTTAAATTACCGAAGTCGAAGCTAATTAAAAAATGGAAAAAAGGTATATGCAAATTGTTTTATACTTTAGGATAAATGTTTGTTTCTTTCGACGGTAACTCTTTTTTTGCCTTGTCATTTTTTTTTTTGCAACAGAGCTTTTAAGTTTTTAACAGTCCTTTCTTTCGAAAACACTGAACACGTTAGAACTGTATGCTTTATGAACATTACAATATTTAGTTTGAGCGTGGTTTTTTACAGCAGCTTCACTTCATTGTAGTTACATTGAGCTAAAAAATAGCGCTTGGAAACCAGCATTGGTGCTAGGAATGGCCATGATATTGGTTCTAAATTATTATTAGAAATTTAAAAACAACCATTTGCTTTGCATATCGCTCATCAAATAAATTAAGAAGTGATACCATTGTATTTGTGTTTGTCTTAAACTAGAGTGTGTGTTTCGGTTTTACAGTACTTGGTTAGCTAGCATCTAGTTAATCTTCCCAGCTGTCTATATGTTTTGATATTGTGTGATGCGTTTTAGAAATAGTGGAAAAAGATTCGATATTCAGACTTGTTAAGATTTGATATTTTAAACCTAATTTTTTAATACTAAAAATAAAGAAGATCAAATTAAAGTTGAATTGAGATTATGGAAAGAACTGAGTCTAATGATTCCATCATTAGCCAATTTTTCAAGTGATTTGGCATTAATAATTATCTTGCAACTCATATATTCAATTGATTCTAAATATTACCAAAGTTAGATTTTCAAAATAATAGTTGTAAATCAAAAGTATGAGACATCAATAGCTCTAACTAAGCATGACCCATCAAAAGAAAACACAACTAATTGATAAATATTTCAAATTTAATTTAAAGCAAATAATCATAAAAAAATTGTAAAAAAAATAATAAGATAAAATTATACCACTTTATTATTGGAAAAATTGCTTCCTCCGTCGCCTCAGCAATGGGGTCTAGCTCCTCATGTCAAACACTCTATCAAAATACATGTTAATAACTCAAAGTGCTTAAAAGAAGAGAAAAACAGAAGTAACACAGAAAACAACTACGGATATAAGTGTTGTTGAGACTGTTTTCTGTGTTGCTGAAAAGAGAAAGTAAAACAAAGAATAAAAGACTGCTTCTGGGTGCAGTAAAAGACGAAAGAAAAGGTGACAGAATCAACGACTGTCTTTAGGTGTGGTATGTACTCCTTCTTCTTCTTCACTAGCGAACATAATTTTTTTTCTCTGAATTTTTCTCCGGACTCCCAGATGATTTTTTCTTATTTCTCTTTGCTATTTATAGGATTAATAAACCCTAATAACACTTCTTAAACGATAAGGACCCAAAGAAACCATCCAAAACAACTTAGAATTCGTGTTAATCCGAAACAGAGAAGAATTCTCTTTTCCGGTCTCCAACTCGAGTTCCACCCATGAATCACATCGTGAAAGGCTCTATTTGACGTGTATTGATCTGTTTTGATTATTTTTTTCAGTTTGAGATACCAAAAACACGTTTACATCCCTTGAACTTCAGTTCCGAACTAATTCAGACTTTTCTATCGCGTGAAGAACTTCTTCCCACCCTTTCCGGATTTAAATTCAAAAGGGAGGGTGCCCCTAATCCATCTGATGGGTGCCTTTATCAATTTTCCGGGTGCCTTTATCAATTTTCTGGGTGTCTTTATCAACTTTTTGAGCCGATTTTCCCACAAATATTTCTTTCCAAAAAATACATACAAAGACATAAAAACCCATAATAAGTACAAAATCGAGCACTAGTAATAGAGAATTAAGCACAATTTAGACACAAAAATGTGTCTATCATTGTGTTGAGTTCTGGATCTCAGTACAAATTGGTGTGTATGTTTCATACCTCTTACAAGCATCTTGGATTCATTGTACTTACATTGAGAAATAAATCATGGAGAAATGTCATTGGCACACCCATGTCACATCATGATCATCTTATTACTTGGATAAGATCGGTCTCGAAGATCAGGCATCTGTTGTAGTACTAGTGGTGGATTTTTGGCTTGGAAGGTAATACCAACTAATGACAATAATTATTATAATGAGATGTAGATGTTTCCATTGTTTAATCTCCCGTGAAGAGAAGTTTCAGTTCATTTTTCTAGTGACCATTAAGTTTATCTTGATAATTTGTTTACAAAGCTGGATACATGTAATACCCTAATTCGGCAGGTAGGGTTCGTCGAATGGAACATAGGTAATGGTTTGTCCTTTCCTAACACCGAGGCCTTTTCAGCACAACTGGCTGAGAGTTGGCAAAAAGCTCTGCAGTTAAGCGTGCTCGGGAGGGAGTAATCCAGGGATGGGTGACCTCCCGGGAAGCTGCTGCTGGATGACCGCAGCGGTGCTCGTAGAAAACCCCACACTGCCGGATGACCGCAGAACCCCACAATGCCGGATGACCGCAGTGGCTAAGTGGGGACAGTATCGGTGGAAGGTCGGGTCATTACAGAGTGATATCAGAGCCGACGACGGGTCACCTGCCAAGGGTAAGAGAGTACGCTCGACGGGGTGTTCCAGGTATTGGTCTCATAGGTGGTAGGAAACGTCGGAGATCTGGGCTTGAATATATTCCGGATCCGAGGACGGCTCCAATTTAAGGTGGTGGTATTGTAATACCCCAATTCGGCAGGTAGGGTTCGTCGAATGGAATATATGTAATGGTTTGTCCTTTCCTAACACCGAGGTTTTTCAGCACAACTGGCTCAGAGTTGGCAAAAAGCTCTGCAGTTAAGCGTGCTCGGGCGGGAGTAATCCAGTGATGGGTGACCTCCCGGGAAACTGCTGCTGGATGACCGCAGCGGTGCCCGTAGAAAACCCCACATTGCCGGATGACCGCAGTGACTAAGTGGGGACAGTAACGGTGGAAGGTCGGTTCATTACAATACATCTTTGTTGTGGAACCGAGAAACCAACGTACGATGAAGCTTGCACAAGGTAAAGAGAACACCAGAGAGATGGAAATAAGACTTGTGGATGTAGATAAAATAGAAGAAGTTGACAAGGTCGATAGAGAAATAGAGAGTCATATAGAAGAAATGGAGGGTTTGGAGAGAAGTGAAACTCAAATACAAGCAAAAGTGATAGTGAATGGCTTTCTGATGATGGTTATGATTTGGGAGCTCAATGACTGATAAAATGAACATATTTTGCTGGTAGTAATCGACATATAGGTAGTTATCGCCTAATCAACATATATATGTTGCATATATTTTTGTTTAAGTTTCATATTTTGTATACTTTAACATAAAATCAAATAATCTTGGGGTAGTTCGACACGAGAATGAGAAGCATACTTTTGGGATAGTCAAACATAAGAAGCCATATTTTGTAAAGTGAGACATAGATTGAAAAATTGATTGCTACATCATGTATTGTGAGTCTGTGACACTTGACATCAATTAATGAAGTTTATATTTTGGAATATTATATATATATATATATAATGTGGATGCCTTGACCTCGAATTTTAGTGTTAAGGCCCTATTACGCGTGATGCATGATTGAGAATGCATTACTGACCCTATGTGGAGTACTCGAGAGCGCATCATAGTGCAAAGGCACTATTATGCTATGATGCATGATTGAGAATCCATTATATGGAGTAACTGAGAATGCATTATAGTGCAAATGCACTATTATGCCGTGGTGCATGATTGAGAATGCATCATTTAACAAAAGCTGCATATCCGATAATGTATTATAGTGCTAATGCACTATTATGCCGTGATGCATGATAGAGAAATGCACCACCGAGACAATGTTGCTTACCGAGAATGCATTATAGTGCTAATGCACTATTATGTCGTGATGCATGATTGAGAATGCATCACTTAGCCAATGTTGCTTACCCAGAATGCATTATAGTGGTAATGCACTATTATTGCGTGATGCATGATTGAGAATGCATCACCTAGCCAATGTTGCGTACCGAGAATGCATTATAGTGCTAATGCACTATTATGCTGTGATGCATGATTGAGAATGCATCACTTAAGCCAATGTTGCGTACCGAGAATGCATCATAGTGCTAATGCATTATTATGTCGTGATGCATGATTGAGAATACATAAGTAGAAAGTGCAGTAGATAAACGCCATATATCCTCCTTATAACCATTTGTATAAATGCAAATAAAACATATATAGGGAGGAGGTGTTGGTTGGAAATCGATGATGCTTAGATGGAGGAATTGCCTTAACGGGCCAACCATATGGCGGAATTGCCTAGAGGCGCCAACCAGAAAGCGGATTATCCTTAGAGGCGCCAACCAGAAAGCGGATTTGCCTAGAGCATCCAACCAGTTAACGGATTTTCCTTAGAGGCGCCAACCAGTTGCCGTTTTTTCCTAAGGTGCAGTCGGTGTATGTCACTTACCTTTCTTTTATTTATTTGTAAAAATACGAACAAAACATATATAGGGAGGGAGCTTTGCTTGAATGTGCATGAGCGGTAATGCACATATATATATATATATATATATGCGATGTGGCCTATACGTTGGAGCATAGTTGATGCTTAAGCATCAATATGCTTGTAGCTTAACTGATGAAGCTTGAATGTGCATGAGCGGTAATGCACATATAAATAAATGCGATGTGGCTTATACGTTGGAGCATACTTGATGTTTAAGCATGAATATGCTTGTAGCTTAACTGATGAAGCTTGAATGTGCATGAGCGCGATGCACATATATATATAAATACGATGTGGCTTAGACTTTGGAGCATACTTGATGCTTAAGCATCAATATACTTATAACTTAACTGATGAAGCTTGAATTTGCATGAGCGGCAATGCACATATATATAAATGTAATGTGGCCTATATATTGGAGCATACTTGATGCTTAAGCATCAATATGCTTGTAGTTCAGCCCATAAAGCTTGAATTGTGCGAAAGCATCATTCAATTGTGTTGCGTACTCGAGAACACATATTTTCATAGTAAATAGCGATAGTTATGCACAAGCTAGTGCATACCTTGCGAAAGTCCTTCGGCCTATACGGTCTAGGATTTGCTTGGCCTTTGGCCTTGCGATGAAGTTGGAAATTGATGTTGGATTTGCCTTAATAGGCTTAAGTTGCTTGTTCCTTTCGAATTGAAACTTTTTTGAACTACGGGCATGCTTGATCTTTCAAGGTACATGTTGGGTACGTAGGAAGCCGCAATGCAATGCATTGAGGTGCAGAACCTTGTCGCTCATATCATCTAATTTTGAGGCGATTGCGACATTATGGTAACTCGTATCACCTGACTTGGCAATGCTAAGTCAAGAGATGATTGTTGCCACACTTGATGATGTAGTTGCAATTCCATTCGATGGATTGTTCATACTTTCTAGCAACCGTTACGGCATGGAATGGCATGTGCCTGGATGTTGCACTCTTGGCAAGGAACAAGACCAGTGCAGACTCCAACGCATGATCGAAGCAAAATTAATGAAGCGAAAAATTAGGATTGAAATGGCCTAGGTGCTAGTCCAAGGCATGAGTTAGGCTTGGACAATGATATTAATTATGTGATGCTTGTCAAAGGCATTCACCATTGACTTTAATGGTCATGTACCCTTTTTTGAATAAGGGTGAGTTGGAACGATATGGAAACTACGTTTCGAGTAACATGCTTGCAAAACATGCTTGGAAAGGAAAATATACCTGCATACGCAGCGAGAAGTTAAGCTTTAAGGTCCGGTTACTATCTTCTAAATCATGCATCGGGGAGTTCTGGCCTACCCAACGCATAGCGCCAGAGGCGGAATTTTCTGGTCCTTGACAAATGGTATTAGAGCAAGTTCCGAGAAAACACTAGGGACTGTGCGTTTTGGACTCGTCAAGTGTGTGTTGGTGATGCGACTACAAAATTTTCCATTCCAAAAAGAAAGGAAAAAGGTTGGAAGAGTGGGCCAACTGTTACGCAAATAGAAGAGTTTGTGACTACTAAGCCAGTTACTTTGTAAGTTTGTATGGGACAATCAGGCCAAGCGCCTGTGCTAAGAAAAATTGTAACTACTACATTAGTTACTTTACTGATATTTGGACGCGCTCGAGTGTACTATGAGTTTTCCAGGCCTTATTAGACTCTTTTACCATATTGTTGGTAACCCGGAAGACCGTCGTTGGAACGGTGGTAGACAACATGACTGATCATCCCCACCAGTCGCTGGAACGGTGTGTGTGTTATCATGCCTGCTAGCTCCCACTTACGAGTGGCAACCCGGAAGACCGTTAGCTGTAACGGTAGGTTTGCATCCGACTGCTATGGCAATTGAGTTTGGTCCTCAGAGTACTAAGTAAAGTATTGTTTACCATATTCGATGAACCTTTCAACTCTTGTGAACTTTGGGGATTCTTAAGTGTACGGAATGTGACGTCCACTTGAGATCTCGTGTTTAGTAAATCCTTTTGCATTCTTGAGCATGTGGTATGGGACACATGTTTAGGGATCCAAATTGATTTCTCTTGGCAGAATTGTAAAACTTTTCTGATCCTCGAGCATACTGTATGGGACGTATGTATGGAAGGTCTTAATCGGCGTTTATGACAACTACAAGCCGTATTAGAATTCCGGGATATACGGAATGGAACGCATATCCCGAAGGTTCTAATTTGTGTTCATTAACAAACATTAGACCCTTGCAGGATTTCTGTGCATCATGGAATGGGACATATGCATAGAAAACCTTAATCGATGAAGCTTGTCCACAATAGTTTTTGAGTTAAATTTCGGGGACAAAATTCTTTGAAGGTGGTAAGAATGTAACACCCGTAATTTTCGCATGACACTTACTTAAGGATGCATCATGGCCTGGGATGAAGCTTCATCCTAAGCTTATAAAGATTACTCATATATGCATTAGGGTGTGGATGCCTTGACCTTGAATCATAGTGTTAAGGCCCTATTATGCATGATGCATGATTGAGAATGCATCACTGACCCTATGTAGAGTATCCGAGAGCGCATCATAGTGCAAAGACTTATGCCGTGATGCATGATTGAGAATGCATCACTGAGCCTATGTTGAGTAACTAAGAATGCATTATAGTGCAAATGCACTATTATATTGTGATGCATGATAGAGAATGCATCACTTAACCAACGTTGCATATCCGAGAATACATTATAGTGCGAATGCACTATTATGCCGTGATGCATGATTGAGAATGCATCACTTAGCCAATGTTGCTTACCCAGAATGCATTAAAGTGCTAATGCACTATTATGCCGTTATGCATGATTGAGAATGCATCACTTAGCCAATGTTGCTTACCAACAATGCATTATAGTGTTAATGCACTATTATACCGTGATGCATGATTCAATGCATCAATGAGCCAATGTTTCGGAAGTGAGAGCATCATAGTGCTAATGCACTATTATGCCGTGATGCATGATAGAGGATGCATCACTTAGCCAATGTTGCTTACCCAGAATGCATTATAATGCTAATGCACTATTATGCCGTGATGAATGATTGAGAATGCATCACTTAAGCCAAAACTTGCGCACCGAGAATGCATCATAGTGCTAATGCACTATTATGCCGTGATGCATGACTGAGAATGCATCACCGAGCCAATGTTGCTTACCGAGAATGCATCATAGTGTTAATGCACCGCAATGCAATGCATTAAGGTGCAGCACCTTGTCGCTCATATCATCTAATTTAGAGGCGATTGCGACATTATGGTAACTTGTATCATCTGGCTTGGCAATGTTAAGTCAAGAGATGATTGTTGCCACACTTGATGTGGTAGTTGCAATTCCATTCGATGGATTGTTCATACTTCCTAGCAACCGTTACGGCATGGAATGGCATGTGCCTGGATGTTGCACTTTTGGCAAGGAATAAGACCAGTGCAGACTCCAGCGCATGATCGAAGCGAAATTAATGAAGCGGAAAATTAGGCTTGAAATGGCCTAGGTGCTAGTCCAAGGCATGAGTTAAGCCTGGACAATGATCGGAATTATGTGATGCTTTCTAAAGGCATTCACCATCGGATTTAATGGTCATGTACCCTTTGTTGAATAAGGGTGAGTTGGAACGATATGGAAACCACCGTTCCGAGTACCATGCTTGCAAAGCATGCTTGGAAAATATACCTGCATAAGCAGCGAGAAGTTAAGCTTTAAGGTCCGGTTACTATCTTCTAAATCGCGTATCGGGGAGTTCTAACCTGCTCAGCGCATAGCGCCGGAGGAGAAATTTTCTGTTCGGTGACATTTATGGTCTCTATAGGGTTTCTCAATCATGTGAGATTTAATGTTAATATTTATGCTTAACTTTTATGCAGTGCATACAGAATATCCTCAAGAGATTCCGTTGTGGAAGTTTGCAACTTGAGGTAATGTTCGAGGCGATTATACAATTAGATAGTATCCACCTAATTAGCGCTTTTAGTCAAAGTGGCATAATGTCCATTCTGAATGTTCACGATTTTGTATAATCAATGTATTCTGGTTAATAAAAATAGTTTGCATGGATGCACATGAAATAACGAGAGTTTAGCTGAGTAAAGCCCTGAAATTTCTAAGGCCATATATGTGCAAAAGAGAGCTACAGAGCTAATTTAGTCAGAAGCTGAATATCCCTTCTCGATTTTCTTGCAGAATGTAGGATATGAGTAGTATTCGTAATTCTGATGCTTGATCAGAAATTTATGTATATTTATTTCATGTTTATGCATCTAGGAAAAAACGATGTTTACAATTTTCTCTTTTGTAAAAAACTCACCATCAACATCTGGTTAACTCTATCTTCAGGCAGGAAGATGCTACCAAGATATTTAATATGAGTATCCCAGCTACATGTACTAACACTTTGATTTGGACTCCTGACAGAAAAGGTAAGTTCTCTATCAAAAGTGCATATACCACCATAAGAAGCCCTATTACTAATAATTACGTGGCTAATTTTCAAATACCTATGGATACTTGGAAGTAGCTATGGAAAACTAAGATACCTCATAGAACTCATCTTTTAATTTAGAAATGCTTGAAGAACATTCTTCCCACTAAGGATAACATAGGGAGGTTCAAGTCATATATAAATTTAAATTGTAGTTTTTGTAATGTATGATTAGAATTTGTTGACCATCTGTTTATGGAATGTATCTATGCTAAATCCGTGTGGTTTTGAATTGGTGTTAACTTTATTAGTGTTATGTCTCTGCATGTGGGTTTCTTAATTGGATTGTTAGTTGGTTTAAATCTAACTCGAATTCTAGTATGCATGAGATAAACATTTTTGATAATAAAGATTTTGTTTATAAATGTATGATCACAACATTGATGTTATGGAAAGATAGATGTAATCTTATCTTCCAAAGACTTAAACCCTCTGGGGTTCATACTATTGAAAGAATTAATAATATTTTTTATCAATGCATTCATATGGGTGAAGGTAATGTAACAAACTACTCTAGAAGCTTGCAGATAAAAGATTGGATTCCACTTGACATGGATTATCTAAAAGTTAATATGGATGCCTTTTTCATTGTAGATTCTGGTGAAGGAAGTTATGGGTTAACCACACGAAAATTTGCAGATAGGAGTTGTGGTATGAAAGGAGTTTACATTGATGGAGGATTAAACAAAGACTAGGAGAAGAATAACTAGAATGTATGGCAATGAAGGAAGTTGTGAGATGGATACATGGTCTTGATTATCAAAAAGTTATCTTTAAATCGGACAATATGTTAATGAAAATACATCTATTGTTCACTGGACTAATGAAGGTCTTATTCTAGATATTAAAAGTTTATTTAAAAACAACAATTCCTGGTTTTGTAAGTCCATTAATAGGATAGGAAATAACGGTGGTCACGATCTAGCAAAAAGAGCTAGAGAAGAAGACTATGACTTTTAATTTAAATAGGATATGCCTCATGTTATCAGAGACATTGTAAGCAGAGACTACACTCAGTCTTCTTATTATGATTAACTAGCAAAGATGCACACACGATGCAGTGCCTGGGAAGATTATTTTTTGTAGTTTAATACATTAACATAAAAAATAATTATACATGAATACCAAATAATACTTTATTCACCAAAATTTGTTATTGCTTCATTCCCATCTTGGTTGTCATGTCTATCTTATATCGTATGCGTACAATTAGCTAACACATCGTTTTTAGGAAGCTATTCTTGCTCAGGCGATTGTCAAATACGGTGATTGTGTAATTGGACATCTCTTTGGGTTTTTCGTTCATTCTCAAGCCGAGCTTGCTAGATGATTCTTGGACTCCGACGAACTTGACATTAATTCTCAATTTTTATTCAAGGTTGAGCTTGTTCATAAACTCTTGGGGCGAACCCGACCCACCATTTATAATATAATCAAAAGAGATAATTATACATATCAGTATCACTAAATGATCTAGAAATGTAAACAGAGTAATCAAGGCGAGCTAAAAATAAATTCCAAATATTAACATGGGTAACCGTAGGAATGTTGATTTAAGAATTTGTTTAAAGTTCATTAGAGGCACAATCGAAAACATCAGTTCCCGAATCCTAAATACTTGGACCCCACATAACACATGTCCATTTTTATCTCAGAAATAAAGGTAATGGCGTTGAACAACTTATATACTTGATGGTTCAGGAACTCCATTTTTCCTTATATACTTTGTTTTTCTTCCTCAAATTTAAGAAAGAAATGCAATCATTTTTGTCTTTTTCGAAAAAATAGGGTCCTGAAGTAATAGAGTACAAGTGCATAATGCTCAAACCTATGTATGATATGTAATACATGTACATTACATATTAAATTTGACTCTCTTTTTTTTTTGATTCTATAGTAGATACATATAGATGGATGCTACATAGGCTCTATATTTGCGTGATCGATATGTTACACCACAGAGGCTTCACATCATCGACGGTCATACTGCGACTTTACATCACTTACACTAATACTACTCCGTATTGGTGATCATACTTTAACCATCTAGCTGATAGACACATTTTTATGTCTAATTTGGCTCAATTTTATATATTGGTAGTGCTTATTTTTGTATTTATTATGGTGTTTTATGTGTGTGAGTATTATTGGAAATAAATATTTTTTGGAAAAATTGGCTCATAAAAGTGTTAAAGGCACCCGAAGAAATTGATAAAGTCACCCCCACTTTGAATCCAGGGCACCACTTCTTTTCAAATTTGAATTTGATTTTGGCGGGAAATTTCTTTGTCGAACCGGGTATATTCTTACGAGATTTAGATGAGGAATCTTGGAAGAAGTTAATGTTGGATTAAACTCTTGCCTTATTTATAGGATGTACGAGTTTGGAAACTCGAAAGCACACAAAAAAAATCTTGTGATATTTTCGCTAAACAAGGAATGGACACATGATATTCTCGATCTGATTTGCTAAAATATGGAAGATTATATCTCCTTAAAAACTCAACAACATGTTTATTTTAGAAACAACAACACACATATTCACCGAGAGAAAAAAAATTAGGTTCGAGGGAAATAAAATATTCCCGAGATATTTCTCATGAAGAAAAGGATCTTGTAGAGTTATTGAAGAAGGTATTCGAGAAGATATGTGTTGGTGTGTATAAATAGGGTGCTAAAAGGACTGAACCATACATGGGGAGAGGTTAGAACTGAAAAAGAAGAAAATTATGTTCGAATCTGAGTTGCAGAGAGAAGAAGAAGACGAAGAACAAATGCGTACCAAGAAAGTCGTAGAAACCGTGGTCTATTTTACATCGACAGAAGACCGTCGTTTCTGGAGCAGTTTTATTTCTCTGCCACGCTTATAATCATTATAGTTTGCCTATGTTAGTTTTATTTCTTATTTTCAAGCACTTTTGAGATATGTATTCATCTTTTGAGAGAGTGTTTGTCATGATGAGCTAAATCCCATCTTTGGGACAATGGAGGAAGCCATTATTTCAATAATAAAGTGGTAATTTCTATTTAATTAATTTTTGCAATTCTTTTTATGATTATTTGCATTGAATAAATATTGAATATATGATTTTGATTAAATAGTTGTGATTTCTTTTGATGGATCATGCTTAGTTTAAGACTTTTGATGTTCCATGATTTCGATTTACAACTATTATTTTGAAAATCTACTTGTTTAGGCAATAATTAGAATCACTTTGAATGTAAAAGAATTGCATAATTATCAATATTGAATCACTTAAAAATTGATAAATGGTGAAATCCTGAGTCCCAATAATCCTTAATATTAATATTATCTTTTAGTTATTTTCTAGGTTAAATTAGAATTAGATATAAAACACTTCTTTACAAATCTGAATGAACGAACAATCTTTTTACCACTTCCACAATCACATCACTAGTTTGTATCAAACTTAATTATCTAGTAGAAATGCACGTTGCGATGCTCGTGACTAATTTGTCTCTTGAAATATTAGTCTAAATGTTTACATCACTAAAAATTTGTTAGGAAATTAAAGTTCAATTCTAGTTGCTTATAAAATTCCTTTTCTGACTTTTCTACCTCTACATCATCATCATTCTCTAAATCAGCTATACCGTGTCTTTTCTATAAATAATTACATTATGATATTTCACATTTAACAACTTGTGCATTATAAATGAAGGTTATGTGTATACTTCCATCTAAAATGGTTATACTAACAGCAATATCGACCCGGGTTAAACTGCAGCAACTATGAACATGCCCAAGGAACAAAGTATTGCAAGATACCACATAATTTGTTCTAGATCACAGACCCAATTTTCTATATGTGGAAACGCAGGTTCCATCTTATTTGTGTATCTAATTAAACTCTAACCTGGCCATATTGATTCGAAACCTACAAACAACCAATAATCCTAATTGTATTGCACTGATTTGGCATATGTTGGAGATTGAATACACATATAAGATCAATCCCACTTCATTTTTGTATTCCACATAATTAAAATTAACAAAACCCAATCATTTAAACATATTATTCCCAATAAAAAACTGAAATTACTAACTCAATTGATTTAATACTAACCTGAAAAATTCAACTGAAAACCTGATCACTTGTGTAGGTTGAAACTTACTCCAATTATGTAATTGAATGTTTTTTTTTATTTTATTATTATACAATCGTGAAATTCAATATATGCTCATCAAGAAAAGTCAATTAAAACCCTAATTTGAAAAGAAAGCGTCATACGGCAAGACGAATGAGGGTTCAAAATGAATTATGGTAATCAAAATTCAACATAGCAATAACGGAGATTTCAATTGAAATTCAAAAGGTTGAAATGTGGTAGGTTGATGTGGATTTAGCCTATTTTGGGAAAAGGGGAGGAAAATAGAAAAACGATTTTATTGATTACCCATTATTTTTTCGGAATTTGCAGGAGTGAAACGAAGGAACTTGATTTTAGATGAAGGGCAAATTTAGTTATTTCAGGAGGTATCCGGATCAAAAATTAGGTCATGCCAAAAATCGACTTTTATATTATTATAGTGAGATACAATTTTATGTTCGGATAAAAAAAAACCTTCGAAAGTTCAATTGACCTAAAATTATACCCTTAAACTTAAAAAAAGGGTATTTCTCTGATTCCTCAAAAACAAAGACGAATTAAGCACCAATATGGCGTCTGCTCCCCTAGTTTATTTCATTTTGAATTCAAACAATAAAGAACCCACATTTAAAACCCGCTAATTGAAGTCAAACGAAATCTTATTCTGGTACGAATGTCCAGCGATCCTTTTGCTAGAAGCTTAAATTGTCCGTGTTATAGAGGTTCAGAACTCACAAGTCATCTATGTTATCTCGTTTGGTGTATTGGTTATATCATGCGTAGTGGTAATGTGAGAACAGATTTTAGGTACAATCTAAAAGATTGATCCAGTGATTAGAAATTTTAAACCAAGGAAACTTGTTTAAACAAACACATTATAAAATACGCATTTTTGGGGGCTGACAAGAACTATTTTGGGGATACTTATTTATGCCCATCCAAGTCCAGTTGCTATAGGATGTCCAAATGGTGGTAAAAAACTAATTATACCCTTTCATTAATACAAAATCTAACTAAACTCTTCAAATTCTTCTCATTCTTCTACCGATTTATATTCTTCTTCTCTCATCTTCTCTATCTACCGATTGAAATCAAAAAAATTCTCTCGTTATTGTTTTTCAAAACCAATTAATCGTACTGTCGTTAATCGCCGTACCAAATCATCATCAATTCTTCGATATAAAGATGGCTCGATCGAAACAAACAAGTCTCCAATCTGATAATACTAACCGGCCAAATTTTATGGAGAGATTAAGAAACAGGAGATTGTTGAAGAACATAGTAAAGAAGATGAAGAACACGAAGATGATGATCTAGATATGGAGATTGATTCTGACAACCAGCCTCTCCAGAATTATCTATTGGCTCCAATAAGGTAAGGGTTTACCATTATTTGGGTTTATATTGCTTGAATTGGATGAAATCGTCACTAGAATTTATAGGGTTTTCGATTATTTTACATAATCGGTAGTTTTGTGATGCATTTTATCTACCGATTATGATCGTGTTCTTCATTCCTCAAGAACATCGACCATAATCGGAAGATAATTATTACTCATATATACCGATTATAACTAGTTATATTTCTTATGGATATTTTGAAGTTTCAATCGGTAGATAATTTAAATTTTATCCTCCGATTATTTTAGATGTTTAGGGTTGTATAAGAAGATAGAATTCACATAATCGATAGATTGTTACTAACATTTACTACCGATTATAATGTTCAAAAATGAAAAAAATTAGGGGCTATATTGTAATCGATAGTAAATGGTGTTTATTTGTCTACTGATTATGCTATCCTAAAACCATGAGTTCTCTGTCTAAAAATGAAATCTAATCGGTAGTTAATATAGGATATTACCAACCGATTGTATTTAATCGAAGGATAATAGAGAACCGGTACTACCGATTATAAGCAATCGAAAGTTACTTACTACACTTTCTACCGATTATTATGTGTAGAATTCATTAAATTTCAGTCATTTTTTTTCCGAAAACTATTCACTTAACTTGATTGCTCTTTGTTTTGATTATAACACCAAATCGAGCTAAGAAAGTCCAATATAAAGGTGTTGTTGCACATCCTCATCGTCCTGGGGGTCAAAGACTAACAGCTTGTGCACGAAGAGATAAGAGCGCTCCCGAAATCTCTATCGAAATGGGACGCAATCACAACACAGTCAACCAAGTGTAGATGTAAGAAAACCAAGTGCTACTGAAGGAGAATGACAAGATAAAGGGAAAGGTAAAAAAAAGGAAATCAAGAAGAAAGGAGGACACTTGCCCCCCCCCCCCCTCTTTGATGATGAAGGGCATTCCAGAAGGCGTGACCCCTGGGTTACCAAGTGATGGAGGGGAATTGCTATTTGGATATAAGGACTCCTGAGACAAGGTCATTTATTCCATCGAGGTAATAATTTGAATCTTTTGGTTAAGCTATTTATTTTTTATTCGTTGAATTCGTAATGTTCTAATTATTTTTTAATACGTCGTGTATGATAGGATCACACTCATGCAGTTTGCCTTCTCAAAGCTACAGCCGCACCAAATAAAATGCATGAATGGGATTTAGATGGTGAATGTGAAAGGTTCAAGGAAATTATGCAACTCTGGGTTATCTACTGCAGCCGATAATTCAATGCTAGACCATGACAAGGTGGCGATATCAGCCTTTGTGGAGATATTTTATGGGGAAACTGATACCTTCCATCTTCCGTTTGGTGAGATGACGATTACCCCAGACGATGTTGTGTAGATTTTGGGTCTATCTGACCAGGGTAAGGATGTGAAGGAAAATTACGTAAAGTAGTTGGAATGGAGGAATATTTATAGTTACACTAACAATTTTTTTGGTTGGGACCAAGAAACTTCGGAGGTTGAGTTCAAGAATTGTTTTCTTACTCGACCAGGCAGTTCAAATTGGTCGACTTGAGGAATAACTTCAACAGCACCAAGGCGTACGAAGAGATTGGAGAGTTGAGTCAGGCCGAAGTGGAGGAGGCAACCATGGCGTATCTTCTGTATCTGTTGGGATATGTTATTTCCCCAGACAGTAGCGGTAACAGGGTCGATGCCAACCTCTTACAGCTCTTGCATCCTCTAGAAATAGTTTGTCATTATGCGTGGGGTACCGCTTGCCTCGCGTACTTGATGGAGAAGTTGAGAAAGGCATCGAGGCTACTAACTATCCAGATTGTCGGGAATGTGAGCCTACTACAGGTAATTTCTATCGATGCTTTGTTTACATGTTTTGTTTTTATCTTTTAATATCAATCTTCTTATATTTATTTTGGTATTTGTATAAACATGGATCTATGACCACTTCCCAACATTGAAGTAGGCCGATGAAAATGGAGAATGAAAAAAAGGTAAGCCGAGAGGAACAAAATACCTCTTCCAGAACATCCATTCTAGGATTAAGGAGCAGGGGTTGATATATGCGAGGGTGAAGCTAGACTCGATGAAGGCCGCATATGTATTTTTTGATCCATACAAGGAAGACTGTGTTGAAGGACATATTGCAATCAGGTATGAGCTTTTTTTTCCTTTGGACCGTTGTGGCACCCTACAAGATATTTCTTGTACAATGGATAAAGGGTGATGCGAAAACACGGTTATGTACAAGACGAACCAAAACATCACATTCATCAACAGTTTATCGTGGATAAAGACGAGTACGAGTCTACTGAAGATTCTCTCAAGGTAGTTCACATATAGGCCATCGGTTAAGCATTGGAACGACAGGCGTAGACTTATGCTGAACATTGGAAGACCTGTGACCCGAGGTGATGAAGTATCTCCGAGGTATATGGAGTGGTACCAGAAAGTCTTTTTATCTTAGTGTGATCCGAGAGGCTAAAGGAAAGAGTCAGACTTCCTATACTTGTATCATCAAAGGCAAACCATTTGGTTATGAAATAACGGTACGTATTATTCTCTTATCTTGATTTAAATATTACGTCTCAATGGTGCAAATATTCATTTTTTTGATTTTATGGCATGAAAACAGAAAAATCGTTTGTGTTTTTGGGCAAGAAGATGTCCGCATGTATCAAGTCGAGAGTGCCTTTGTCAATTGAGAATCAAATGGAGCACAAAGACCTAGTTGATAATATTGACAATGAAGCTTATGCCATTCAGTTTGTGGAAAAAATAATTCACAAGCCGAAGTTGAAGTCCTCAAACGCCGCAAATGAGGAGAATGTCGATGATCCCCAATGTGGTGAAGATGATGGTGGCTATGCTGGTCGTGGTCTTGGTAAGCGAGGACGAGGATAGTTGTTTAGTCGTTTATGATTCTGTGCTTTTGGTAGACATTGCGTTGTATTATCTTTCGGATTATTATGTTTTGAAAGGTTGTTTAGGATTTTAAGTACTTACATTATGTTTATGACTCATGAGTGGTTCTTTATGGATTATGAATAGCTTCATGTTATCGTTTTGGATTTTTCTTATAATCAGTAAATCAATTGTATCATTTGATACCGATTAACAATCATCGGTAGAAAAGTTAATTTTCTATCTACTGATTATACCATTGAAATTTGATGGAGGAGTTATGCTGTTTTTTGGATTTTAATCGGTATTAAGTATGTATCATTTGCTACCGATTATATGTAATCGGTAGTTAATTTTTTTTCGATCTACCGATTAATCCATTGAAAAATATTTGGGTTTTCTGGTGGTTTTTGGTTTTTAATCGGTAGTAAGTAATCTTCATTTTATACCGATTGAAGGGAATCAGTAGCAAAGTTGTTTATTTATGTACTGATTAAAACATTGAAACTTACTTGGGCTTTTGTGGGTTTTTTGCTTTTACTCGGTAAATAAGTAAACAACTTATCGACCGATTATACCATTGAGACAAACTTTGGTTTTATGAAATTTTTATCACAATCGGTAGATAGTATGCATCATTTTCTACCGATTTCACTTAATCGGTAGACATTGTAAACCCGTGACTACCGGTTACACTTAACTTTCATATTTTTGAACCATATTATCTTTACACTCCTGTTACATTTCGCCCCAACGACTATTTTTTAAAAAGAAAGAGACGTTAGGACTCTAATCTATATAAGTAGGGTATCTTAATTTTCATACACACACCATATTATATTTTTCTTCTCCAATATGAAAGCAATAATATTCAAAATAATGGTTGATCGTACATTGTTAGTATTGCAGAGTACACGGTAGAAGAAGATTTATCTCTATGTAGGCACTATGTGCAATTCTATCCGAGATGGGGAAAAAAACGATTTTAAAATGGTGTAATGAGTATGAGTTATTTAGAGAGAATTCACGAACAATTTTGTATTTACACCGGTAACCCCAATAACCATAATAGAATTGATCTTTTCGGTCGATGTGTTTACATAGGCAAAACAGTTGATCCATTCGTGAATTTAACTTATCTTGTCAATCGATACGATTGAAAGGTGAAACTAATGATGAAGTTATAACAAGATCTTTCGAGGAATGACGACGATAGAAAGGATTAAATTTCCTTTACCAAGCTCATTTCAACATTCTTAAGGAGATGGATAGATTCAACCCGTTTAAGGTTCGTCCATGCCGCTTAAGGTGAATCACGGAATAATGACCATAGATGTATAATCGGACGTCATATTGTTCTATTATCTAACGATTATAGTCTTTATAGTAAGTTTTTGAAGATACTAGTCGTTAAGTCTCTCTCTATGTTGGGGAAAATGGGTTGTTGTGTTTGAATAACAGTTCTAATCGGTAGTTAAAGTATGTTATTATCTATCGATTATTGTTTACTTTTATGACTATTGATAGTTCAGGAAGTGTGCAATTATTTAGAATGAAAGTACAATCAACGACTAGTTTTTGAAATTATTCTATAAATACACCAGTTTTCTCAACCAAATACTGCACTTAGTTTCATACACTCTATAAAGTTCATTTAATCATCTCCTCTCTGTAACTCACTTCATACTTCTACTTACAAGCATGACAACATTTGACTCAGCTGAAGATTTGGTTATAACCAAAACATGGTATAACGAAACCCTACGTGAAGATGTCATAGCTGGAAGGGTTGCACCCAAAACCTCTTGGGGGAGGATCTACATCAAATATGTGCGAGATTATGGAAATCCAAAGCAAAGATCTCTTGATAAAATTCACGATAGGTACCAACTTATCCGAATAAGGATAGCTGATTATATAACTATACAACAATGGATCTTTAACCACACCCATTTAGGCTTGTCGATCCAACAATTTGTAAGTATCTTTTACATAAGCTAAGTTCTAAGATCTTCCAATAATAACATAGTAAACTTGATGAATTATGTTCTTTTTTTTCCTATGCTTGTGTAGGAGGATCTCACAAAAAGGCACTACTATCAGGAAAAATGAGAAGAATTCACATTTGTCGAAAGGTATAAGTTCATTAAGTCCAAAGTGTAATCAGAAGTAATTGTTTAACTTTATCTACCGATTATGGGAAATTTTAATATTTTGTCAGAGTTGGGTTGTAATCGGAAGTAATTGTTTAACTTTATCTATCGATTCTGAGAGATTTTCAAATATATTCTCAGAGTTTGGTTGTAATCGGAAGTAAATGTTTATCTTAATATACCGTTTTTAGAAATTTTACTTTTTTTTTTTTTCAGAAAGTAATATAATCGGTAGATAAATCCTATCTAAATACTACCAATTTTACTAGGTTCATTTTACTCAACCTTCTAGAAGAAATACAATTATAATCGGTAGATACGTAAACCCCCTTCCTACCGATTATAATTGTAGAACTAAATTCTATATTTTCAAAATTTGGACAAATTTATTTTTGGGGTTGCTATGACAATCGGTAGGTAAAGGATTCACTTTAACTACCGATTGTGGTAGTAGAAAAATCCTACATTTTTAAAATTTGGTCAAATTTATTTTTGGGGATGTTAGGACAATCGGTAGGTAAATTATTCGCCTAAACTACCGATTGTGATAGTAGATAAATTCAACATTTTAACATTTTCAAAATCTTGGAGCAAATATTTTTGAGGCTACTGATATAATCGGTAGATAAATAGGTTACACTTACTACCGATTATGGAAGAACAATAAAATCGAAGATTGAGGAAAAATTCTATTTGAGGCTTATTCATTACAATCAGTAGTAAATGATCTAACCGAAACTTCCGATTGTAATGAATTTCAGTGCAGTTAGTACAATCGATAGATAATGTAGTACATTATCTACCAATTCTGGGACGTCGACGGTATAAAATCATCACCTAGGTCTTCTTCATTTTCTAACATTATAATCTATAACCTATATTAACTAACTAATTAATCAACATTAATACTAATTAATTAAGGATAGATTAGCCATACATAAAATAGATGGATAAGGGGTGAGGAGAAATTACTTGATAATGACACTATTTTATCCTATATGTAGCCCATATCCGTCCCAAAATACAAGGATTATAAAATAGAGTCATGATCACAGAGATTAGAGGGAAAATTAGCCCTAATAGGACTGCTATCTATATATTCCATTGATTCAACATCAACAATATTAACATTCACAGTTATTCCTCCATACTTTGAAAATATGTTTCTATTTATGACAATATCGATATGTAACTGTTTCCTTCAGCCCTCGGAGACATTTACTCAACCTGCAACAACGTGTAAATCAGAACAAAAATGTAATTCATCAAAAACCATTGAAGAGTAAATTGAAAAAAGAAGTAAAAGGTTGACTGTAATGAGATCTCACAAGGCTATTTCCACCGGAAGTACAAGCGGGTCTACGAGGGGGAAGCTGCTGGTGTGGTGTTCGCTGTAAATTTATTTGGTTACGTCAGAAAATGAAGAAAATAACAATCAAACTTGGCATAACATTAAACACATAGGGTTTTACTTATTAATGCTACCTTTAATTTTGGACGCAGTGTTTCTACAACAACTTTAGTTTTTTGACCCAATCCTTCTGTTTGCTGTGAATAAAGTGAATTCATATAATAAGTTTGAGCTTTTAGAGAAGAATTAGGAGATTAAAACAAAAAGGAAGTCAAACAAACACTTCAAATTCCTTTCTTCTTTTTTTTTTTTGGCCTTATTAAACTCCACACATTTCAAATTCATGCAGATGCAGGTACACCATTATTACCTTCTCTAGAGCCCAATCGGCTGAATCAAAGAACGCCCGCTCATTATCCTGTCAACAAGAAGTAGAGATTTTTGGTATTCATCCATGTTGAAATTTTAGATAAATAAGACAATAATTTTGATGGATTAGAAATGAAGTTATACCTTTGAGATCAGCGGCTTCTTCTTAGGTACAAGTGCCCCATATTTCTTCCCCAAATCAGTTGTCTGTGATTTATTTAGTAATCAGGTATTAAATAGCCTTTCAATCACAATCTTACAAATTACAACTCATAACTGAGATTCTGAGAAACACTCTGTACAAACGACATTTCCTTCCAACTAAGTTTAGCATCAATCTTAATCAACACACTGTCCAAATGACCGAATAAATAAAAACGTGGCCGCAAATAAACTACACGGTCATTTGCAAATCGCAACAACAGTGCTTGGTAACTTAAACCAAGACACTGCTGCCGACAGTTCCATGTGTTAAATCAATCCCAAGGACCTTAAATTCTCCAACTACGACATTCTACACTGGATCGTAAAATTTCAAGGGACCACATTAACATAGGGATCACTCATTTTCTTGAAACCTAAACAAGATTTTGTTGTCAGCATTGGCTACAACTACAAGTGTTTAATTTATACATCGAATCTATCAGACAATCCCATCATGAACCCATATGGTACATTCAATAATGACCGTCTGATCCGAGATTAAGTAATCGCGGCCCCACGTAGCATCTAGTCTAGAGTCTCTAGGGAATACTAAAGAGAGACTAGAGATTCCAACTAAACTTGTAGATGGGTCAGGCATATGTTGTGGTTGGTGGGACCAACAATCATCTGATTCTTATGAATAGAGGATTTACTTTTTTTTAAGCAAACAAGGTTAAAAAGTTTATTAAAGAAAAAACCGTCTGCAACAAAACTGGTTTACACAAGATAAAACTCTCCATTGAAGATTTGAAGCACAAACTTTTAAATATTTTGATGCCTAAACTAATCTTTAGATTTTGATTATAATTATGACTATGACCAAACAAGTAAATATTTAGTAACAAATATGAAGAATGAGAATTTGTTGGGCAAGAATTCTATTTTGTTAGTTAATTTTTTAGTTGGATATATAATTACCTGATTTTCTTGGGAACCCATATAGTCTTCACCTCTATTGTTGTAACTCTCCATTTCTCTTGTTTTTCCTCCTATTGAGAGAAATTATTAACTCATGAAAAAACATATAAAGACATTGAATGTGAAAACAAAATTATAAATAAACTAGGAACAAATCAATAGGTATAGATTTTGAGAAATTAGATATTTATCAAAAAAAAAAGAAAGAATACCTATGAGGAGAATGAAAATGTGGTTAAGGCTTACTTGCTAGGGTTTGTAGACACTAGAAGAGAAGAGAAGAGAGGAGAAGAGAGAAGGGGAGAGAAGCAAACAAGGGAAGTAAGAGGGATGTTGTGTGGGAGAACAAGAGAGTGAATGGAAATTGTGTATTTATAAGTAAGAAAGAAATTAAAAAAAAGGGTGGGGGTGGGGAGGGTTGGTAATTACAAATGAGTTGGAGTGAATTAGTAAGATAGGAATATTCATTGCACTTATTTATTCAAATGCATGACTTGCTCTTTGGGTTGAGGGAGAAAAAAGGGAGAAACTAGTCTCACTCATGCACTACTAGAGGAGCCTAATTTGTAAAGGAGACAAAAGGTCAATCGGACGGTGTCGTTGTTGTTATGACTTTTTTGACCATCCGGCTCTTTTTCTAAATTCTACTGATTTTGTTTCCTGGTATGCTACCAATGCATACGGGTACTGAGTTGATAAATGGGCACCATTTCATGTGGCATGAATGACTGATTGACCGTAGAATCATTCAAATGGTATCCCTGTTAATTTTGGATTCGAGTGTGTAACAGCGTTAGCCTTTTTTTATTTCCTATCCCTCTTTGGTTGGTGGAGTTTTTTCTAATAAGGTGTGACTTGTAACAGATAGGTATTCGAATTAGTGTTTGCAATTGGAAAGTAACAATAACTTGCAATTAACAGTATTATAAATGTTACTACTAGTAAGTAAAGTTCCTATTAATTTGACATTTGTCATTTTGTTTATATATATATATATATATATATATATATATATATATATATATATGGTATTTACGCAAAAAACTAAGTGGATCCTCATTAGTCATTCCTATCCTTTCTCTATTCCAAATTGGGGGAGGCTTTTTTTTTCTTTTCTGTTTTTCAATCTTTTCTTTGTTCTATGTCAAAAAGAAATTGCATTTTTTTTTGAAGCATACATTTTTATTTATTGTTTGATCTGAAGAAATATTGCATATTCAAGTGCTATTATTTTTCCTCATTCTAGCAATTGACGCATATACTGGAATTTCGTGGACTTTTGGAGTTGCCAAGATGGAGTACATATTAGTTTTGAAAAAACAAAGTTGAATTTCTGTTTACAACTTCAAACTTAAAAGGATTAGGTGCACATAGAGTTATAAATTGGTAAGTGTCGGTCCAGCACATTCTAGTCCAATACGTGAGTTAGTCTAATACGGCGTAACACGTTAGTTTTATATGTTATGCTGGACCAAATTAATCGGTCCAATATCACAGTATAATACGTGGTACGGATTAACACGTGACATAATATAACACAATACGCTAAGAAAGCACGTTATAATATGTATAAAATACTACCCAATTTGACATAATACGATACATTTTATGTATATTTTACGAAAGAATGTTTATTTTAACTAATTTTTAATATTTTATCTTCGTTATGTTGTGTTATTTATATCACAACACATATAGTATCTAAATATCTGGAAAATATTAATTTTTAAAAAATATAAAATAAATGTACCAGGCACAACACTCCCTTAGGCAAGACACATCACAACACGTTTTAATCTCTGACACAACATAACATAGCATATAGTACGATGAGTTTGTCTCTAAATGAAATGCACTGTACTGGGTCGATACGTTTTACACGTATAGGTGCACAATACAAACGAGAGAAAGGCGGAGCAGTGACGAATATAAGTAAGATATTCCATAAGATGAATGTTGCTAAATACTGGGTTACAGTTTACATATCAGCATCATCAGCAGTTAATGAAAATTAGGTGACCACAAGCGCAAAAATAATTTGCACTCTCTCAACTCTGTAACGTCATATACATATATAATATGCATTGCACCTAACCATCTCACTCAGACCCTTAAGTGCATGGGCCTTGCTTTTATTAAATATACTTCCTACTCCTTCCATTTTCTTCTACTATTTAATTCTTTACCTCTCCATATCTCCTTGTGTACCTTATCCATACATGATACATCTTTACAAACTATGTAATCTTTGGCATTCCATCTTTTCTGAATAAGACAATTCTTGGAGTTAAAGTGTATGTGGTCACTACAGCGGTAGCTAGATACATACACCTGAGAGCCTTCGAACCTTTGACAAGATCAATTGGGTTTTCCTGATCTATACCCTGAAAGCTTTTGGATTTGGTGAGGATTGGTGCAATATTATCCGCCAATGTATCTTTATCTCTTTAATTACAGTTTTTCTTCTTAATGGATTTCTGATATGTGCATAATGTGATTTAATCATGATTGGAGATACGTGTGTAAGTTAGTTACTAAGTGGTCATATTTAGTTGTATGTTTCAGTTAGTCGTTCTATTTGTATTATGTATCTAGGGTCATGTACGGTTGCAACTCTTCATATATAAATAATAAGAAGAAGAACCTAGTGAGGGATACTTCACTAGTGCTATTCTCTTAATCTATCTTCTTTCTTGTATTTCTTTTCTACCTTCATATGTATTCTTTTCTCTCTATGTCCTCTTCTCTTATTTCTACTCTTTGATAAATGCCTATATCATTGGTATCAGATGCCAAAAATGGCAGAGGGTACGAGATTAAAAACTATCGATGGTGACCTTAAGTCATTGAAAGATAAAATTGCGGAGCAAGAAAAGCAGTCAGAGACGACCACTAAGTGATTGACAGAAATCATCCAAACCAACAAGAATTTGACGGAAATCCTTTAAAGATTATCTACCTTTGAATATTTATCCCTCATATCCCACACTCCCACAACATCAAATTCTTTATTAAATTCTAATCCTAACAGAAAATCTATGAAGCACCATTTGGACGAACCTTCTAATACTAATCCGTGGTATATAGATTTTCCAAAAAAATTTTGTGATGACCCTAATGGTTGGATTTACAAGGCTGAGCAATATTTCTATAGCAATGAAATTGATGAAAGACGGTGGCTTAATATTACATCTTATAATATGGAAGAGGAAGCGCTGCAATTCTATAGGTGGTTACAACAGTGTTCGTGGCCAACTTTCATGGAAGGATTTAACAGTTGGATCATTACAACATTTTTGCCCTCCGGAATTCGAAGATCCAGCAGGAGCACTATCAAAATTGCACCAAATTGGTATTGTTGCAGAATACTAGAAGGAGTTTGAACGTCTATCGAACCTAGTTCATGGTTTATCAGAAGAGTTTCCGGTTAGTTGTTTCATTAGTGGTTTTCGTGATGATATTCAACCAAGTGTGCGGATGTTCAAACCAAAAGACTTACTTACTGCTATCGGTTTAGTACGACTTCAATAAGAACAACTTTGTTCTACCAAACAGACACCGGGATCACCATTCCCCACTAAACACCCATACCAGCAATTTCGACCATCCCCGTACCAACAATTTCGACCTCAAATACCTCGTCCTCGGTTTCCAAGAAACCCTTCATCATCAAATTCAATACCTCACATGTGATACCATGCATTTCCCTACACCCATTTTAAATACTATTTCGGTTTGAATTTTAACCGAGTTTAATAACATGTTTTCGTTTATTGAGTTTAAATCAAATGGTAAGTTTGGTCATATCTTTAATTGTTATGTTTTTATATATTTCTAATATAGGTATATATTTTTTAATTTTTAATTTACTGATGCACTACACTTGCTCAGAATAGTTTCCATAGTCTTGATTTATAGTAAAGTTTAGAATTTGAATAGCTCTTGTTCTACCCTATCAAAGTGCTAGTAAGATGGGGTGGAAATAACCACTAGCTTTTTTTTTTGATACTGGATCCATGCTCCTATTCTGAACCCAACCAGGCAGCCTGGTCCTACTGTCAAATCCATTCCGTCAAACCCAACTATACAACTACATTAATACGTTATAAATCTTTATGGTAGGTTTGAACCCCTGACTTCCTCCTTACTGGAGTTGATGGGAAATCATTGAGTTATAAGCTTGGACTCGTATTTTGAGATTTATTGGCTCCCAATTCACATGGTCAAATAGGCAAACAGGCATGAAAAATGTCAGAGCAAGATTGGATAGGGCTCTGGTGAATGGATATTGACTATCTCATTATGATCAAGCTAAGCTTTTCCATATTGATACCATTTGCTCTCACCATTCACCAATTATCTTGTGACTAATCCTTTTACTCACCAAAGTAAAAAACCATATAGGTATTTCAAATGTTGGACTAATGATCCTTCCTAACATAAGATGGTTAAAAACTCTTTTGTTAAATCTGTAACAGGATCATATGCTTTCCAACTTGTCAATCACTTGAGAGAAGCTAAATATGCTCTTAAAGAATGGAACACTCATCATTTTGGTAACATAGATCACAAAGTGAAAACTATGGAACATCAACTACAAGTTTTGAATAGTCAAACTCATGCTATCCAAAACTTGGTTGTTATTAGGCAAGTTGAAAAACAATTAGAGCATTGGAAAAAAAAACTCAAGAAGATTTTTATGCCCAAAAATACAGAATTGAGTATATAAAAAGTTATGATAAAAATATTTCCTTCTATCACACATATATCCCTTGTCATATATTCCCATACATCACACTAGATCGATATCATATTCATGGAATACGATTCACTTTCAAGATGCCTTGACGGTGAAATAGTAGACAAGCGAGACTCAAAATCTCGTGCTGAAGAGCGTGGAGGTTCGAGTCCTCTTCAAGGCATAATATTGAGAATGAATATAAGGAAATATTTTAATCATATTAGCTCTCTCAAACTGAATAATGGTTTATGGTCTGAGGATAAACAACAACTTGAAGACCTCATAATAAATCATTTCAAATCAATTAGTACTACATCCAATCATTTTTTGAATGATTCTGTTCTAAATTGCATAAAGTCTTGTATTACTAATGAAGAGAATGGTACTCTGTTGAGTCCAAATACATTGCAAGAAATAAGAGATACAATTAAATAAATAGCTTCTAGGACTGCACCTGGGCTGGATGGATTCCCCCAGGTTTTTATAAACAGTACCTAGAGCTATTAGAGGTTGATGTTTGGAACACTGCCAAAGCCTTTTTGATTCCAAACACCTCCTCAAAGAAATGAATCACACTTTCTTATCTCTTATTCCCAAGGTCAATAAACCTGCTCCCCTAACCAACTTTAGACCTATTTCCATATGTAATACTAGTTACAAGATAATTTCTAAAATTATTGTTAATAGAATGAAGCCATTGCTAGGTAAAATTATTAGCCATTCCTCTGCTTATGTGCCAAACAGGAACATACAGAATAATATGGTTATTTCCCATGAGCTAGTACATTCTGTGAAGAAAAAAAAGATAGAGTTGGTATAATGGGTCTAAAACTTGACATGTCAAAATCCTTTGACAGAGTCGAATGACCTTTTTTAATTGAGGTTTTTAGGAGACTTGGATTCTATGAACATTGGTGTGAGCTCATCTACCAATGTATCAGTACTACAAGTATCTCTATACTATTAAATGGATCACCTTGTTCCTATTACAAGCCTTCAAGAGGATTGAGACAAGGAGATCCATTGTCTCCATACCTCTTTATAATATGTATGGATGTTTTTTCTAG
Source organism: Papaver californicum (assembly GCA_023531435.1). Taxonomy (NCBI): domain Eukaryota; kingdom Viridiplantae; phylum Streptophyta; class Magnoliopsida; order Ranunculales; family Papaveraceae; genus Papaver; species Papaver californicum. Next base: position 4,599,684 of record JAJJMC010005943.1, on the reverse strand, counting down.
GTATTTGTTGCATGCTGAGTCTAATCACCTAATTCATGGAATGAAAGTTACTGAAGATGCTCATAGTATTAATCATATTCTTTTTACAGATGATTGCCTTATCTTTGCCAAAGCTTCCCATACTGAAGCTAGTAATCTAATGTCTATCATAAAGGATTTTTAGTCTTATTTCAGGTCAAATGATTAATTTTCAAAAATCGGCTTGTTTTTTTAGTAAAAATGTCCACCCCGATCATTGTGTTTCTCTTATTGGATCACTAAATGTAAGGAATGTGGAACTAAATGAGAAATATTTAGGTATTCCACTTTTCCATGGTAGATCTAAAATAGAGTCTTGTGCTCATCTAGTTGAGTAGTTTGACAATAAGGTTTCCAAATGGAAAGGCAAACACTTAACACAAGCTGGTAGGACTGTCATGGTTAGAAATGTGCTAAATTCTTCTTCAATGTATCATATGAATAGTTTTCTCCTTCCTGATGCTTCTCTTCACAAGATAGAGCAATCCCAGAGAGATTTTTAGTGCGGTAAAAGTTTCCATAAAGGTTTTTACCTCATGCAATGGGATAGAGCCTGTTCTCACAAGTTAGATGGTGGGATTGGTTTTCGAAAACTCAAAACTTTCAATCTTGCATTGTTAAGTAAAACTGCTTGGAATCTTCTTCATCAAGAAGATGAACTTTGGGTAAGAATATTACGGTGTAAATACTTTAGTAATTGTAGTCCATTGCATTACAAAAAGATTAAAAATTCATCTTGGGTTTGGTCTAGTATATGTGCTAGATTAGATATCATCAAACAACATTCTTTCTATGAATTCAGAAATTGTCAGAGCATAAATGCATTTAATGATAACTGGATACAAAATGTTTCCTCCCCTTTGTGTTTATTTCAAGCAAATCCTAACCACAATGTGTACTTTTTCATTGACCATTCCAATTCATGTTGGAATTCTGATCTTGTCGAGTCTTTTTTTTCACTAGAGACAATTGTCAAAAAATATTTAATACAAGAATTCCCTTATCTGGAAATGATAGATTGATCTGGCCTCATACTAAAGATGGTTATTTTTCTGTGAAATCTGCATATAGAGTGTTATCTAGGAATGATAGTTCTACCTCTGCATTAAACCCAATTGCTCCTATTTATAAATCTATATGGCAGACTCATGTTCTACCAAAAGTACAGATATTTATCTAGAAGTGTCTTGCAAATATCATCCCTTCCAAGACCAAATTCGCTAGCTACTTTCCTAATCATAACAACTTCTGTGATATATACACTGATAACCAATATGAAACTACTGAACATATTTTACTGCATTGTTCATTTTCTAAAGTTGTGTGGTCTGCTACTCAATACGGAAATTTTGTTCTTCAAGATTCAGGAAGCAATATTAATATATCTGATTAGATTATCAAATGGTTAAATAATTGTACCAACTCAAATCAAATGTGTTCAATCTTTACTACTGCATGGTGTATTTGGAAGGAAAGATGTTGTAGGGTTTTTCAGGATAAACAAATAAATCACTTGAATGTAGCTAGATTACAACATGAGTTTGCTAATGTTACAAAAAAAATCTGAGTGCAGGCAAGTTCACCTAATGGTTACCACCCCCACTGAACCAAGTGTTGAATTGCCTAATGATGCCATCCTTGTTTATTGTGATGCATCATTTGATACTAACACTAAAAAATCTGGAATTGGCATTGTGATGACGGATAAAATAGGAGGATATAGATGCTACAAAGTCACTTCTGGAGTAACAAGAGAACCAGAAAAAGCTGAAAGCCTGACATTTTTGGAAGCAACAAAATGGATCAAAGCCCTGGGTCTTTCTAAAGTTTGTCTAAGGGGTGATGCTAATAATGTCACTTCATATTTGAATAAAACTACCAACCAGATTAGCTGGTTCAATGGTACTACTTTAGATGATATTTATTTTCTGTTAAAAACTCTGTTTTTATCTAGATTTGAATATCTTAGTAGAGACTTAAATAGTTTAGGAGATAAAGCTGCAAAATTTTGTAAAAAGTATAATATAACAGATGAATGGGGAAAGTCTCCCCCTCATTTCATCATATGATCTCTGTAACGTTCTACCTAATCAATATATTTCTTTTCTAGCACAAAAAAAAAAAAAAGCTTGGACCCATAGTTAGTATAATTTTACAAGAGAATATAGAGAACAGGAATGAGGGAAAGGCTAAGAGAGAATGAATAGTTATGACAGAGGGAAATGAAAAGATTTAATTAGAATTTGTAACGAAGTTTACATTGCATATATCAGACTTTAGGATTGAAGCAAAAATAGGAGAATAATTCTAAAAGGGAAACTATTAGGATCAAGCTAATTGGAGGTAGGTTTACTACTCATCTTCTTTGAGAATTTCCTTACTCATATGGCTTTATTCATTCCTAATTGAGACTTGAATTCCATAATTTGTGTGTGGTTTGTTTTCAATCTGACAAATATGAATTGAATTGATGTTTTCGTTATTATAAATTATTAAAACAAGGATGTTTTGTTACTGTGAAGAAAAATATGACTTCAACTGTGTTTTCACTATTCTCTTTAAGAGCTTCAAGTGCTTGTAGAAATCCTTATCAGAACATGATCCCTTTATCACAAGTTTACAAAATTCATTGTTAATTTATCTTCTTTTTCGTTACTTTATGTTAGTGGATATCTTGTTCATTTCATGTCTGTAGACGCTGATCTCGAATACAAATGCTTGTTGGTTTTAAAAAAAGGGCAGTAGGCTCGGTATGTATAGTTCTTGTCGACGAATTATTTGTTGTTTGCTTCTTTTGATTAAGAAATCAGTTGAGTCATTTTATGGATGATCTTTATACAAGGTGATTGCAAATGAGATTTACGAAGAAAACTTATTGAGTTCATGTCTTTCGTTAGTTGGAACTTGGTTTCATTTTAACGACGGGTAATAATCCCTAAAAATAAAATGGGTAATGATCTTTATATGGGAACTTATACTTCCGACCATTGATGGCGGCTGTCTGTACTAAATAAATGATAGGTGGGTGTATGTACCTAGGTGATTCGTGTCGTGAACTCAATGTTGAAATCTAAATGAAATGATTTTTTGGAAACCTCTTTAGTATTGTTAACTTATTGGTTGATTGTATTTCTATTATTCGAAGTTTTTATCGTCGTTTTGTTATAAATATATTTTCTTTGATTTATCGGGTTTCTTCCGTATCTCTTTAAGGATGGGAAAATAAGTCTATTGAACCGTCATCTCACTCCAATTGACGTTAATTTAGATACATGAATTTACTTCCGAAGAAGTTTATGCATTAACATTTGAAAGTATTTAAGTAATGATTATTGCCATTTGAAAGTTAAATTGAAATGAACGCTGAAAATCTCATTTTTCTGATAACCCTGACTGCTGTCCGTTGTCTGCGAAACAGGCACCAATGGGCAGGGATTTAGATGATATTTTCTTAACAGGAAATGTCATTTATGTCTCATCTATAGTGGTTTCGAAGGGCTTAGCGTTTAGACTGATCGTTTAGGATTTATGGCCTTCGCCGTCCAGTACCTCAGATCTGAAAACTGTAGGAATGCAGTTCTGTCCACTTTTTGCACACACGTTTCACAGATCAAATGAACTTGGAATCTGAATTTCTCAATTTAAAATGAAAGGTGAGTCTTTCCAGTTTCTAAATTGGAGTCAAGCGTCGAATTCGGACTCCTAACGAAGTCTGTAGAGCCTCGCCAAGGCAGGCTGTCAGAGACGTGTTTCTGCGATAAACATTTGCCCAGATTTTGCTGTGTACTATTTAGCTTTCTTTTATTCTTTGCGCTTTGTTAGGTTGAAATGAACTCTTTAGTGAGACTAATTAAGGCCTAGTTATAAAAAAAAAAGAGCATAAAATGTAGGAGAAGGAAATAGAGTTAAAGTTTCGATACCCGATCGTAACACCTAGAATTTAGGTTAATCCGTGATCCGAATTTTGGGGTGTTACATCACAAGCCCCAACCTAGTTTATTAGGACCACCTCCAAAATCGGTACCACCATTTCAGAGGGTCTCGATAAAAAAAATGAAGGAAAGAAGAGAAAAAGGTTTATGATACCTCTGTGATGAAAAATATTCGTTCAAACATACATGTATAAATCCATGAATTACTTTCAGAGGGGTGTTTTCCGGAATCAGGCTGCGGATCAAGTATGGCAACGATCTTATAGAAGACAATAGTCGTGACAAATCTCCTGAGATCTTTTTACATGCAATTGTTGGTACAAATACTGTTAGAAATATTAATATGAAAATGACTATATTTAGGGAATCAAATTCCATAATATATGTAATTTCCTATTGTTAATATCTTCCTATTTTAGGAACTGTTGTACAGATATAAGTAGCCTTGTAATCCCTGTATTTAAGATAAGTGAAAATATAGAGAAAATTCTCCAAAGATTGTTTTCTATTTCATCATGGTATCAGAGTAGGATTTTTCGATCAATTAACAATTGATCTTCCTCGACGCTCATCATCTACCAATCGTTCATCAGTATTGTTGTAGTCATGGCAGGATCTAAAGACGGTAGCGTCCATACCGGTGAACCCGCTACAACAGATACGACGCTAGCGACTCAATTGACGGCACTACTCTCAAACTACCACAATCGAACAACAACACGCAGAAGCAGTCTGTTCCTACGATTCATCTGAGTATAAAACTCAATGAGAACAATTACTCCCTGTGGTCTCGGTTGATCCGTATGAAGATTGGCGTCCAAGGGAAGCTACATCACCTCACAGGCGTTCTGGAGCCACCTGGAACCGATGATTCTGATTACTCACAGTGGGAACAAGACGATTTAATCGTCTGTTCGTGGATGCTAGATAATATGGAGCCGGATATGGTGCAGCAGTATGCCGAATTCCCGACTGCAAAAGAACTCTGGAGGGGGTTGTTTGCGACTTACAGTAAGGGAAAAGATGGCGTTCAACAGTTCGATTTAATCGTTCGAGCAACAGCACCAAACAAGGGATCGATTCCCTTGAAACTCTGTATGGTAAATTACAGAGGCTATGGAGGGACATTGAGTTACGGGATCCAAATCCTATGAAATATCCAGAGGATATAACAATATGGAACACAAATCGAGCAGAAGCCAAATTATACCAGTTTCTGAATGCCGTCAGTGACGAATTTGACCAAGAAAAACGAGATCTGCTCCGAGAAAACCCATTACCTGAGGTGGAATCCGCATATGCCACTATACGATCAGAGAGGGACCGGAGGCGCGTTATGGGTGTTGCAAAGAGGGACATTGAACCATCAACTGTCACCTCCGGCACCAGAATCGGATCTGGATTCTTCGTCACACCTCGCCCAGAAGAGGGAAATTACACCGCCGCTGTAACGAGCTACACCACCAAGCCGCAATCAGTCGCCGGTAGATGGAAATCATCTCGCAGCGGCGGCGTTGACCGGAAAAACATGTGGTTTAGTCACTGTGGCAAATTCCGTCATAGCAAGGAGGAGTGCTATCATTTGATTGGGTTTTCCGAAGGCTGGAGGAGCCAACGGAATGAGGGGATAGGCACTGGGAACATGGCCACGACATCGATTGGCAACCAAGGAGGAGAGAAGGGCGACGGCAGTGAGAAGGAGGAGAAGCCAGGTATGTCTTTTTTTGGGAAGTCGACCTGTACCCCTCATGCCTTTGCAGCTCGGGTATCTGAACCTAACAAAACTAATCAGTGGCTATTTGATTGTGGCGCTACTGACACTATGATATATGACAGAAATGATTTTATTAGTCATTCAGTACCAAATAAGGAAATGATTTAGAGTGCAAATGGAGATCTCTCACAGGTTCATGGAGCGGGAACTATTGCACTGTCTCCAACACTAAAATTACAGAACTGTCTCTATGTGCCAAATTTGTCTTGCAAGTTACTCTCTATCAGTCATCTGACAAAAGAGCTGAACTGTATGGTACTAATGTATCCGAGTTTCTGTTTGTTACAGGATATTCAGTCGGGGAGAGTCATTGGACGTGGTGCTGAGCATCAGGGACTGTACTATGTGGATGAAGTGGCTTAACACGGAACTGCAGCGCTTGCTCACGGGACAGTTGACAGACAACAATGGCTGTGGCATCGAAGGTTGGGGCATCCATCTGCAGGGTATCTCCATACATTATTTCCTAAATTGTTTCCATCCAATAAAAAGATGTCCTGTGAGACATGTATACTTGGTAAGAGTCATAAACAGTCTTATTCACAGTCTGATTCTAGAGCTAAGTATGTGTTTTCCCTGATTCATTCGGACGTATGAGGTCCCGCCCCGAATAACGGTGTATGCATGTTAAACAGTGGTTTCAAGTATTTTGTGCTCTTTACAGATGACTTTTCTCGGATGACTTGGGTATATTTTCTCAAACATAATTCCGAAGTTCCGTCTAAATTTATAGAATTTCACAACTTAGTTCAAACTCAGTTTCATACCCAGATTCACGTTCGGATAACGGAGGAGAATTTGTCAATTCTACTCTTAAGCCGTTCTTCCAAGAAAAATGTATCATTCATCAGACTTCTTGCCCGAATACCCCACAACAAAATGGCGTAGCGGAAAGGAAGAATCATCACATTTTTGAAGTGACAAGAGCAATTATGCTCGAGTCACATGTTCGCACCTCTTTTTGGCCTGAAGCGGTTGCAACCTCAGTATATCTCCGTAATAGGTTACCCACTAAGGTATTAAATCTTCAAACTCCGCTTCAAGCCTTATCCATTCATATGAGTGTTCCGACAGCCTTGACACTCCAACCTCGTATTTTTGGATGTTCTATTTTTGTCCATATTCCTAAAACAGAACGCTCTAAGTTTGATCCTTGCTCTATTAAATGTGTCTTTGTGGGGTATGGGATCCACCAAAAAGGCAACCGTTGCTATAACCCTCGCAGTCATCGTATGTATACCACGATGGATTGCGATTTCCTTGAAACTGAGTCCTACTATTCCACCCAATCTACTGTCCAGGGGGAGAGTCCTAGTGATCCATTAGATAGGTTGAGTCCTAGTGATCCATTAGATTGGATGAGCAGTCCAGTGTGGCCCGAAACAATCCCAACAGAGCAGGTAGGCGGAACCACCGAGAAGTTGACTCCCATAGTACAAGTTTCTGATGGCTTGGACACGTCACTCCCGGATAATATCCATGAGGTTAGTATTTCTACTGTTGCTAATATCCCTGAGGTTAGCACAGAGGTTGCAACAGTACAAGAGACGGTTGAACCAACTCAGGAGAAGTATGTGTTGCCATCACGGAGAACCAGAGGCATTCCTCTTGTTCGGGATGAACTGGACTACAGTCCGAAAGCCAGTCGGTACCCATTAGCGAACCTAGCCAGGGGGAGCTTATCACCAATTGCACATGCCTTTGTTGCATCTATATACACTCAGGAGGTTCCTAGAACAGTAGAGGAAGCGCTTGAGAATCCAGAGTGGTGTCAGGCTATGAAAGTAGAGATGGGGGCATTAGAAAAGAACAAGACTTGGGAGAAATGTGTTCTACCACATGAAAAGAGAGCAGTTGGATGTCGATGGGTGTTCACTGTGAAGCACCGTGCGGATGGATCAGTCGAGAGGTACAAGGCGAGATTGGTAGCTAAAGGCTATACTCAGACATACGGTATCGACTATTCAAAAACTTTTTCTCCGGTTGCTAAAATTGACATTATCAAAGTCTTGTTTTCAGTAGCAGCCAATTGTGATTAGCCACTCTATCAGTTTGATGTAACAAATGTATTCTTGCATGGCGATCTGAAGGAGGAAGTTTATATGGAGCCACCTCCGGGCTTCAAGTCAGGATTTCGATATTCAGATGTATGTAAATCGAAGAAGGCCTTATACGGCTTGAAACAGTCACTAGGGCATGGTTTGGAAGGTTTACAGTTGTTATGAAGAAGTATGGCTACAGGCAGAGCAATTCAGAACATACATTGTTCCTCAAGAGAAGAGAAGGCCAGGTGACATGTTTGATTATCTATGTTGATGATATGATTATTACAGGAGATGATTCTGAGGAGATATCTCAGCTCATGCGGAATTTATTTCGGGAGTTTGAAATGAAGGACTTGGGAAAGCTCAAGTAATTTCTGGGGATCGAGGTACTACGTTCAAAAAGAGGTATCTTCATTTCTCAAAGAAAGTACATACTGGATTTTTAGTTGAGACAGGTCTGCTCGACTGTAAGCCTGTAGATACACCTATTATGGTGAATCATTGGTTGAAGATAGTGGAGGGGGCAGAACCGGCAGATCGTACTCGATATCAGCATATGGTAGGAAAACTGATTTACCTTTCTCACACATGACCTGATATTGCGTATGCAGTAGGTGTTCTGAGTCAGTTTATGCATGAACCACAAGCTGATCACATGGAGGCTGCCTTGAGGGTTCTTCGATATCTGAAGGGGTCTCCAGGCAGTGGAGTTCTGTTCCGAAAGAATAGTCACTTGGATGTAGAAGCATATACATATGCCGACTGGGCAGGTAGTCCGATGGACAGGAGGTCAACTTCAGGTTACTTCACTCTGGTTGGAGGGAACTTAGTCACCTGGAAGAGTAAGAAGCAGAAGGTTGTGGCACTTTCAAGTGCTGAGGCGGAATTCCGAGGGATAAATCGAGGTCTGGCAGAGGTGTTGTGGTTACGGAAGTTGCTAGCAGAGATTGGGTTTGCGGTGAAAGGAGCATGCAAGTTGATGTGTGACAACCGTGCATCCATTAGTATTTCAGAGAATCCAGTACAACATGACCGCACGAAACATGTTGAGGTTGATCTTCACTTTATCAAGGAGAAATTGGAGAATGAGATTATCGCTCTTCCTTTTGTAAGTTCTGAAGATCAACTAGCATATATTCTCACTAAGGCCGTAAATGAGAGTATTTTCATAGAGGTTTTGTGCAAGCTGAATATTGGTGATCCTACTATTCAACTTGAGGGGGAGTGTTAAAAATATTAATATGGAAAGGACTATATTTAGGGAATCAAATTCCATAATATCTGTAGTTTCCTATTGTTAATATCTTCCTATTCTAGGAACTGTTGTACAGATATAAGTAACCTTGTAATCCCTGTATTCAAGATAAGTAAAAATATATAAAAAATTCTTCAGAGATTGTTTTCTATTTCATCAACTACTCCCCAAACAATGCGATTAGTTGGTAGTTTATGTAATAAACAAGTTTATGTTCTAATTGATTCTGGAAGCACCCACAAATTGTTACTCATTTGAGTATTCCTATTAGTGCTGGGGGGAAATTTAAAGTGACGGTGGCTAATGGCACTTATTTGGAAGATGCCTTAATGTGAAGATAGTTCTTCATAGAGTACCTGTTGTTGCTGATTTCTTTGTTATGTCATTGGGAGGTTGTCAGGTAGTTTTGGGGGCACAATAGTTACGTACTCTTGGACCTAATACTTGGGATTTCGTAGCCATGTTTATGTATTTCAAACTCAGTGCAACACGACATCAATTAAAGGCTAGTGATTCTGATTCTATAGATGTGTTGGAAACGACTGAATTTACTAAAGAATTTTCACAATCCATAAAGGGGCTGATGTTGCATTTGATTTTCCTACGAGCAGTACAAGTTACAGATGATGTTCAACCTGATATTAAAATAATATTAGATGAATTCTCAGGTGTGTTTTCAAAAGCGATAGAACTACCACCTAACCATTCTCATGACCACAAAATTCCACTGTTGGACTCACATGGACCAGTCAATGTGCACCTTTATAGGTACCCTTATTTTCAGAAGAATGAAATTGAAAAACTAATTAATGAAATGTTGAGTACAGGCACTATTCGAACTAGCAGTAGTCTATACTGTTCACCAGTTTTGTTAGTTCGCAAAACCTATGGTAGCTGGAGAATGTGTGTTGATTATAGATCGCTCGTTTCCAATTCTAGTGGTGAATGAATTGGTTGATGAGCTTCATGCAACTGTTAACTTCTCAATGTTAGACATGCGATCTGGAAATCATCAAATTCGCGTTTCTGAACCAGATATTCCTAAGATAACATTTCGCAATCATGGAGGACACTATAAATTGTGGTAATGCTATTTGGTTTATCCAATGCTCCTTCAACTTTCCAGTCGCTGATGAATGAGATATTCGACAATATATATTTCCATAAATTTATGTTAGTGTTATTTGATGATATTCTTATTTATAATATCAATTGGGAAGAGCATTTACAATACCTTCGTATAGTACTCTCTGTACAACAAAAACTTCAATTGACAGCAAAGATGTCAAAATGTGATTTCGGAACATTGCGGGTCACTTATTTGGACGACATAATATCACATCAAGGTGTAGCTATTAATCCCAATAAAATTAGGAGTACTCTTTCAGTTGGAGTTCAAAGGCGACAGAGGCTTTCAATCAGTTAACAGAGCTACTCACTCAACCTCTAGTCTGCCAAATTTTTCTAAAGATTTTGTTATTGAATGTGATGCATGTGGATTGGGAATCGGTGGTGTTCTCATGCAAGATTAGCGTCCAATTGCATATTTCGAGAACTTTCTCTGTCCACGAAAAGGAAATGTTGGCATTGGTTAAAGACATTCAATTGCAGCGTCCATATTTATTGGACGGCCTTTTGTTGTAAGAATTGATCAACACAGCCTTAAATATCTCTTGGAGAAAAGAATTACTACACCAAATCAGTAGCGTTGGTTGCCCAAGATCCTTGGATTTAATTACACAGTCGAACACAAAAGGGGTGCAGCCAATCGGGTAGCAGATGCTCTTTCTCGCCAAGCAGAATTTCAATATTCTGTTGTATCGTTAGCTAAGTTTTGCTAGTCGTATTTGGTTTATTTTTCCTTTCTGTATTCACACTCATTCTTTCTATAATAAATATATGCTTGATTGTCTTCACTTCTGGTTTCTTGATCTTGTTTCTTCCCTTCCCGAGGATTCCAAATGTCTTTTTGTTGGTATCCTTTGGTCTATCTAGAGTAATAAAAATAACTTACTGTTCGGTGAGAATGATGAACCCCTGGTGCTATTATTGGTAGAGTTAGAGCCATGTTAGTTACTAAAAATTATGTCATTCCACCTAAATATTTCCCTAATGTCATTAGGAATGTAAAATGGATGTCTCTTTTTTTTGGTTGGACTAAATGCAATACTAATGTTGATTTTGATGGCATTTATTTGGGTAATGGTGTAGGATTTGTGATGAGACTATCTAGAATAGCTATGGTATTTGAGGTTCCTTCTCTAGAATAGGCTGAAACTTGTGCAATTGGGGTAATTTTGAAGAAAGCAGTAGAACTCAAGTTCGCCTAATCATTATTAAAAGTGATGCTAAAATATTGATCGACCAATTTTTTATGGGTATCTTTAAAAGTGATCAACATACGAACATGCTGCTTAAAGGCATTTTCTTATTTAATTCTAGTCTTTTTGCCTGCAAATTTACTTTTAACCTCGGATATGTTATGATGTTGTTTATACCTTGGCTCATTGGTACAATAACCTCTACTTCTATGTTTTGGTCTAGACCTTTTATGGCTCATGCCAACTGTTGAGGCCGACTTGTAGCCTTTTTCAGGCCTTCATTTAAAAAAACAAAATTTGGCCCATCGCTCATCTGTGGAAGGTTTTGAAAAATTACTCCCGCATACAACTCTGCTTCTACTTGCGTACTATAATTTGACAAAACCATTTTTTTTTTAAGTACAGTTGACACAACCTAATTATGACAAATCATCCGAGAAATATGATAATAATTAGTCGAGGTAGGCACGATAAAGATATTAATATTCTTAATAAAAATGAAATATCAATAATATGTCTAGATTATGGGTTTTTGCCTTAGAGCAAGGCGTGGTACATTTATCTGATGATGATGTGTCCCTTAGCTGTCTCGTACTTACCATCATCAATGCAAAACCTTTTCTCTAGTTAGTGCAAGAATCCTACAACCAAAATAAAACCTTAACAATTTGGCCATCATTGTCATCTGTTGAATTCTTCCACACTCTAGCACAAGCTGCATAAACTTTGCACCAGAGGAGAAAAAACCCAATTAACCAGAGTGCCGAAAATTCCTCCAGATAAGGTATCACCCAGACTTCATCCTTTGGTGCAACCAATTCCGTCTCTGATCTTCTTAGCTCATCCTCTACTTCTTTCACCTTCGCCTTAACTGCACATTAAGGCTGGCCAAGCTGTAAAAATTCTCAATTATAATTCTGCATCCCACGAAAAACAATCCCATAGCTGTTTCGTGCAGGGGCTTCTTCTTTAGTTTGCCTACCACTACTTGAGACAACCTAATGATAAACAAAATGTGCAATGATTATAGTCAGTAACGTACATATGATGAAGATAATACGAGTGGTGTACAATATATTTTATTTATTAATTTTTGCTCGATTAGTGGTGTACATTTTCTGCAAATGTGTTTTGGTATTGGACTATGAGTTACTGCTGATTAACTGTCATCCGTACAACATTTTCCCTAATTCAAGCATTCGATAAAAAAAGAAAAACCAACATTTATCTAACAGAAGAAACACGTACAGATCGAGAAGAACAAAAGAAAATTAACCTCAACAGTTTGAGAATCATTGCCAGATGTTGACTTATTCGCCACTCTAGTGCAGACCGCAGCAATCTCAACTTCAATCATACAAGTATCATTTACAAGATATCCTTCATTGGGCTTGTTAAAAATAGATGCACTTAAGAAATCAGAAAATCCCCAACCATTGTAATCAGTAAGAAAGTGGTTCCTTCCGTCTGCAATCCAAAAAGAACTTATTCTATTAGTAAGCAAAATCTTGCTTAGGCGGAATAGATGAATTGTATAAGCATTCTGATATTACTCTCTTGCCAAAAATTTCAGTTTTCAATAATCTTTCGGAACATGAATTGTATACAAATGATGTATACAGCAAAACATATTTTTTTATACAGCTAGTAGGGAAGAGGATGAACCTTGTCTCACTGTTTTATTGGCATCGATTTGATTGACAATGCCCAAACTGAACCACGTATATGGTCGTAATTTGACCGCGTAGTCCATATAACAACATAGATAAAGGGCTACGTTACCAACTTCACCGTCTTCCTTCGGATAAATTGATATATACCTGATGAAACCATATAGTGTAAAAATTTGCATTAGTAAAGTAATCACACCAACTAATTGATATTCACTCTAATAATTCTGAACACCAAAAAGGATTACAGTTAATATAACCATGTACGACCACAAATGGTGAAAGGAACATAGCATATTTCCCCACTTTCACCAGCATTTAACTTAGAAAAGTTTGGAATGACCCAAAATTTTTGGAAGGCTCTGGAAGTTGGAGCATGCAGTGATCTTCCATTGGTTAATCTTATTGCAAGGACCTTAATTAACTCTCACAGCAAAGTCATAGAAAAAGAAACTATTTATATAAGAAAGTCAAGAATGAAGATTGATTTTTGTACACTGTATTAGTGTATTATACAAATACAGAGTATCTGGAACCTAGAGAGTGAAAGATTCACTAACTGATTGAATATGGGATTACTTAATAATATAGGTCAACTGAAGAATCTCGTTTATAAATATAGGTCCGTGTTTTTTAACATTTCGAATATGGGTCTGTTATCAATTTTTTCATTCATCTTGGTTAAGTCTCACTGCAGTTTGCTAATTTACCTTTTACTCGTTTCCACGTTGACCTTCTATATCATTTTTAGGTTCGACGTGTTCGGTTCAGGATTGTTTTATTAATAACATCATTCCCCAAAATGATTTAAAATTCCCTAAAATGATTTATAATTTCCAAGTATCTTAGGGTTTTTGGTCGGTGGAAAAGCGACATTCTATAATATTTTTCAAGTTCGTCGAACCCGGTTCAGGATCGTTACACCGCTTTTAGGTTCGTCAAGGCCGGTTAAGAATTTTTACACCGCTTTCAGGATCATCGAATCTTTTACCCTCCCCACCAAGGAGATGCGGTTCATGGGTAAATAGGACCAAAAATAGGTTAGATAACTACCACCTTGCACTTAACCGAATGATTTTTTTTTTTTTTGAAAAAAAACAATAGGACCAGGCCTATATTCGAAATGTTCAAAAAAAACGGACCTATATTCGAAAACGCCAAAAATAAGAGGCCTATATACTGTAAATGGCCCTTGAATATGATGCATGCATAAATTTATAAAGATTTCAAACATGAGTTACAATTACAAGTAGAGAGCACGTGCGTTGCACGTCGGCAAACACTAATTTTTCACATCTAATTTCATTTTTGCAGAGATACGAGCCCACGACACTCTGCAACAAAACCAAATCTACACATTGAATATATTGCAAATCAATGATCTACAATTTATCTTAAAGTTGTAGAGAATTCATAGACGAAAAATGTTAGGTATATATAAATGTTTGAATTACTAAGAAAGCAAAGAAACCATGTAGGACTTACAGAAGCTGAATCCCAAAGAACTGTATTCACTACCTTTTAAATGTTTTGTTATGTGTCTCGGATTCAAATGGCGGAACCCAGAAAGGAATTTGTAACAGAGAATACCCATAGTCCAGGTATCAACTGAGGAGTCATGACCTTTGTTCTCAATCATTTCTGGTGCTAAGTAATCTAATGTCCCACACATCGTATGTCTCTTCTTATTCGATTGTACAGATCATCCAAAGTCCGCAACTTTCAGTCGTACCTGCAATAAAAAGAAAGATGCAACCAAAAATCAATTCCCTTATATTCAATGTACAGTTTCAATTAACAATTGAAAATATTAAATGATCTACTTAGTCGGACTTCTATGGTTTTGAACAAATTATGTGTTAATTCCTATATCTTAATAATTTATTGTAACCCATATACAAACACTATGAACTATCAGGATTCAAAATCTCGAACAATCAGACCACTACAAAATTGACCCTATCACAACATTATGAACGATAACAAATTATTCTGCAATTTAGACACAGTTTCACCAAATGGGAAACCTTAAATAAGGAAATCAAAGATGTAAACTGCATTGCACTCGAGATGACCCCTCCACTCTGGGATTCCTCACCTCTAATAGACTGTTTGGATAGCACATGAGAAGTTGCTTTTTTGACTTCTAGAAGTCAAAAAACCAGAAGTCAGTTTGGGTATCGAATTTTAAAACGACTTCTAGAAGTCAAAAAGTTAACTTTTTGTGAAGCAAAATAGTTTTGCTTCTGACTTCTGCTTCTGGTATCCAAACACGTTATAAATCTTCCTTAGAATTCTTGTCTATTGGTTTTTCCTAGTCATATTCTGTACAGTGATCATTAAAAGCATTGTTGTTCTCAAAAGTGTCTTCTTGAATGTCCTCAACTACGATGGTTATCTGATTTCCAGTGGAGTCATGTGTGACAAGCAAATTGTTAGCTTGTATTACATTCGTCAATTAGATACATGGAAGGAAATCACAAATGATGAAATTTGAAATAATTGAAATAGTGAGTATCAGCAAGAACTTCAGTTTTCGCAGCAACCTTTTCTCCAGGCTTGTTTACTTTTTTTTTTTTTCATGGTTGGGTCTTTTGAACTTTTTCTGCTCCAGTGGATGCCTCACACTGGTCCTCAACAACTTCTTTTTCCGCTATGAATTTCTTCGTAGAGTTCTTGTTTACTCTATCCAGTTCAATCTCCACGGGTACCTGCATATTTGTCATAGGTTTAAGAATTAATAAACCTTAAAAAATTTATTACATAAAAGGAATGAGATATTTTGGTTATTTGCAGGAACCAAAATAACATCCCAACTCACCTCTGAGTCTTGCTTCATTTCCACTTCCTTATTTGTCTGAGAGCTATGAACCATCTCTTCTCCAAATGACACTGCATATGATTGATATTTGGTAGCTACATCTTCTTGTATGATTTGTTTGTCAGTTTACTCATTTGCAACGCCTGTCTCATGCCCTATAGGTACCTGTGTATAATAGGATGACCCTTAAACTTATCAAAACCCAAGTTATGAAAAGAAACTGAAAGAAATTTCTATATGGTTTGTAGGAGAAGAGGCCGAAAAGAGAGATAAAAAAATATATATTTGCTTCCAAGCTAACCTCTTCTTACCATGACTTATCTGCATCCTTTATGTCTTTCAATGCCTGACTGGAGGCACATTCTAAATAGCTTCTCTTTCTCTTCTGGTTCAGCTTTCAACAATAAGGCTTTCTATGACAAAAAATGTATGCTGGAAGTATTTCATCAAAGGTATACCACCCTCCTATTTATCCTATTAATTCTTAACCTAGCTAGACAATCAAAGTTGTGTGGAAATTTATATTGCATTTTTATGCGAGTTCATGTTTGTCTTGCCTTAATTATCAGTCTAGAACATAATCTCTTAATACACTAACAGGTGATCAAATCACTCTACTACTGTAGGAAAATTATTAGAACAAATCACATATTTAGGGCAAATGTCAGGAATTGAACAAAATCAAAAATTACATCTATATTTTACTTGTTCTCATTAAAAGAGAGGGGATTTTCAATTCATAGAATTAAAAATTACACAACTATATGAAAACAATTCAACCCTAGCATCATATATGTACCTATACTTGTTCATGTGACATTTGCCATAATTTCAATATCTATTCATATAATTGAGAATTACCAAAATAAAAATAAAAATCAATAACACAAAAAAATCAATCAACAGAATCAAAAGAAGAAATGAACCTCTTGAAGCAGTCGAATAGTGAAAATCCTTCTCTTTCTTCTCAGTTTAATCTCTGTTGGTTAAAGTGACTCAATTAAAATCCTAAGAAAACCCATTGGAGAGATGAAATTAGGGTTACTAATTGAGTAGCTTTGGTTAACAAAGTTCGATTTAAAATTGGTATTTCCAAATCCGATTGAAGATTAAGGTTTAATCTGGTTCATAGCAGCATCGTCTCCATCTACTCAGAATTCACCATTTTTTCACTATTTTTTTGCCTCCTCAGAGCTCTGAAACGAAAAGAAAGAGAAGAAAAAATCGATTTATTTTGAAACTTGATTTTGTATAAATTTTCTAGTTTAGTCCTTAAAAAGTATTGGTACATTAAATAAAGCCCCTATAATATTTGATATATTACACCGAAATCCTTTACATCTCGACGGCTAGAATTAGATCAAATCATTGAAAGTCATTCCATCCAATGGTTTATATGAAATGTACACACGGAAAGAAAAAACACAGAATCTAACAACTGAATTTTAAAGTTGGGAAGATCTGACGGTCCAATTTCATTTTAACTCAAAAGTAGCAAGCTTTTTCAACTTTTCCTTGTTCTCATTAAAAGAGAGGTGATCTCCGTATTTTAGTTTTTTCAGAATCTACAAAGATATTAGTATATTGAGGTCATTAATATAGTTAGGTGCACCTAGAATATGTAAAATTTTACAAGTTCAATGTATGCCGAATGTTATTAATAGTCTCAGTACAAAAATACATGTGTACAGGATCAAGGCCGTTAAAAATTCTTTGATGTTTTATACAACCATAAATAGGAATAGGTATAGTTGAAGATAATTCATCAATCTAGATGTAATATTCTTTTTTTTATCAACTAAATCAAAATGTCTTGAAAAAGAACTCATATGAATGATAAAAAATGCAATAACATCATAAAAAATTCTTTTTTTTTAAACCACTATAAATAAATATTTTATTTCATTATAAGTTTTAGTGTAACAAGATCTTTATTTCTTTAATATAATATCGATTATTAGGAGATAAACTCCTTAAAATAAGCCAATATTATTACTATTTATATCTCGACCAACTTATGACCATGATTTTTTTTTATCAATATATGAAGTTTCTAGCGTAGTACTTGCACATCCTACAAGTAAATTCTATAGACATTTCTAATGTAAAATGAATAATAAATGTAATTGGCAAATATAATAATAGGTATATGGATATATTACCTGGAAAATTTGAGGGATGTCTCAAACTAATTTGGGGCTACTGATGTGTTGTAGAAGTGTGGTAAAATGAGGATTCGTTCAAGACTTGTGAAGATTTGGATTTAAACCTAATTTTTAATACTAAAAATAAAAAAAAATTAAATAAAATTGATATCAAGTTTGAGAGAATACTGAGGCTAAGATTCCAATATTTTCCAATTTTTAAAGTGATTTAATTCAATAATTATAATTATGCAATTCATAGGTTGAATTTGATTCTAAAATATTGCAACAAGTAGATTTTTAAAATAACAATTGTATACCGAAAGCATGGAACATCAAAAACCCTAGGCCAAGCATGTACCATCAAAACAAATCACAATTGCTTAGTGAATCATTAAATCAATTTTTAACCAAGGCAAATAATCATACAAGAATTGTATTAATTAATTAAATAAATATTACCACATACTTATTGGAAAAATAGCTTTCTTCGCCGCCTCATCAATGAGGTTTAGCTCCTCATGTTGGAAACACACTCAAAATTTGTATTCATGGCTCAAAAAAGTGTTTACAAGAAGAAAAATAATTGACAGAGAGAATGAAGACGTTTATAAATTTTTATGACGTTTCTCTTAGTTTCTATGACGAAGTTCCTCGTCTTCAACAGCAGTAAAAAAGAATTGTCTGCAACTCGATTTTTCTCTCTGTTCTTGTGTCTGAACTTCTCTAAACCTTCCCTAAACTTGTGTAACCTTTTCTGAGACTCGAGCAAACCTTTATATCCCACAATAACCCTAGAAAAGACGATTAAATTTCAATTATTCTTTCCATGCAAGTCACGGAAATTATCTGTTTCCTTATCTGTTCAACTCGTTTCTGAGCTGTACAAATCATTCCAAACTCTCTATTAGATAGATACAGATATCACGAGAGTTTATCTTCCCTTAAATCGCACATAATTTCCAAAAACAGACCCAAAGAAAAACCCGAGAAAACTCTTCCCCTGTTTTACTCCAACTCGATTATTTGGCCCAATTTGATTGAATCCAACAACCATACCATCTTTTTTTAGCCCAAACAGATCCATCCCAACCAAATCCAGCGATTGAATCTCTCCCAAAAAATTCCAAAAATCGAACCCTAATTATGTTTCTATTTTCCTGCCATTTTTCTGTTTGAATTTTGAGAAGAAGGTGGTGTCCCCATATTCGTTGATGGGGTCCTTTTAGCAGTTTCCCTCCCGGTGCCTTTATAAATTTTTGGGTGGCTTTATAAATTTTTCTTGGGGTGCCAAATATCACTTTTCGAGCCGATTTTCCACAAAGTTTATTTTCAAAAAAAAAACCACCTACAAATACATAAAAACACAATATTGGTACAAAATTGAGTTCCATCAAAATTAAGAATTAAGACAAATCAGACAAAAAAATGTGTCTATCAAATACCCCCAAACTTATTATTTGCTAGTCCTCTAGCAAATCTAATAAAAAAATCTTAACTATTGAGGCATTCGAACAATAACAAGATAATTCACTATATTCGCAAACCAAGGTAATTGGGAAACAAAGAATAGTTGTTCATCAGGAAAACTATCCCTCACAGAAGGAGATTCATCAGGGGAATCCATAACAATTCTAGACAAGTGGTCTGCTGCTACATTTTCTGCACCCTTTTTGTATCTAATTTCTAGAGAGAATTCTTGTAATAAAAGGATCCATATAATCAATCTAGATTTAGTATCCTTCTTAGACAGAAGGTACTTCAAAGCAGCATGTCAGTAAAGACTATAACCTTAGAACCTCTAAGATATGATCTAAACTTGTCTAAGGCAAAAACAATGGCTAACAGTTCCTTCTCTGTAGTGGTTTAGTTCAATTGGGCATCATTTAGAGTTTTGTTGGCATAGTAAATCATATGAAGAAATTTGTTTTCTCGCTGACCTAACACAACACCAAAAGCATAATCTGAAGCATCATACAGTATCTCAAAGGGTAGGTTCCAGTTAGGTGCCTGGACTATGGGGGAGGTAGTGAGTAAGGTCTTAATCTTCTCAAAAGCCTCTAAACAAGCATCATCAAAGAAAAACTGAACATCTTTTGAAGCAGATTGCAAAGAGGTCTAGAAATCAAGCTAAAATCCTTAATGAATCGACGATAAAAACCAGCATGACCTAACATCTCATACAGTTTTGGGAACCTGTAAAGTCTTAATAAGGTCAACTTTGGCTTTGTCTAGCTCTATACCTTAGAAGATACGATATGTCTTAAAAAAATCCTGATCGAACCATGAAATGAAATTTTTTCCAATTAAGCATTAAATTCTTTTCCTTACACCTAGTCAACACTAATGTAAAATGATGCAAGCACTCATCAAAAGATGAACCAAATACTGAAAAATCATCCATAAAGACCTCTAATAACCGTTCTACCATGTTATAAAATATGCTTATCATGCAACGCTGAAAAGTAGCGGGCGTATTACACAACCCGAAAGGCATGCGTCTATAGGCAAAGGTACCAAAGGGACAAGTAAAAGTGGTTTTATCTTGGTCTTTTGGGGCAATAACAATCTGATTATAACCAGAGTAGCCATCTAACAAGCAATAATGACTATGTCCAAATAATCGTTCTAGCATTTGGTCGATGAAAGAAAAGGAAAGTGGTCTTCCTTGTGACCTTATTTAATTGTATATAGTTAATACAAACACGTCAACCCGTGGTCACTCAGGTTGGATTAACTCATTGTTATTATTCTGGACTACAGTGATACCTGATTTCTTTGGAACAACCTGAACCCACTTACTGTCTGAAATGAGGTAGATAATACCCGCATCTAAAAAATTTAGCACTTCAGTTTGAACTACTTCTTTCATGTTAGGGTTCAGTCAACGTTGCATCTCACTAGAAGGTTTGGTGTCATCCTCTAAATGAATCTGATGCATACAAACAATAGGACTTATACCCGTAATGTCTGCTAAGGTCCACCCTAAAACTTCCTTATTTTCTTGGAGTACAGTCACTAGCCTACTTTTCTGATCACTATCCAATTCGGATGCTACAATAACAGGCAAAATCTCAGATGGGCCTAAAAACACATATTTCAGAGTGTCTGGCAATGGTTTGAGGTCCAACTTAGGAGGCTCTTCTAAAGAAGGAATTAGGTAGAATTAGAAACTGGTAGTGGTTCGAACTTAGCTTTTCATCTATTAGTATCTGACATAGGAGTAGAAGCTAACAGAGCATTCACTTGATCAATGGCGTTATCATCGTCAAAATCTAATCCAAAATGGGATAAACAACTCTCTAGTGGATCTTCTGATAAGATGTTTGGTAATGACTCCTGAACTAATGTTCCTATCATATTCACCTCTTCAATACACGTGTCATCTAGCTCAAGGGGTTGCTTACTAATATTGAAAATATTCAGCTCAATAGTCATATTACCAAAAGATAATTCATAATACCATTTCGACAGTTAATGATCGTATTATATGTAGCTAAAAAAGGACGGCCTAAAATCACAGGTATCTGGTTCTCTGGGTCAGGGACGGGTTGGGTATCTAGGATTACAAAATCCACATGATAAATAAACCTATCGAGCTCAATAAGAACATCCTCGACAATACAATGGGGAATTTTTACAAACTTATCAGCTAACTGAAGTGTTATCTGGGTAGATTTCAAGTCACCAAGTTCTAAATGGAAGTACTCATGGTATGGAAGTAAGTTCACATTGGCTCCTAAGGCAAGTAACGCTTTCTCAACACGGTAGTTACCTATTGTGTAAGAAATTGTAGGGGAACCTGGGTCTTTGTACTTAGTTTTGTGGTATTCTGGATAATCGAACTGACATGACTAGCTAAAAAATCTTTCTTCTGTACACTAAGATTTCGCTTTCACGTACAAATATCCTTAATGAACTTGGCATAAGTAGGAATTTGCCTAATTGCATCTAATAAAGGAAGATTGATGTTGACTTGCTTAAAAATCTCCAATATATCATTAAAGTTGAATTCCTTCTTAGTTGGTACTGGCATTTGTGGGAATGGGGATCTGGGTACAAAATCGTTCTTAGCGGGAACCGCATTAGACTCTTTAGATACTTTATCAGTCTCTTCAGTTACTGGCCTCAGAAGGGTGAACTATAGTATGTTCACTATCGGGCATGGTTACCTTATTGTCTACCACTCGACCACTCCTAAAGGTTGTAACAGAGTTCAAATGATTAAACAGTTTCTCTCCAGAAGATACTTCATGAACTCCCCTAGGATTGGGTTGTGTCTGACTAGGAAACTTACCTTTTTCTCTCAAAGACTCATTCAACTGACAAAACTGGATTTGTAAGATAGCCTGAGAGTTACCCTAAGCCATCCTTTTATTTTCTTCTAAACTTTTTTCAACTGATTGTTGAAACTTTGCTGTGTTATTAGATAAAAAGGTGAGAGACTCTTCTAAACTCATAATTTTGTTATCTGGCGGGTTATATAATTGGGCTGGACCTGAAGGATTCTTAGTGTAGCCAAAACCTGGGGAGCCTGAGTATTACTAGATTGTCCTTGATTCTGTCCCTTAGACCAGGAAAAATTAGGATGGTTTCTCCAACCAGGGTTATAGGTTTCAGAATATGGGTTATATTTCTGGCGGTTTTTAAACCTAGAGTTGTTATAAAGAGCATCGGATTGCGCTTCGTATCTAGCATGGTTTGACCATTGATTCATCTTTAAGGCCTCTAGACGCCTAAGGATATCTGACCCATTATAAACTCTATCGACCCTATGGATAGGATTCCTAGATATTTCTGGATCTCTCATCGAAGCCCATTTCCTAGTTTTCTCAGCTAACTCGATGAACGAGTCAAAACATTTATCAGGATCTGAAGAGGTAAACAATCCACCACTCATTGTTTCTATTTGCACACGGGTTTCACTATCTAGGCCCTTATATAAAATTTGGGCCATGTGACCTTTCTCAAAGCTGTGATGTGGACAATGGTATAACAATTCACTAAACCTTTCTACATAATCGTGTATGTTTTCACCTAATTTTTGCTTATAGGTTTGAATAGACTGACGAACAACAACAATCCTATACTGTGGGTAGAACTTCTTAACAAAACCTCTATAAGACCGTCCCAAGTGGTGATTGTTTTAGAGGGTATAAAATGATGCCACTCTTTTTCTTTTTCATCAAGAGAGAAGGGAAACAAACGTAACCTAAGCACATCTTTGGAGACATTCGGATAACTCATTGTGTCACAAATCATTTCAAAGTCTCTTATGTGGGTGTACGGGTTCTCATTCTCTAACCACGTAAATGTACAAAGCATGGTAATTGTCCCAGGTTTAATATCAAATTTGATAGTAGTGGCTGTTAAGACTAATCATGGGTCACGTACTGCCCTAGATGAATTCATATGATCTTTTAGGGTCTTTTTTACCTGGACCTCATTCTCATTATTACCACCCATTTCAGCAAAAACGGATGTACCACCTAAATCCGAATAACGGATCGGACTCAAACAAAAAAGGCCGTTTTCTTCAAGTCTATCTCCTACACGGATTCAACGACGCATATACAAGATGGAATACTAGTGTTTAACAAGAAACTGTGCACATGCAAATTTTGGGGTTCACTATTTTAGGTAAGCTTTGTTTACCTTAACAGAATATACTACAGCCAAAGACTGGTCAAAGGTACAAGGTTAAGGCTTGTGGACTTTCAGCTGGTAACTCCCTTAAGGCCCAAAGAACGGGTTCAGCTTACTTATCAACGGGTTTTCCTAAAAATCGGTGATCTGACAAAAGTGCAAAATGGTGTGTGCACTTGTGTTTTTTTTATAACAATAAATAAAATACTAAAAATAAACAAGCAAGCAACAAAAAATAAAAGTCCGAAATAAGGAAAATAAAAACTAACAAAAAAAAATCTAAAAAAAAAATCTTTGTCTTTTCTCCTTTCTTTCCACTTTAACTTTAACTCCAAGTCTTTTGGATCTATTCCTTTTCGATTTCGTTCCAAAATCTGTAGCAAAAGAGAAATACCCAAAAACGTAAAATAGAACAAAATAATTTTAAAAAAAAAACTGAAACTAAACCTAAAAACAAATCTAAAAACAAGTCCGCATCGGCGGCGCCATAAAGTTGATGTGTTATAGAAGTATGGTAAAATGAGGATTCATTCAAGACTTGTGAAGATTTGGATTTAAACTTAATTTCCAAGACTAAAAATAGCATAATTCAAATAAAATTAATATCAAGTTTGAGAGAATACTGAGACTAAGATTCCACTATTTTCCAATTTTTAAAGTGATTTAATTCAATAATTATAATTATGCAATTCATACGTTCAATTTGATTCTAAAATATTGCAACAAGTAGATTTTCAAAATAACAATTGTATACCGAAATCATGGAACATCAAAAACCCTAGGTCAAGCATGTACCATCAAAATAAATCACAATTGCTTAGTGAAAATCATTAAATCAATTTTTAACCAAGGCAAATAATCATAAAATAATTATTAATTAAATAAATAAATATTACCACATAACTATTGGAAAAATTGCTTCCTCTGTCGCCTCAGCAATGGGGTTTAGCTCCGCATGTTGGAAAAAACACTCAAAATTTATATTCATGGCTCAAAAGGTGTTTACAAGA
The DNA here is from genome assembly GCA_023531435.1 of Papaver californicum. Classification (NCBI taxonomy): domain Eukaryota; kingdom Viridiplantae; phylum Streptophyta; class Magnoliopsida; order Ranunculales; family Papaveraceae; genus Papaver; species Papaver californicum. Next base: position 4,575,048 of record JAJJMC010005943.1, on the reverse strand, counting down.
AGAAAAATAATTGACAAAAATAATTGAGACGTTTATAAACGTTACAGATGATATCTTCTCTGTCACTAAGAGGAACATAAAAGACCACAGAGCTTTTTATGACGTTTCTCTTAGTTTATATGACGAAGTTCTTCGTCTTCAACAACAGCAGAAAAGAATTACCTGCAACTCGATTTTTCTCTCTGTTTTTGCGTCTGAACTTCTCTAAACCCTCCCTAAACTTGTGAAGCCTCTTCTGGGACTCGAGAAAATCTTTTATTTCCTGCAATAACCCTAGAAAAGCCGATTAAATTTCAATTATTCTTTCTGTGCAAGTCACGACAATAATCTCTTTCCTTATCTGTTTTACGCGTTTCTGAGATGTACAAATTATTCCAAACTCTCTATTAGATAGATACAAATATTAAGAGAGTTTATCTTCCCTTAAATCGCACAAAATTTCCAAAAACAGACCCAAAGAAAAACCCGAGAAAACTCTTCCCTTGTTTTACTCCAACTCGATTATCTAGTGATAGACACATTTTTCTGTCTAATTTTTTCCTAATTCTCTATATTACTAGTGCTCGATTTTGTACTTATTATGGGTTTTTATGTCTTTGTAGGTATTTTTAAGAAATAAACATTTATGGAAAAAATGGCTTAAAAAGTGATAAAAGCACCCCCCGAGAAAAATTACTAATGGCACCCATGAGAATTGATAAAGGCACCCCACTTTTGGATTAGGGGGACCTCTTCTTTAATTCAAAAATCCAAAATTGGCGGGAAGTACTTTCTTTGCGTGAGCTATGTTTCTGAGTTAGTTGGGAAGCGACTTTTAAGGGATTTAAAAGATGAATTCGATATCATAATAAGAGAAAAAAAGTTTAACGTGTTCAAACACGTCAATAAGAGTGTTTCTAGCCTAGAAACATGTTAAATATTCTCGTTTGCTGCCGGAAATAAAACCATCACCTGATTTTGATACACACAAATTAGAGTTGGATTTGGAGGATATTCTGGGTCCTCTTAGAAATAGTTCTTAGGGTTTCCCACACCTATATAAGGCTAACAGAATGAAGAAAAAGGGATCAGGGGGGAGAGTTTTGGCCGGAAAACAAGAGGAAGGAATATCTCTTAGAAATTCCTTGCTTATGTGGAGTAGAAAAAGGTTGTATCAAGTCACAAAAGAGATTAGGAAGGTTGGGTCGAGCTCAGGAAGCTAAACAAAGCAAAGAAAATCAATTTAAGAACTTTTTGTGCTGCTGCTGCTGAAGATGACGTGAAGAACATAGAAAAGGCAACAGTTTCTTCAACCCATCATCAACGTTTATCTTCAGTTTTACAACTATTATCTTCAGCTGCAACGGTTTATTCAACCCATCAACAATATTTATCTTCAGTTGCAAAATAATTGTTAATGTTAAACCACTTGAAAAATTGGCTAATGGTGGAATCCTTAGTCTCAGTTCTTTCCTTAATCTGAATTCAATTTTATTTTAATTTTGTTTATTTTTAGTATTAAAAAATAAGTTTAAAAATCAAATCTTTACAAGTTTGAGTATCGAATCTTTTACCACTATTTCTAAAACACATCAATTTTTGGTGCCGCCGACGCGGACTTTTCTTTAGGTTTAGAGTTTTAGATTTATTTTTAGGTTTTTGTTTTTAGTATTATTTTTACTTTGTTATATTTTACGCTTTTGGGTATTTATCTTTCTGCTACAGGTTGGATTTTGGATTAAAAGAAAATTCAGCCAAAGATTTTGGTGATTAAAGACTTGGAGTTAAAGTTAAATTTAAAAGAACAAAAAAGAAGACAAATAATTTTATTTTAATTAGATTTTATTTGTTTCTCTTTTTATAAAATTGTAGTAGGAAATCTTTTATTATTTCTATAATTTTTCTTTTATTTTTGGATACTTTTGAACTTTATTTTGGGACTTTGGACATTTTTATTATTTTTAAACCCAACGGAAGCGTAATTTAAATATAAACTGCAACAGGGAAGGACGACAATTATTATATTGTCTCGGCCCCTCGGGTTCATACACTGGCACAGGAGTCAGTGGACCAAGTCGACTACAACCGATTCATCCCCCGTCTGGTACGGGAGGTAAGACTCGATCAACCCATGAATCCCCTGCAAGTGGGTTTACTGTATTCCTTCGTATGCATATATGTTGAGGACTTGAATACGGATTTACTTTTCTAGTAAAGGGAAACGAATGGCCATATAAGATAAGAACTCGAATTTCATCACCGTTTCCTTCTTGTCCGCTTTAGGAACATGTTACCAAACGCGAATTTAAGCTTTTAAAATTTTACTAGAAAGAGACCGATAGGGTAACGAGCTTATTGGAAAGTCATTCAAAATGACCGTATTGGTTACTTTGTTATCCTAACTCAATGTTCAGGAAGATTATTTTAAGTTGATTAGAGCCGCCTTGTAACCCAAGGAAACGTTGTTAAAGAGACAGGGTTATCAAAGCTCCTTAGATCTTATCTTGTTTATATTCGACTTAATCTAATTTGGATTGTTCTAAGAGGTTTGCTAAAACTGTAACTAGTTTCCTTTTGAAAAATAAAAGTTGGTTTAGAAACAATCTAAATGGAGCCATCATGTTTTTTGTTTGCTAGATTCAATAGGTTTGATTTGGTTGAGTCATCATTTTTGTGTATGTTTAGAACCTCCTTCCTGTTAGGATTTATTTTCTTAGATTTTTTGTAAATATATTAGGAAGTTTTTGTCAGAAAATGTTGAACTGGTATTATGAGGACCAATACAATGAATATCCGACTGAATTTCAAAATATATATTATCCGTACTATCAACATGGTGTGGATAGTAGTCGGGACCACCATCAACCTTTTGGAGGTTATTGATCATACCAAGGTGATCCCAATTACTATTCATACACGCACCCATCATATGAACATGAAAATGAGTAAAATTATAGTTCTTTGTTTTGCAGGGATGCCATAAAGCAGATGCAATCTAGTACTCACTATGATAACCCAAATCCTTCTCTAGAAGAATCACACGAGCATTTGCAATCTAGTACTGCTAATGATCCATTTGTTTTTTTAGAAGAATCCCTCAAGGAGTTGACTGAAAATACAAAAAGGTTCGGATTAAGTGGGGGGGGGGGGGGAGACAATTAGTAGTCCAACTCTTTCTCTAGAAGAAACCCTCGAGCAGTTGACTGAAAATACAAATAGATTTGCATTAAGTGTGAATGAAAGTCTTACAAAGAATAATATTAATCAAAATGATCTTAATTTCCAAAGTGCTACCCTTGATAATTATTCACCTATTCAAGAGGACGAGAATAGAATTGGTAACACTACTTATTTAGACGAGGTTCAAACATCTTCATATTATTATGATGATGAGGATAGTATTGATGAAGAACTTGAAATATACAGGCAGAATGATCAGGAAATTGTCACTTCAATTGTGCTTCATGATGATAGTGTTATTTCTAGTTCAAATCCAAACAATTTTAATAATTATTCACCTATTCAAAAGGAAGAGGATTTGACTAGTCCACTGTTTAGACGATGTAGAATTTTCTTGTTTTGAAGCCAATAATGGTTTAGAGGAACGGGTTTATCATGAGAATATTGTTTTAGAGTCCAGCGATTTAGAACAATAGTCTTAGGTAACAAAGATAGACCCGTAGATATTTTAAATATGAGTGAGGATGCACCACCTGATTATAACCTAGATGAAGCAATTGACCCTTTTCAAGAATCTAACGATCTAGAAATTAGGAAAATTGTGACTAGTCTAACTAAAGACACTGAAAACTCTAAGTTTGGAGGTGACTATCATTATCCATGTACTTTACCTTTGAATCTTAAGGTCCCTCACTTGGGGCTTGACATTTTCACCTCTACCATTTTACAAGATCATCTTCAAACTATATTTCCTGAGCCTGTTGATGTCCAGAAAGAAGTTCACTTGTTATAAATCAATCCTCTGGTCGATGTGGTTTACCTAGGAAATAATACCAAGATTGACTTTTTTTTCCCACCAAAATATTTTCTTCCATATGTGGGAACGTATGAATTTCAAATGTGTCCGTTATTAAGTTTTGAGACTAAGCCTAATTACTTTAGGGAATTAGAATCAACACATTTGTTTAAGAATGACCACCTTCATAGTAGTCAACTGTGTGAGTCAAATCTGATTGACTTCGAGGATTTATTCAGTTTATTATTATGTGCTTTAAATTTATTAGTTGACTTTTCCATACTTTACAACCTGATCCTGTTGATCCTGCCTACGAGGAAATCCACCCCATGAAAATATTTTATCTAGACCCTTTCATAAAGCCTGAATCTGAACCAAAGCTAGAAGTAGTTGTCTTAAACAGAAAACTAGATAAGGGTGCTCGGTTGTTTCATTTTCTTGGCATGTTGCAGTTTCCTTTTATTTTTGATAGCACTATTTGATCCAGATGACCCAAAGCTGTTCCGGATATTGCTATATGATTTTATGAGGTGACTAGTCCTTTCTTAGTCTGGCTGAAGATTTCAAACTTAGCACTTCTTGGGAGGTAACCCATGCTCTTGCGATACTGTAATATCTTTCCTTAACTCCTTTCCTTCGATTGGTAACAGTTTCTCCTTGTTCATGTTCTTAATCATTCATCTTAAGAACATTGAGGATTATGTTAGATTTAAGTTTGGGGGTAAGGGAAAAACTTTTAAGTTGAAATATGAAACTCCAAAGTCTAGAAACTGGTGAACAATTCAGGATGACACTAACCATTCTAGGTAGATGGAAACTTAACTCTTTTTCTATAGGAATTGGTGTGCCCAGTTAAATGGTCTATTCATAAAAGGACAGAGTTCAGGTGTTAGAAATAACATGATAGTTGTCACCATATCTCAGAGTCTATCTCGACCACATCACCTTCTGTTTTTATTTTTGTAATTTTTGTGTTTCTCTAAGTGATTTGGTGGGGTGCCAAATATTACTTTTCGAGTCAATTTTTTCATAAAGTTTATTTCCAAAAAAAAAATACCTACAAATACATAAAAACACAATATTTGTACAAAATTGAGTTCCATCAAAATTAAGAATTGAGACAAATCAGATTCAAAAATCTGTCTATCAGCTACATAATAAAACAAGATAAGGTCATTATGAAGTAAAATTTAAAATCCCTTATCCACCTATTTTGTAATAGTTAAACTACCTTTAATTAATTAGTGTTAATTAGTTGTTATGATACCGGGATGATCAACAGGTTCAAATCTGTCCTAAACGGGATCAAAAAGCCCAGCTTGCTGCTTCAAATGAAAATGATTTCAATCCGCCATAGCCTTATGATCAAGAGCACCACGCCCGGTTGATAGAAAGGCAAATAACCACTTTCTTCATCATCAGAAATCGCCTAAAGTTAATTGGTTGTTATTGATTATATAGTTAGTGTGTAGGAAAATTATAGTTTTATGTTATAGAAAGAGGCGCTCTGTTAGCGGAGAAGAAGAAGAAGAAGAAGTTGGGGAAACATTGAAACAAAACTAAGTCTTGTTGATTTTTGGTAACGAAAATGGATGAGTATGAAGAAGTAGGCATATCTTTATCTTGCAAAAAAGATCGTGTTACCATTCCGACAATTGGATATGACGATTTGGGGTTATTTATGGGGAAAAACGAATTGAATGGTTATTCAGGAAAAAGTGGAGTGAGCAGGTGATAATTCTTCAATCCTTAAATATTTGTACTGTTGAAGTACTTTTTTTTAAGTAAGTACGTAATTGAACGAGGAATTTAGATTCGAGAGATAAATCTGTACAATCCTGGCCTAAACCAAACAATGGTTGTTTCAGTCTTGCTTCAGTCATAAATGAGAAGGAGAAGGGTTAGTCTTAGGAAGGGAAGCAAGAGAAGGTTGAGATCAGAGTATCAGGCTCTGTAAGATGTAATGGATGTGAATAACTATGAACAATGCTCTGTATGAGAGAGTTGAATGATCGAGTTGATATTAAACTTGTCTCAGAGTTCGACTTGTCCCGACTTCTTGTTTTTGTAAAATAGATTGAGAATTTGTATATATAATAGCTATTGTAACCACTTGACATATTCTATGGAAGAAAGTACCGATGGTTGAGTAGTGAAGAAATGGAAAAGGTGTTGAAAACTGATCTCCACTTCGATTAAGGATGAATAGTCAGTTACTCAACTTACCAGTCATCTACTCAATTGTTGATCGAATTTTCCATAGTTTTCTCTTTGGTGGGTGTACCTCTGCACCACATGCCGTAGAATGCCAGACCAATACCCTAGTGAGCATCCCCCCATTTGTGACATTTGATGTCTCGTATAAATTTTGTAGTATTGAGTAGTACTAATAATTGTTAATTCGAGTGAGACTTACTTAGTCTTTTGACTGAAGACCAGTCTTGCTTGACTAGGCTGGTGACTCTTGATAGACTAAAGACAAAATAAATATGTATTTATTTATGTAAGGATTGCAGTGTGTCCAACTTATTCAATTTTTCATTGACATGCTTATTTTGTAAAAATAAGTGTATGCTGCTGAGCATGAGAAAATATATGTGAGGCCACATACGAAAATATATATGTGTGGGAGGCCACACATAAAATATATATGTGTGAGAGGCCACGCATAAAATATATATGTGTGAGAGGCCACATATATGAGTGAGGCCTAGTACATCTTTTGATGAGCAAATTAGGGTTTTGAATCTTGTATGCTAAGAAGCACAAGTTCAGGGTAAAATAATCAAAACGCAGCTAAGACATCTACGTTAAAAAGAAGAGTAGAACGCCATGTTTTGTCCAAGAGGCAAGAAGCTCACGTTTTTCCTCTTTGTGCTAAGCCTCATACGTTGAGGGTAAAAGAGTAAAATACCAAATTGGACAATAAGCAACACGCTCATGTTTTTACTCTTTGTACAAAGCCTCACATATTAAGGGTAAAATAGTAAGATGTCAAATTGGACAAGAAGCAAGACGCTCACGTTTTTTACTCTTTATACAAACTCTCACACGTTGTGGGTAAAAGAGTAAAATTTCAAATTTGACAAGAAGCAAGAAACTCACGTTTTTACTCTTTGTACAAAGCCTCACATATTGAGGGTAAAAGAGTAAAACGCCAAATTTGACAAGAAGCAAGACGTCCATGCTTGGTCTTTTAGCAAAGTCGTACAATTTTTTCCTTTGAAAAAAACTCACGAGCTTAACAAGACGCACACGTTGGGGACAAGAAGATCTTTCCTTTTTCAAATTAGGGTTTGAACTTTGATCATTTGAGACACTTATAAGTGTTGCAAACTTATTTTAAGCGTTTCAAAAACCCTAAATTGAATTCTTTTCACCCATTCATATTAATTGTTCCTTTAAGCAAGGATTAATGTGTTTGGGGTTGAGTTTTTAGCTACTAGCTATGAAATTGTGTATGTCATAATTTTGACTTTGAATTTAAGTACAACTGTGGTACTTTAATTGAATAAATTCATATGTAATCTTCTATATAAAGTTATATAGGTATGGTTAACTTTTTGGAATTCAGTTGTGGAATATATCACCTAAATAATACTTAAATTGCTCTATATTAGTGGGCAATTCATCTAGGAGCTTGAGATTTTATGTAAAAAAATCATAAGACATCTGGGAATGTTGTAGTAAGCATCAGTGATGTTCTGATGATTTTGTACAGTAATGAATGTTTGATTCATTCAGTAATTTTAATCATATATGTAGTTGGCCATACATATAGAGAGAAGACAGGGATAAAAACATGACAAAGGGAAGAGATGAGCACCTGCTTAAGAATTCTTTTGCATAATTTTAAAGTTTAGTATTTCTCAGACTTGAGTCTTGAGATATAATTTACTATTTTATCCTTGTCAAAAACCCACCATCTACAGGGATATATGTTGGATGATCCAATTTTTTGTGGTGAAACCCCAGATGATGATTTTTATGGAAGAAAATAAAGAATCACACCCAAATGAAGATAATATGCATCAAAGAAACGTGTATTGTGTTAAGAAACTAAAATATCCACTTTGTATGTGTCAATAAAACTCCATTTTTGCATGCATTAATGTCATTGCAGTACCAGAATCGGTAGTTAACGGAGTTTGATATCTGCCGACTGCACCCATCTGTTCTAAGATCAATGTATAATCGGTAGTTTCGTCAACTTCGTAGACTACCGATTGTACAAATAGCCCCGAATTGAACTTTTTTTCTTCCTAATTTCGAAATTCTAAAGTCGTATAATGGATAGGTTAGTCAAGTTTGATACCTATCGATTATGAAAGCAGCCCTAAGTTTAAAATAAATTTCCACTTTGAAAATTTTGAAATTTTGAAGTCGTATAATCGGTAGGTTACTCAAGTTCAATACCGACAGATTCAAAAAGTAGCCTTTAGTAGTAAAAAAAATCCAAACTTTGAAGATTTCGAAATTTTAAAGTCGTATAATCGGAAGAAATGAACTAAACTTATCTACCGATTATATTAATTTTCGTGTCTAGAAAACCTGACTAGTTTCAGGTTATAATCGGTAGAATTAGGATTTTATTTTTCTGCTAATTATATAGTAATCAGTAGTAATGTAAAAACTTAAACTGTCAATTGTGTTAGTTTTTTGTCCATGAAACTTGTCTAGTGTCTGGGTTATATTCGGTCTTATTTTGGTTTTAATTTTATGTCGATCGAGTTATAATCGGTGGAAATTTGAAAACTCGTATTGTCGATTGTGTCCCAATTTTTTTTTCTACTTTAACGTGTTGTTATTGTATGTAGATCGTTGTAGAGGTTGCTCCCGTTTCACATGAAGGGCATGATACTTCACTCCACCATGCTAACGATTTGGTATGCTACCTACCTACTCATTTCTTGTTATAAGAATTTATGTTATTTGTTTAGTCTTATAAGTTTTTTTACGTGCACATTTAGACATTTGAAACTAAGGCGGAGTCAAATGAATGACTTATAAATAAGACAAAAGAGATGATGTATGTAGTAGTCAGAACAAGCAAGTAAAGCCTCAAAGATTTGAAATAGTTTGCGAGAGAAGTGGCAAGCATGAGAGTCACTCAACAAAGGATCGTAAGTATGTAAAGAAGACGGTGAGGAACTACAAGGGTAATACAAAGAAGTATGAATGCCTATTTAATATTATCTTCTATAATCCCCACGATAAAATATGGAAAATGTTTAGATAGGCTAACGGTCATCATAACCATGAATATCCGAAAAATCTTGTTGGGCACTTAGTCGTTGCCAAGTTAAAACTATATAAAATAGAAACGTTAAAGTCTATGAAGTTAAGGAAATCAAGTGCGATCCTCACTAAGATATAGGCGAACGACCCCAATAACTTGTCTTTGTTGTCTACGATTCACTTGACCCTAGCTAAAATCAAAAGGACGAAATGGGAATATAGATTGGTTATGCAACAATCGAAGTGGTTAGCCGAGCAACACAACTACACGGTGAGAACCGAATAAAGGGATGATTTATATTTTTTTAGCGCATCTGAAGATGATCTAATTGGCTCAATGCTTCTATCAAATTTTGTTGATGGATTGTACTTATAATACTTTTAAGTACAACATGTCGTTGTTGAATATTGTTTGCCACACTCCGGATAAGAAAATATTTTCAGTAGCGTGGGTTTTTATGGATCATGAGAATGATGTAAGTTACATTTGGATGTTGCTAACATTGAAGTCGATTTATCATAGCGAGAAAAATCCAAGTGTTATAGTAACAGATAACGACCAAGTCTCAATGAATGCCATAAAGTTAGTTTCCCTAGAATCCCAAAATTTTATTTGTATATGGCACATACAATGCAACATCAAAACCAATTGCAGGCATCACATCCAAGTTTCAAAACAAAATAAAGGTTCCAAGAGGTCGAAGGAGGAGGATTGACGTCTTAGTAAACTAATCGAGAAACAACAAGAGGAATATAAAAACACAGTGAAATATTGCAAAACACAATGGTTTGAGTTTTCTTTTTCAAAAAGCATGGGATGTGGTTGTTTGGTCGATAACCGAGGAAGATTATGAATACAAATTGAGGAAGTTTGAGGATGAATAGGGCAAGGATTACTTCAAAGCAGTGAAATATTGTAAAACACAACGGTTAGGACTGCATAAGGATAAGTTTATGTATGCATGGACCTCTAATATAAAAACTTCAAGAATGAAGTGATAAGTGTGGCAGAGGGGGCCCATGGCCGATTAAAGAAAATACTATTTGGTAGTCAAAATGGGATTGTTATGGTCTCGGAAGCTATCCATAAATACACCAATCGTGATCTCACAAGGATTAACGATGTAATGGAAAAAAGTTGTCACCTATTCTCGTTGGTGCATTTACGACATAAAGAGATTCTCAGCGGTATAACTTACAAAGTGTCTTGGTGGAAAATGGATCACATGATGAAAGATTTGAAGTTATATATAGATCACGATATGTCGAGTTCGGTTTCAAATTGTAAGACGATGATGAGTATTGGACTCCTGCATTGTCGTATGCTTGGTACGTATGATCAAGATTGACATTAATGATGTTGATTAATTTTGGAGGCAATTATCTTTCACTCCAAAACCAGACAAGCTAATGGTGTAGCGTTTGGGGAGACAAATATGTACCGACGAATAGACGAGTGTTACTCTAACTCAAATAGGGCACAAACGCAAATTAAAAAGGAGAGGGTACCTAGTACGCTTCCAACTGTTTCGTTCACGATCCTATATAGAAAATTTCTTGTACAATCAATACGTATAGATCTCTATAAATAAAATCCTTGTTCGTGATTGTGAATCAAGGTCAACTTAGTGTTGTTTTAGGATAAAAACGAATATATGGTATTATCGTACTTTCAAATAGGTTCGAGATATCAATCTCGAACATGACGAGCCTAAACCAATAAATGACCATTCACGTCCTGCTTCGATTACAAAGATGAAAATAATTTGGGTAGGTTTTACGGAAGGGAAGCAAAGAAGATTGAGAAAATATCAGTGTGATAGTACATGAACAAGGCTGAGAGGAATCGCTAATTATGAAAGCTTTGTTTCTCCAGACTAAGTGTCTTGTTTATCTTGTTTGGAATAGATGACAATTATCTATCTATAGTTCAAAGGAGATACACTGATTTCTCGTATTCGTGGAAGTTAAGAAGAGGTGAAAAAGTGATGATTATGGAGATCGTAGTGGGGTGGTTCCCGGAAAGTAGGGAAGACGTGTCTGACCACTACTCCTCATCCTCTCAACTTCTCTTTAACCGCCCACTACTTATTACCTTCTTGTTCTTGGAGGTGGTGCCACCACCCATGATTTCCGTAGACCGCCATACCAATACCCTAATGAGAATTCCCCCATGTGTTGTATTTGATATCTCGTGGAAATAGTGGAGGCATAAGCCACTATTGTTTTGATTGAGTCAAGTAAAGTCAAATGACTTGCTAAGTCAGTGAGGCAAGTTGTGTGACTCACTAGATTGATAATCAGAATGATTAGTGTCGAGTCTGGGAAGTTTAGTGGTCATGTACTTGCTTGAAAGTAACATGGCATATTTAATGACTAAGTATTAGCTCAGAAGGTGGAAGTATCTTAGGAACCCAAGTATTCACTCTCTCTCTATCACAAACATATAATTAAGTATGTTTATATCTGTAGCACAAAATATAAGATTAACGGCTGAAAATGGCTCTTTTTAGATCTTCTTTATATTATCTGATTTTATCATAACCATAATACCCTTTAACAGAACAAAAGAAAAAACTGACCATATTTTACGGTTTGTTATGGTCAATTAGTTGAGGGCGTGATTTATGGGCGTATTTTTCGATTTCATATTTTCAACCATATGACTTCTGTTTTTTTTTTGTTATTTAACAATCCTTCATTTTTATCCATTACATAGATTCGATAGTTTAATATAACTTATTTATCATTTATGATATTAAATAATTAAGCATAGAAAAATCAATCTCGGATGATTGGTTTTACTGGGATGATTGGGCTATCTATACGAATATCTTATGTTCTTTTTAACTTTTACTCTCTCTCATTTTTAAGTTTGTAGAGATATCTAATGTCCTTTAGTTATTTGTAGAGATTATAGACTATATTGTTAGCATGGAATGCTTGTAGCCTTTTGTAGAGACTGTATCTTCAATTCTCCTGCGGAATATAAGTAGGAATACATTATTTTGTATTTTGATGTGAAGTCTGAAGTATGCGCATAAGCATGCGCGGATATTTCTATGTTCCTGCAACTAGGCAGAAGGGCGATTTTACAATTCTGACCCTTGTCAAAAACTCACCATCTACAAGTGTGTGCCTAATTGTACAAGAACAAGTCTCGTAATCCATTTTCAAGATACGAATTTACAAGAACAAGTCTTGTAGGTTCTATACAATTGAGCTAAAAAACTATCTAGGTTGATTAACGTACTACTTGAGATATTTCAATTATAAAGCTAAACAACATAATTTCTTGTCCGAAATCATCAAATTTCTTTTGGACCATGTAGTTATGCTTCACCGTGAACCACATCAATTGTTGCGTCACCAACCTACCTTGCAAATCATTTCTTCTCAAAGTACTTCTCGCGTTGTAGATGGTTTATATATTGGACTAATTATTCTTGTCATCCGCCTTCAATTTTCTAAGGATCATGGTGGCATACGTGCTCGTGACATTTTATCTACTTCCACATATTTTTTGGGTCTGAGCCTTCCGGCTCTTGCATGTCCGTGAAGATCACGTGGACATATATGGTTATGACGACAATCCATGTTTTCATTCATAATCCAATGGTTTTCCCGCTTGTTCAAGTAGAAAACGATCTTGAAAGGGTATCTTCTTAATTCGATTTAGTCTTTTTCTTTTTCCCGGTCTTCCCAATATACACCTAATCGATGTTTTTCAAGTTTCTATTCCAAAACCCTTTCTATTCTTACTGACGTACTCTCCACTTCTCTCACAAACCATCTCAAACTGGTCATATCGGTTATGTTGACCGTAAACTAGCACGTAATTTATTTTCATTCCATGTTCCTCAGACCAAGCCCTTGCTTCAGGTTTAGTTTGCCATGTCTACATAGATGAAAATTCAAATATGAAGTTAATAACGCTTTGATGAATACTTAAGAAAATAAAGTAAACCATCTATTGGTTACCTACCAAGTCATTCTGAAAGTGATCTTTAGTATCTTTGTAAATGATGTCAACATGCAAAGGTTGATCGTCCATTGGTACAGGTTCAGGAATGATCTACAAGAATATCAAGAGGTTAGATGACGAAAAAGATAAATTACTTAAGGGTTCGGATAGTTCGAAAACTTTTAATTCAAGCAGAACAAGCAATAAAGTCTCATAAAGTTAAGGTTCATCTTATTCGATATCTAAGTTATAAACCAAACTTTTAACTTGTTATAGTTCGGTTGGTACGGAAATGCACCTAAACAGCTGAACTTTTAACTTGTGTTTTTTTCTCAAAACTAATTATCAGGTTCGGCTATTATCACAGTTAGTCGAACTTTTCTTTGTATGACACTCAGGAGAATCTTCGGCTGGTTAAAAAATCACCCATTATTAGCTGAACTTGATGGATGTTAGTTTGGCGTAAAATTTCAAATTTCAAATTTGTTAAGTTATGTTTTCAAATTAGCTGAATTATTCCTTTGTGTGTAATACAATATAGTTCGGTTGGTTATTTACCAGTCGAACCGTTCATCTAAACAAGATTCAACTATCCATATATGAGTCGAGCCTATCTCTAGTGCGCCGAATTAGTTTGTAAACATTCAATTTATTAAAGAATTCAATCTACATAAAAGACATTAAACTTCATTTAGAAATATACTTGTGTATTATTAGCATAAGGTTCCTCATCCATGTATTCATCTTCAGTATTTGGCTCATAAATATCTTCTTCTTGAACTTGAGGTTGAGTTTTAGGTTGAGTTTGAGTTTAGGTAAAATCATTCTCATAATCCAGAAAATAAGCCAGACCCGGATTTCCATTGTAGTTGATGTGTATTTCTGAGTTTTACGAGATGAAAATACGGTTTCCTCACTTGAATCACACATTTTAGTAACTAGAATCTCAAAAACCAAGTTTTTTCTTCATTTCTTCTTCAATAAACCCTAACTCTTTCTCAAAAAGATATTTTAACTCTTTAAAACTAACACTACTATTATTCATTAATATTAACCACTAATCATTAATATCAATACTAATAACGTAGAGCCATCACTGCTATTATAAAAAAAAAAAAGTTGATAAAGAGTTTTTAGTTTTACTATTAAATGACCCTACATTATTCAATATGCCAGAAATAAATTTTGTATGCCTATTGCCTAGGGTTCTAAGAGAGTTTTCAAAAGTCTGCCTGACTATGCACACTCCCCAAGACTATTCCAAAGCCCAAGTTAGTATCTATTCCTTTTTAGCCCAGCAATGTATATCTGGAACAGATTAGAGAAGTAGAATCAATACACAAATGCTTAAAATGCTAGTGAACTTCAAATTTTGTTTCTTCTTGTTATTACATTTGGAGTTTTTTCAAACCCCAACTATAAATAATGATACAATTACATGCTCCTAATTAATCACTTAATTGAAATGAAGCTTAATAATAATAATTAAATTAGACAAAAATGGAGTATGACTTTTTCCATCTTTGAACCTTTTTTTTTTACATATATCTAAAAATTTGAAAATTAGGTAGAAGTAAAAGACTTGCGTCTCTTTCCTTTTTCATATCCCTCCCTATATAATGAAGGTGTTATAGACTATGAGTCCTTGAGTCAAGGACATGAATGGTATATTGAGAAAAACACGTTGGCATATTCGTCTACGGCTGGACAGTGGCATGTAGCTCTATGATTTGATTTCTCCTAGAGCATCAACATGAAGAGAAATAGAATGCTTAATGTCACCAACATGGATGTGATGTTCTCCCATTGGAATTCTTCTGATACCATATTTATCGACGATACTGAGGTACTTGCAAACATGTATACCGATTCTAACTTGTTGTTCAGAGTTAGCAGGTACATGAACTCTTTCGAAAGCTACTAATTGTTTTTCAGGAGCAAAATGGCCGGCTGGTGGCGTTGAGTAGACAAGTAATGTGTGTAATCCATCTCTTACACCAGTGTTTTTAACGTTCACGTGTAGTCCGACAGAAAGACGGTCACATTTTGCATGGGTAACTTTCACGGCGTTGCTTAATATGGTTGTTGTGTTGGAAGAAGTAGTATGTCTACCATCAAGAGGTACTGCTAAGATTGCTGGGGCATTAGAAATGGTATGAACGAAACTCGTGTAGCTCAATCCATGCCCAAATGGGTACACAACTGGACCTTTGTAAAATCTGTAAGTTCTTCCCGGGTAACCTCTTGCTGGGTCTGCTCTTAAACCCATGTTTGTCATCGGAACCAATGTAGTCGATCGCGGCCGTTACGGCCGCGATAGCGCCGTGATTCGCGGTATTGGGGGTTATCCGCGACGCGACGCCGATATTAGCCGAACGTGATTTGAACGCGATTCTCGGCCGCGACGCCTGTATCTCGGCCGCGACACCCGTATCTTGGCCGCGACATACGTATCTCGGCCGATATTGGACCCAATTTTTTTTTTTTTTGATTTTTTTTTTGATTTTTTTTTTAAATTTTTTTTTTGATTTTTTTTTGATTTTTTTTAACAAAAAAGTTAGACCCAAAGCTACTAATGACATCATGGCTCTCGAAATCTGATTTATCAAAAAAAAAAAAACTTATGTTAGGAAAAATTGGTTTAGGTTGACTCTTATTTTTGTTTGATGAATGAACTGAATGTTTGGCATCCGAATGATGGGTTTATCTTAAAGTGATCTTTGCAAGAACTAGAAAGAATTTAGAAGTTATGAAAATCTGAAGCTGTAATGAATGAAAAATGGCACATAACATGTTTGTGTTATTGCCTGAGTGACCATCTCTTTTTTGCCTCCAACACATAGCTTGTTGTTTAATTAGAGTTGGTCAAACTTGGTCTTAAAATTTAAAATTAGAGTTGTAATATGCTCATTGTTTAACTCATTATTTGTTTTCCTTTCTTAAAATTTCTGTTTATGTAGTATATTTGTAATAACTCTAACATTTACACTTATCCGATATTTCACCGATAATCTCCCCGAGATCAAGGTGTCAAGGTCTCGGCCGCGACGCGATCGAGATCCGAGATTGACTACATTGATCGGAACTTTAGCTAGGTAATCTTGTGGGTACCATGTCATTGGAAGTTTCCCTCCTGAAATACAAATTGTCATTTGAAAAAAATCAATTTTTGAATCATGTAGGTCAATAGAAGCCAGAGATCAGGTAAACAAAGTGCTAAGAATAAGTGAAACTGTACCTGGATTGGTTTGTCCGAAAATGACATCGGCGATGGCGGTACCACCAGATTGGCCAGGATAACCAACCCAAAAGATCCCAGATATATGTCGATCGTTTTTGGCAAAAGTTATATCCACAGGTCCGCCAGACATTAGAACAAGAATTATAGGACCTTTAGAAGCTCTGGCAACTCTAGAAATCAACTCTTGTTGGTGCCCAGGGAGAAACAAATCCACTCTATCCAAAAACTCAGCCTCAATCGTTTGATCAAGTCCCATTACTAAAACAGTTGCATCAGCTTGACGAGCAGCATTCTCGGCAGCACCGAATAACTCTTTCCCTTTACAAGCTACATTAGCACAACCTCGTTCATGAATGGTTTTAACATACCTGGCTATCCCTTGTACTGGCGTAGTATATCCACATGCAATACCTAAATCAGAACAAAACAAACTCAACCAATTGCTTAAAACGCAAAACAGCAAAACAATTATATTCTCTATTAACTTGATTATGCTTCGACATTGTTCTTACCAGCATAAATTCCGATCATTGTGGTAGTAACATCTGAATTAGGCCCGATAACTGCAATAGTACGGTGACGCTGAGTTGACAACGGTAATGGCCCATTATTCTTTAATAGAACGATACCTTGTCTAGCTGCTTCTAAGGCAAGGTGATCGTGATCTGGTCTGCACACGATATGTGGCCCTAGGTGACCAAATGGCTGATTTCTTGGCTCCCCATCAAACATTCCAAGTCTCATTTGTACTGTAACTGTATTAATCAAGGCATTGTTTACATCCGACTCGCTCAATTTCCCTCCTCTGATGGCTGACTCAGTATGCACTGCTAAGAATGGCCCACAATCCAAATCTAGTCCTGAAAAATTGATCGTGTCAATCAATGAGTCAGCTTCAGCTGAATCAAGTTCAGTCAGAATATATTAATGACGATGGTCAAGTTGTAATTGTAACCTGCTTTAATGGCATCTGCAGCAGCCTCTTCTGGTGTAGCAGTGTAATGTTGGTTATCATAGAAAACACCAACGGAGTCACAGTCTGAGACAATATACCTGCAGTAGGACAAACAAAATCCATAAGAGATCATAAAACTTGTATTGCATTATACCCCAATCACAATCTTAACGGTTTAGAAAATGGGATTATCGGAAAGTTTGATGGTAACATACCCATTGAGCTTCCATTCACCTCTGATTGTACCACGAAGAAGATTTGGGTCAGCGCAAGTTGGAATGCCATTGACTTGATTGTATGAACACATAACACTAGCAACTTTTCCTTCTATTACGCATGTTCTGAATGGCAAATCAAATGTATCCGCTAAATCTTGCTTGCTTACCTACAGACGACCACAACAATTATTTGCAACTGACATTTTCCCAAAGAAAGTTCCAAAGTGACACAGTAGCAAATTCAATTAAGAGAAATGTCCAACAATTTTGTTGTATTGCAGCCTTTTATATCTCATGGTGGCCACTGCATAACCAGTAACAAACTTAAAATTATTCGTTCACAAAAAGATTGATCATTTTGTTTTTCTGGTGGAAGGCACAAATCGTGTATAATAAAACAAAAACAAAAACAAAATTGAAGATCGGACAATAACGTATTTGTTTGAAGAACTTTCAAGAAAGTGAATAGGATAAAAACAGGAAAAAAGAAAACGAAATTGTTTTGTCATTTCATTCTTTATGTTTTCTTATCTGTTGTTCCACAAGGGACCATTGCATGTCTGGAATAACAAGAAAGAAAGAGATTCTTTTATAAATTAGCAAAAGTTTTCGTTAAATGAAAATTTTGTTCAAATTAACCAGATTGAATAATTGTTGTTCATATTTTATGCTAGATCAAGAACGATCGAAAAATGCCCGAGAAAAAAAAAAGATTATAACAAAATATTAGGCTTGGGCGGAAAGGTAAAATTTGAGCAAGAGGATATCATGATGTAGCTCTTTCTCTTCTACTTCAAGATTTCAAGTAGCATTTGAGATAATGGAAGGGCAGAACCACTTAAACAACCAAGTGCATATATGGTCCCACCCAATACTCAAAATCCAGAAAGTGGACCTAAAGACAACTGATAAATCAGAACCATTGAATAGAAATATCAGAGTGAAGTGATAGAATTGAAAAGCAAAAGCCTACCTTAGCATTGAAATGGAAACGATCAACACCATTCCAATTGTCAAGATCATAAGCAGTGTAATGTTTACAACAAGCCGCAACTTTCAACTTGTTGCCGTCATTACCCTGTAAACCTCTTACATATCTTGCTGCATATTTACCAGCCATAACTGGATCTTCACCGGGCGTTTCCTGTCCTCTTCCCCATCTTGGGTCTCTAAATACATTCACATTAGGACTCCAAAATGTCAGCCCAGCATTACCTCCATTGTACATTGCTCTTGCTTCATCTGACACTACCTGCGCATTCAAACATTTCCCACATTAATTTGCTAACTTAAGCTATAATACCATTCTTGTCGGACCCACTTCTCTGTGACCTCACGAGTGATCGTTTTTTTATGGGTAAAAGTGGGTTACACTTTAGAAACTGCAAAAAAAAAAAAAAAAAAAGAAAAATCAGAATTATTTTTTACTTTTTAATGATTGGGGGTATTTTAGTAAGTTTAAAGATGATTCAAAAGTTTATACTACGAAGTGTATTTAAGGGAGAATATTCAATTTAGTTGGTGGAAAAGATGTGCTTAAGAGCATCCACAATCATCGATCAAATTGACGATTAAAGATTACATTTGATCGATGATCGCTGAAAAACAGCCATAGCCGTGCGATTATATTTGGATTATAATCGTTGAAAATCACTGTTCAGGATTAAAAGAAGTCGCTGATCGTCGACTAAAAATTATAGTCGAGCGAAGCACTATCATCTCGTTTGTGAATAAACGACGGCCCAAGATTTCGCTTAAAAACACGGGCGTTGTGCTGGGGTACCGTCTCGACTGGGCGAAGTGCTGGGGTACCGTCTCGAATTGGGCGAAGTGCTGGGGTACCGTCTCAACTTGGGCGAAGTGCTGGGGTACCGTCTCGAATTGGGCGAAGTGCTGGGGTATCGTCTCGATTTGGGCGAAATGCTGGGGTACCGTCTTAACTTGGGCGAAGTGCTGGGGTACCGGTACCGTTTCGAATTTGGCGGAAAACTAGGGTACCGTCTCGACTTGGGCGAAATGCTGGGGTACCGTCTCGACTTGGGCGAAACTCTGGGATCCCGCTTAGTGTGTGGGCGGGAGCTTGGGATTTCGCTTGGTTTTTTTTTTATAGGCGGTAGAGCAGCATCTCGCTTGGACCAGGCGAAGCTTCATGTTCTCGTCCGTCTTCTCAAACGATGCGCTAACACTTCGCTTACGTGAATGCGAATTCCTAGTGTTTCGCTTGACTATCTACCGTTGTTTTTGAGACGGAGTAAAGATCAAATTTTTTGATCTTTGATCTTTTCTTTTGATCGCACGATTGTGGATGCCCTAAGAGAGGTAATAATAGAGATCAGAGATGTCTTTATCTCAGCACTGAATTATTTGTAGTCGACCATTATAAGACCTAACAAAGACCACGTTCACTCTAGTAGTTGTCACCAAATTTTGATAACCTTTTGAGTAATCAAAATTGATTACATAACTAATTTTAGTCTTAATTGTGACTGCAATCGATTTATAAATTATTGATAAAAACAAAGTTAGTTTAATAGTTTTAAGAGTACATTATCTACTACCCAGTAATGCTACTGAGGGCCAGTGTTACTAGCCCTCGATCAAAAATGTTCGAGCGCGAATAGAAAATTTTCTAAAAAATACATAATCAAAAAGCTATGGAATAAAATAACATAAAGTTTATATCGCGTAATAATCGAAAAATGTTTTAGGAAAATAAAAAATGATGGAATGGCATCCTTTCTTCAACTTCCAACAAATGCACACATAAATGGAATGAATGAATCACCTAAAACTTGAAAATGACCAGGACAACCTTACTAATTTTTTATAAAACTCAATAAATGGTTAAAGAAAAATCTAATTGAGACGAATTGAATAATTAAATAAGATTGAATGGATTAAAAAAAAGAAAGAAAAAAGAATCTTACCTTTCCAATTTCCTCCCAAAGGGATTGATTGAAAGAAGCAGCAGTAGTAATGACTTGTGGGAAACTAGTAGCAGCAGAGAATTGAGGATTAAATTTAGTACCAGGGCCAACATTAGAGACACCATGAAGAGCTTCAGACCACCATTCATAACCTTGAATACCAAGTCTAGAAACAGGAGCAGCATTATTAACTAATAGTCCTACCTTTTCATGTAATGTTAAACGTTCAATGAAATCTCTAACTCTATATTGTATGGGTAGATTTGTCTTACAAAATGGATAGTTTTTTGTGTTTGAATCTCTTGGGTTACAAGCAAATGGTATTCTTGATGATTCTACTGCTATTACTAGTAGTAGTGTGAGAAAGAGTGGAATAAGATTGGTGCCCATTTTTAGAAAGAGAGGGAGAGAAATGAGTTTTGTGTTGGGGAGGGAAAGCAAATGAGTTTATATACGATGTCATAAAGAGAGATTGTATGAGTGTTGTTTTAGGATTCATGATGTAAATACCGTTTGATGATTGGATCTCCACGTATTTAGTTTTTTTTTTTTGACTGAAAACCGAAATTTATTTATAGAAAAGAGAGCTACATAGGTCTACAGTTAACTGGGTATGGAAAGGAGAAGGATCATTCCAACTCTTTCCTACCCTCTCTGAACGAGCTAGATTAGCTATAGTGTCCGTTATCTTGTTTTCTTTTCTATGAATGAAAGTTAAGTTACAACGAGGAAATAAACTTAAAAGTCTTTTACAATTAAGAATTAAAGCATGGCAAGACCAAGGGCTAGAAGTCGAGATGCCGTTCACGTCATCGATTAGCGACTTTGCATCTCCCCGAAACAAAATTTGACTCCATCCTTGTTCTTTTGCCCAGATAGATGATTCTCTTAAAGCCATGGCTTCCGCTTGATGACTAGATCCGACCCTGGCCACCTTTGAGAAACCTGCTATAAAAGAGCCCTTTGAAGTTCGGGCTACTGCTCAATATCCCGCTACATAGTCAGAAACAGAATAAGACCCATCAAAATTTATTATAACATAATCAAGATTTTTTGATGCCCAGTTGGAGACGGAGCCTTGTTCGGATGCTATGGCCTTTCTAGTATGTTGCATTTGGTTGAAATGTATTTGTAAGGATGATTCTGGTGTATTTATAGATGGATACCGCACTTGGTTTGCTGGGACATGATTGGTTACTGTGCTGGATATGGTTGTGGTTTGGGGTTGATAATATTGTATTTGGCGATTTCCGTTTCCTATCGAGAGGATTCTATGTGTGCCGTTTGGCTGGATAGTGCACTTTGGACTGTTGGAAATTTGATTGGAGAGAGAACTTGGACTAATTTGGTCCGTATTGGTGGGATTCAAGGTTTGGATTTGGGGGGAACCCGTAGTGTTGGCTATGGTACAGAGGACCGTGGTGGGATTGGGTCTTACTTTGTCGAAAATAATGTCACACCTATGTCTCCAAATCCTCCAAAGAATATGAGCGATATAAGCAATCAGAGTTGTATCTTTGAAGGATATAAGGGTGTTAGGTTTTTGCCATGATTTTATCCACTCAGAGACGCAGTTATAGGTCAACATATTAGTATACAAAGTCGGCCAAAGAGTTTGCCAGACTTTTTTAGCGAGGTCACAATGTATAAACAGATGAGTACTAGTCTCTTTGTGCTTATTACAGGCAGAGCACATTTGGTCCATAACATCCATATGTTTAAAAATTTTACTTCTGGTTTTTAACGTTTGTTTCACGATTTTCCAAATGAGGAGGTTTATTCTATTTGGGGTTTTGATTTTCCAGATGTTCTTCCAGACCCCGGGATCAACTTGACTGATTCTGGCTGGTGGGATGGAGTTTTGAACTAATTTTTTATAGGTGGAAGCAACAGAGAAAGACCCATTTGTAGTGATACCCCAACCCATCTTGTCCCGGGCTCCGAGGAGAAGAGGAATGGTCATTATTTCATCACTTTGGATTCTGGTAAACATGTTCCTGATTGTCGAAATTTTCCAGGAGTTGGATTCATGGTCAATGATCTCACAAACCCTAGTGAGGCCAGAATTTTTTTGGTTTTCGGTCACTTCGTTGGGTTTCATACTTTTTAGCCAATTGTGGTCCCAAATTTTGACATTAGTGCCATCTCCGATAGACCAAAAATGGTATTCCCAAATGGTATTTATGCCTTTTAGGATACCCCTCCAGATCCAGGTATCTCTAGAGTGTTTTTGGACGGTTAAAGGGTTGGAGTTAGGGAAGTAGCGAGCTTTTAAGACTTTTGCCCAGAGATCGGATTCATTGTGGATTAATCTCCAAGCCAGTTTTGTAAGCATCGCTTCATTGAACAAATTTAGATTTTTAAAACCTAGGCCACCCATACTCTTTGGTTGGCAGAGGGAGTCCCACGCCTCCATAGAGTGACCCCTAACATTGCTTTTGCCAGTGTTCCAATAGTTCCTTTGGATTTTGTCCATGGAATTAATTGATTTTTTTGGGATAGCTAGGCATCCCATCTGGTAGTTAGGAAGAGTATTTATGACGATTGGATCATGGTGGCTCTTCCTACTTGAGATAGCAATTTAGAGTGCCAACCTTGTAATCTGAGCTCCATGCTCTTTAGGATGGACTGGAACGTTAAAGTTCTAGATCTTTTCCTGAAAAGAAGAAACCCTAGATATTTCTCTTCAGCCGTCATACTGGGCATATCAAGCCAGTCTCCTAGCATGTCTTGGGCCCCCTCTTCAATATTTTTGCTACAAAAAAACCCCGATTTATTAAAGTTTATGCATTGACCACTGGATTGACTGAATTCAGCTAGAATGGATAAAAGGTTGTTTACTTCCTCCTGATTTGCCTTGATGAAGATCAGGCAGTCATCTGCAAAAAGGAGATGAGAGACAGGAGGGCCAGACATAGAATTTTTCATCCCACTAATAAAACACATGTCAATTTGCACTGTCAATCATTTTGGTTAACGCCTCCATGCATATAATGAAGAGGTACGGGGAAAGAGGGTCCCCTTGTCTTAGGCCTCTGGTGGGTTTGAAAAATTTGCATGGCATTCCATTTAGGATAATGGAATGGGTTGCAGTGGAAATACATTGATTTATAAGGCTACACCATTTTTCCGAAAACCCCATTTTTCCCATGATAGCTAGGATAAAGGACCATTCTATCCTGTCAAAGGCTTTACTCATATCAAGTTTTATTCCTAGTCTGCCTGAGGTACCTGTTTTCCTCTTCATTGCCTCGACCACTTCTTGGGCGATGATGACATTGTCATGGATGTTTCTGGTAGGTATGAAAGCCGATTGGGCTGGGGAAATGATTCTGTTAAGGATAGTTTTTAAACGGTTGGCTAGAATCTTGGATATTATTTTATAGATGGTGTTACAGAGGCTAATGGGTCTGAAATCAGCTGGAGTTTGAGGGGATTTTGTTTTGGGAATAAGAGAAATGTAGGTGTTATTGAGCTCTTTTAGAATGAATCCAGCTTTGAAGAAAGCTTTGGTTGCTTTTATGACATCCTCTCCTACAATTTCCCAGTTGTGCTGGTTGAATCTAGCTTGGAACCCATCCGGCCCGGGAGCTTTCCAAGGTTTCATACTATTTGCCACATCTTTTATTTCCTCCGAGGACGGGACCTTAGTGAGGTGAACATTTTCCTGATTGTTGATAACCGGTTTGAAGAGATGGACAATATTTGGGTCTATGATGTTATGACTTGTAGAGCTTATTTCCTCGAAGTGAGAGGTTAGGAGGTCCTCCAGATCCTCTCTTTTTGTGATCCACTGATCATTTCTATTTTTTAGACTCACAATGTTGTTCGTTTTTTTCCTATGATTAGTGATGGAATGGAAAAGCTTTGTGTTTCTGTCAGCATCTTTGATAAAATATTCCCTTGATTTCTGAATCCAGAAGCTTTCTTGGATATTATACCAATGTTCGAGCTCTTTTTCAAGGGATTTCTTAATTTTCCTTTCACTATCTCTAGTGTTGTCAGCTAGGGGCAAAAGTTTTTCCCCTAAGGCCTCAATTTTCCCCTCAATTTTTCCAAAAGATATTTTTTTCCATCTCTGAAGGGCTTTTTTAGTGTTTTTTAACTTGTTGATTAGGGTATACTGCTCTGAGCCCTGATCGGAGGAGTGCCAACTCTCGGATATTATAGTTTTACAGGAATCAACTTTCTGCCAGCACTCATAAAACTTGAAGTAAGTCTTAAACTTATTTTGTTTTACCTCCGTTTCTAGAATTATAGGATTGTGATCCGAACCTATGCAAGGCAAGCTTCGAATGATGGATGTTGGGAACTGAGATTCCCATTCCTGATTAACCAGACCCCTATCAAGTCTTTTAAGGATCAGATTCTCGTTCTCCCTATTGTTGGACCAGGTATATTTTGGACCAGAGTATTTTAATTCGATAAGCCCCGCAGACTGGATAATCTCGGAAGATGGGTTAGACGGGGTTTCCGATTCTTCCGTTTGGTTGCTTGCGTCTTCCGAAGACAAAGCTATATTGAGATCTCCCAAGATAATCCAGGGATACTCGATGTCTCTTCTCATTTCCAAAATATGTTCCCATTGGGCTTTTTTTGCTCCATAGTTGTTCTCCCCATATAAGCAAGTTATGAAGGTATCTTCCTCTCCTGGGTTAGTTTTTACTCTAAGATTCACCAGGTTTCTGACATGATAAGTTATTAAAATATCTAGGTTGTCCTTCCACATGAGAGCTAGTCCTCCTGAGAGGCCTTGCGAGGACTGGGCCCAGGTATTTGGATAACTATATGTCCTAAGGTGGTTTAGAGTTTTTTCCTTGGTGGTTTTGGTTTCGGATAAGAAGATGATATCCGGGTTAACTTGCCTGATAGAGTTTTTTAGATGTTGTTTGGTTTTAATCCCTACTATGCCACGGCAGTTCCATGAGAGAATTTTCATTTGGGATTTTTTGGGGAGATTTTTGGCTATCCGAGATCTTTTTTTGATGAATTTTTTTAATGGACCTGGTTTTAACATAAGGTATATGGGTGCTAGTCCCTATTGGCCTGTTGTTTGTTTTTTGAATATCCCACTTATGGGAATACAGACAACAAGTTGTCTGTAATTTTCGAATGGGTCTATCCAAATGCCTTAGGTGATTCCTGATCCTATGAACAATTTTATTATAATTCCTATTGTGGTTCTCATTTCCATTGGGTTGAGACGGAATGGTCCAATTTTGGGACAAATTTGGACTTTGGTTGAGCAAGTGGTGTTGATGGTGGTGGCCTGATCTTGATCGTGGGCTTGAGAGTGAGGCCTTGTATTTGTTTCCTTTGGCTTGGGTTGGCAGGTAGTGGACCGGCTTGTATCACTGAGCAAAGGGATCGAGCTGCTGGTGGAGAGTTGACTTAACTTGGTTATGTAAGTTTTGTTTCTGAAGCCTGCAGGTTGAATTTCATTGCTAGTTGTTGCCTGGGTATGGAAATTGGCTTGAAATTGAGGATTGATTTTGGATGACTGAGTTGGGTGAGCTTTTGAACCAAAGATGTTCTGGTGGTGGAATTTGCCTTTAATGGGCAGGATTAGTTTGGTGTGATGAATCTGGGCCTTGCTGGAGTTATTTGGGCTCGGATGGTAGTGACTGAGGCTTTTGCTTATGGACTCATGAGTGTTGATTTTACTATAATGAAGCTTGTTGGGAATTTCTTTTTTCTGGTTAAGGAGATTCTGGAACTTCCAGATCTTTTGATGCTGTTTTGTGTTTCTGGAGAGGTGAGAACTAATGAAGGCAGGGACACATATGTCCCAGGAGATATTGACACATTTTATACCCAAGAGGGTTGATATTGGATTTTCAGGAATTAAGCATACATGTTTGATGACAGAACAGGACTCTAGTCTAGTAACATAAAACAGCAAAGTAATTTGTTGTGCAGGTTTGGTAACAGAGAAACTTTCAATAAAACAGCAATGTAATTTGTTGAGCAGGTTAAAATACGAATTTAGAGAGAAAAGGGGAGTTACCTGCTTTATGTTGCTGCTGGGCTGGATCAATAAGGTAGCATCTCCATGATCAGTCAGTATGAATGTTTCCCCTTCATTGTTGTCAGGAGCTAGCTGAGAAGAGTTGCTGGGAGTTGACATATTTGCAGGGTTTCTCTGCCTCTTGTTGTTCCTGGGTTCTTGGCTGAGGTTCCAGTCATCAACCAGGTTTGGGTGTGTGTTGTGACTTGTTGGTTCAGGAAGATTTGGGTTAGTCTGGGTAGTGTTTTCCTTTGCAGTTGAGATAGCCAGGCTGGCTAGACTTGAGTTGAGAAGAGGGATTGAGAAACCAGTTTTGGGTATTTGAAAAGGGGGTGCAATTGGGTTGGGGTCTCTGTAGCTTGATCTCTCAGTGGATCTGTAGGGGTACCAGGTGAGGGGAATGGTGTTGGTGATTTTGGGTTTGAAGATATGAATTATCTTGGCTTCTTCTTGCACTTTTTTTGATCTTTCCACACACAAATCTTGACTATGGTTTATATGAAAGCAGGCAGTGCACAAAGATTTGGGTTTACCTTTGAAGAAAAATTTCACCCATCCAGTGACTCCTGCTCCATTGCTTGCTGTGATGCCTTTAGGAATAGCATTGTTGACATCAACCTTTGTGAGGGCTTTGATTATGTTACCATGTGAGGGGTTTCCTGATGGGGGTTCCAGCATGATCACCTCTCCAACCAGATTTGCCATCTTAGTGGGTATTTTCCTGCCATAGAATTCAGTAGGCAGTTGACTGATGTGGTTCCAAAAGTGTTGGTACTGGAATGAGAGAGATTTCTTTTCAATTGTTGGGTTCCAAGGCTCCATCACCATCAGATGATCCATGAATGTCCATGGTCCTGATTGTATGACCTCCTGCACATCCTTGCTGTCCTCAAATCTACAGGTGAACAAGTTTTGCCCCTCTTTTCTGACTTGTTTTAGGTGAAACCTATTCCATTTCTTGTATATTTCTCCAGTAACTTCAAAAGTTTCCAGACTTTCCTCTGCATAAATTTTTCCAACTATTGAGTAGCTCCAGTTGATGTCTTCATTTTATTCTTCATTCTTATCACTTGAGATATTATGGTGCATTATGATCCTCTCATCTTCATCATCAGAAGAATTGGCAATGCCTTTGTCTTTTCCAGAACTACCAGGGGTATCAAACTTTTGGTTTTGATCATTTTTCATTGAAGAACCCTCTTTTGTTGTTGTTTCCTTGATCAGGACACCTTTGTTCTTTCTTCCAGTGAATTCCATTTGGGTGAGGTTTGTGGCTTGGTGATTGTATTGGCTCCTGACTCTTCTAGTGTAATGTTTGTGTGCTTTTAGTTTGTCTGACTGATGGAGGATGCAAAGAGCAAGGAGACTGTCAGTGTATGGGGGAGGCCACTTTATTTTGAATGAGAAGGTGTGGTTATTGTGATATGTAGTGTATGGTTGGGGGGTATAGGTTGTATTGTCTCTGTGAGGAGATGGGAGGTTTGCTTTTTTAAGGACTTGATGTGGCATGGTGTAGGGGTCAGGGTAGGGGAGTGGGTTAGTTTCAGACTGCTCAGAGGCAGAGCCTTGGTAGCAGAACTTTGAGGTGATGGGTTGGGGGCTAGAGAGGGTA
The DNA here is from genome assembly GCA_023531435.1 of Papaver californicum. Taxonomy (NCBI): domain Eukaryota; kingdom Viridiplantae; phylum Streptophyta; class Magnoliopsida; order Ranunculales; family Papaveraceae; genus Papaver; species Papaver californicum. Next base: position 4,546,931 of record JAJJMC010005943.1, on the reverse strand, counting down.
CAACTTGTAATGGAGTGGAGATTTGTGAAGATTGTTACCTGATTTAACTGCTGGATATTAGCTTCATACGAAGGGTGATTCATACATGTTGACATTTTAATGGAGCTTGTTCTAGCTTAGAGATTCAACCTGCAACACATACAGCAGAAAACTGGAATTAGTTAGCCATTAGAGAGGGAAAAATAAACTGATGACTAGACAGCAATATTTGGGGGTGGGATTGTAAAAGATGGAATGGATTAAATTTGAGGAATTTAGGGCATATTGAAAAGGGATTTTTTGGGGTGGGTTGATAGTGAGGGGAAATTTGAGATTTTAGGGCTTTGCAGAAAGAAATTGGTGTAAATTCGAAATTAGGGCATTCTTGGGTGAAATTGGGGAAAATAAAATTGGGGGGAATTGAATGCTAGGATTGAACTTATTTGAGGAGGGTACCTAGTTTAATTACTTCATCAACAGCTAGAGATTCTAACTTGCGATCCTCATTTAATTTTCAATAAAACATGAGAACTTGTTTAAGACATCAAGAACAATAAAAACCCTTGGGGGAAACTAATGCAGGACTCCTTATTTCTTCATTTTGTTGTTGTTGAGCATTGATTTCCTTACTCCGCATCCTTCATTGCAGTTGTCTACTTTGTATTGACTTTTTTCCTTCTAGTTTTGTGAAGAAATTTTTTGACTCGGTAATGGAGATTTGGTTTACTGGGTTGACTCTTTGACCGATTTTCGGACACTCTCTCTCATTTTCTTGATTGTTATTGATATGAAAAGATTTTCTCCACGTATTTAGTTGAACTGTGTTAAAGTAGACAGTTTAGAGAGACAGAGAGAAAGAGAGTGTCATATAGTGATGGGGGTGTGGTCAAGTGTTGGTGTGCTATTTTGCCTGTAGAGAGACTCAGAGAGTAGCGGCGAGTGATAAGCTGATAAGAGGGGTGTTGTGAATAACACGTACTAATCCTTAAAAGAGAAAGAAAAAAATAAACAAAAATTATCGGAGTCATATAACACAAAAGATTAATGATGATCCTTGGACAGAAATCAAATACAATATAGATCATGAATCTCAAATTCAGATTATTAAAAAATATGTATATTTGTTCTCGATTAGTTCAATACACTTTACAATGTCTACAAATATAAATTACAAAAATGCGACAACAGTGAATGTGATAATCTATTGATGATTGCACATAGTCTGGGTCTCATAATTAGTAACTTGGATTAGTCTGGGTCTTACAATTAGTAACTTGGATTGTTTGTTGTTTGAGAGAGAGAAGAAGAGCTGCTTAATTAGGTGAAAGGGAGTTGAAAACAGTAATGTTCATCACGAGGGTTTAAACACACACACTTTATTGAATATTAGCAAGATATGGCAAAATATGGGATTATCTATCATATCTCCAGGTCAATATCCAGAAGATCTCCAGGACTTTTAGTTTCTGTTTTAGAAGGATACAGGATATATTGTGTTTAAACCAATATATCTAGTTTCTTTTCCATGTACTTCTTTTGTCTTTATAGGCTTTCCTCTCCGGTTGTAATAGTTAAGAAGAGCATCAATAAAATGTGAACCATTTCTCCATGGTATCAGAGCAGGTTCTACCTAGCTCAAAACAAATCAAGGAAATCAAAAACTAAACCCATGGCCAATGAAACCAGGCAAGCAACAAGAACTGATGGTTCTGACCAGAGTTCACACTACTACCTACACCCATCATATTATCCTAGGCAAATGCATGTCAATGACCTCTTAACTGACAACAATTACTTGGATTGGGTTCAAGAAATGGAAAATTTTCTGTTTGCTAAAAAAATAAGATTGGATTTGTAGATGGCAGCATCAAAAATCCGGAAGAAACAAGTGCCAATCACATGGCTTGGAAGCGATGTGATGCCATGATTAAAGGATGGCTCACTACAGCCATGGAGAAAGAAATCCGACCAAGTGTCAAGTATACCAATACTGCTGCGGAAATATGGTCAGATCTTCGAGAGAGATTCGGCAAAGAAAGTGCACCTTGTGCATATGAGTTGAAGCAGTCTATCTCCAACACAAGACAAGAAGGGATGACAGTTTCAGCTTATTACACAAAATTGAGAGGTCTTTGGGATGAAATCCAGGCCTTCCTCCCCACCCCTAAATGCACCTGTAATGGTTGTGTTTGTGACATTGGAAAGTCTCTCAGAGAATATCAAGAGAAGGAGAGGCTGTACACTTTTCTCATGGGTCTAGACAACGAGTTTTCCATTCTTAGAAATCGGATTCTGTCTATATAAACAACCCCAACTCTGTCCAATGCCTATCACTTGGTGGCTGAGGATGAACAACAGAGAAACATTACCAATCCCGGGAGAAGATTTATTCAGGAAACTGCTGCTTTCCAGTTCTCTGCCAGGCGTAACTATGTGCATGTATCCCAAGCTACAGCCAATCACAACGCTGTTTCTGCTGGAAGTATTCGGAAGGAGGTTGGCGCCGCTGTTAAGCAAACTGAACACTGCGATTTCTGAGATAGAAAACGCCACAGCAGAGAAGGGTGCTTCAAGTTGATAGGGTATCCTGAATGGTGGCCGTCCAGCAATCCTGACCGCATACATTCCAAATCCAGGCCACGAGCTGCTTGTGCTGAGCTTGCCGGCGATTCAACAGAAACAACAAAGCCGTGTACCGAGTTGGGAGATCTGAAACTGACAAAAGAACAATACCATCAATTTCAGAAACACATCTGCCTTGAAGAGAAGTCAGTGAATGATACTCCACACAGCGCTAACATGACAGGTAAGACTAACCATACAAATGAATGGATTGTAGATTCGGGTTGCACTGAAACATGACAAACAAGACAGATATTCTAGAAGATAGAATCATCTCTGTAGATGAAGCTCCTGTCGTCATTCCTAACGGAGAAATCGTGCCAGTTCAGGGAACGGGCAATCATACCTTGAGCAATGGAAAAAAAAAGTGAAAGGAGTCCTACACGTTCCAAGATTTACTTGCAACCTCTTATCAGTCAGCAAACTCACAAAAGATTTAAAGTGTTCTGTACCCTTTTTCCCTGATTTCTTTATCATGCAGGACCTGCGTTCGAGAAGGTTGATCGAAGTGGGTAGGTGCAAAAATGGTCTGTATCACATGGGGATTTTCGGAAGTGATAGAAAGGCTTTAATCACAGTAGTGGATGCGTGGCACAAAAGACTGGGTCATGCTGGTGATGGAAAGCTCTCTCAAATCAGTTTTCTGAATAATGTTTCCTTCAAAAACAATGATGTTATTTGTGATTCTTGTGTTAAATCTAAAATGACAAGACAACCTTTCCCTATCAGTACTACTAAAACGAATGGATGTTTTGAGTTAATACATTGCGACATATGGGGAAAATATCGAACTCTTTCCTTCACTAAAGCAAGCTACTTCTTCACTATAGTCGATGACTACAGTAGGGCAGTTTGGGTCTTTCTCCTGAAACACAAGTATCAAGCAAGCATGTATTTAATTGGTTTTCACAGAATGATTAAAACACAATTTGAGAGAAATATTAAGAGAATAAGATGCGACAATTGAGGGGAATTTACTTCGAACCAGATGATGGACTTCTATGCCGAGCAAGGGATCATCTTAGAAACAACATGTCCACACACTCCACAACAAAATGGAGTCGTGGAACGGAAGCACAGACATTTACTCGAAACAGCTCGAGCACTCAAAATTGAGGCAAATCTCCCGATAAGATTTTGGGGTGAATGTATATTAACTGCTGCCTACATCATAAACAGTCTTCCCTCCAAAGTAACCGAAGACAAGACACCATATGAGCTTTTGTATAACCAAAGGCCCAGTTACGATCACATGAAGATTCTTGGTTGTATGGCCTACTTTCGAAATCTCGAAACCAAAGGTGACAAGTTTGAAATAAGAGGAAAACCAGGTGTCTTCATGGGCTACCCCAATAGCATTAAAGGTTACAAAATTTATGACCCAAGTACCGGCAAAATCATCGTGTCTAGAGATGTGAAATTTGCAGAGAATGTTTTTCCATTTGCGACAAATACACAGGAAATGAGGCGTGAAGAGGAAGATATTCTACAATATCCACCTGTGGTAGTTCAAAGCCCCGAAGACAATGAGATAAATGAAGCATACCATCTCAACAATTTTGAACAAGCCGAGGTGGAAGAATTCAGCCTTCACAGCCCAGTTGTACAAGAAAATAATGCTACTGAAGAAACAGGCTATCTTGAGCCCAGTCAAAATGAGAGTACTGAAGTCCAAGACAGAGATGTTGGGCCAGGGAGGGAGAAGCGGAATAAGTTCAGGCCTTCTCATCTCAACGACTACGACGTTCGACTTCCCCCATCCATAGACCATGCACAACCTTCCTCCAGTCAACGTCCCTCAACGGTATGTCCCCTAGCAAATTTCGTCTCTTACGACAAATTTTCTGACTCACACAAAGCTTTTTTGGCCGCCATCATCTCAAACGATGAGCTGAAAAGTTTTGGACAAGCAATGTAGGATAAAAACTGGAGAACTGCCATACAGAGAGAAATAGAGGCACACGAAGAAAGTGGAACTTGGACCATAGAAGACTTGCCAGATGGAAAACGAGTCATAGACTCAAAATGGGTTTAAAAGATAAAATACAAACCAAACGGTGAAATAGAAAGGTACAAAGCAAGACTTGTTGCAAAGGGCTATACCCAGATGGAGGGTGTCGATTACCACGACACTTTTGCGCCAGTGGATAAACTAGTCATAGTCAGAAGCTTGCTTGCAGTCGCAGTTAAGAGAGAATGGACCATTCACCAGCTGGACGTGAACAACGCCTTTTTACATGGGGATTTGAATGAGGAAGTCTACATGAAAATTCCACATGGTTACAACAAAGGGGGAGGAACAAAAGTATGCAGATTGAGGAAGTCGTTATACGGTCTGAAACAAGCCTCGAGGAACTGGTATCAAAAATTCACCTCCGCTCTTCTCGAACTTGATTTCAGACAGTCTTATGCGGATCACTCTCTTTTCACTTACAAAAGAGGTAAAATTTTCGTTGGTGCTCTCATTTACGTCGATGATGTTATTATTGTGGGAAATGACCAAGGCAAAATACAAGAGACAAAGATATATTTAGAATCAAGGATCTTGGGCCCCTAAAGTATTTTCTTGGAATCGAAGTTGCGCGTACGATAGACGGGTTGGTCCTAAGTCAGCGGAAATACACTCTAGACATTCTGAAAGACAGTGGAATGCTGGGGTGTAGACCATGTTCTTTCCCTATGGAGCAAAATCTGAAGCTTGAAAGCAACGATGAAGATGTTCGTGTGGATGCCAACAAATATAGACGACTAGTAGGAAGATTATTGTATCTCCAAGCCACGAGACCGGATCTTACTTACTCGGTAAATGTTCTAAGCCAATTCGTCTCAGATCCTTGACAGGGACATTGGGACGCTGCCATGAGAATCTTACGGTATCTAAAGGCTAGTCCAGGACAGGGAATTTTCTTTCCAAAGGATGGAGGAACCAAATTGGTTACTTACTGCGATGCCGACTGGATAGGATGTCCTCTCACGAGAAGGTCACGAACTGGATATCTTCTACTCCTAGGGGGAGCGCCAGTCTCTTAGAAGTCAAAGAAGCAATCCGTCGTTTTGCGCTCCTCGGCCGAAGCCGAATACCGAGCCATGGCGACCACCACTAGTGAGATTCTATGGATGCGATGGCTCCTAAAAGGACTTGAGGTAGAACAAAATGGACCTACGCCTCTTTATTGTGACAACCAAGCAGCTAGACATATCGCAAACAACCCAGTGTTTCACGAACGAACTAAGCATGTGGAAATGGATTGCCATTTCGTCAAAGAGCGAGTTGAGTCAAGGGAAATAGAGCCACTCTATGTCAACAACAAGATGCAAGTGGACGATCTCTTCACCAAAACACTAGGGTCTCGGCAACTCGAATTCCTACTTGTCATGCTGGGCATGCAAAACCTACATGCTCCATCTTGAGGGGGAGTATTGAATATTAGCAAGATATGGCAAGATATGGGATTATCTATCTCCAGGTCAATATCCAGAAGATCTCCAGGACTTTCAGTTTCTGTTTTAGAAGGATACAGGATATATTGTGTTTAAACCAATATATCTAGTTTCCTTTACATGTACTTCTTTTGCCTTTATAGGCTTTTCCTCTCCGGTTGTAATAGTTAAAAAGAGCATCAATAAAATCTGAACCATTTCTACACACTTGACTATTACAGTCTACAGAGGCTGCTGCTTCAATTTCCTGAGATATACAGTACAGGGTTACTGTGTACGAAGTTGATGTGGAAAATGGGTCCATCAGTATAGTAACTGGATAAACAGATAAGGTATATTAGATGATGACAAAGATCATCTTATGATGATGACCTGTAAAATCTGAAAAAGGAAAAAAAATGGAATAAAATTGATGGGTATATTCTAATTAAGTGACGAAAAGGCCTTTGAAAAACTGAATAAATTGACAAACAGTACCGGTGAGCTCATCATGTTCATATGGTGTTAGCTAGGGGAGAAAAGTCATGGATGGCTCAACTAACCATAGGCAGCATGTCTCAATTTTATGGTACTAAAACTCACCTAAGTTGCTTTCTGTTTTTATCTTAAGAGGTTAAGTGAATTAGTATTTCTTCTATTTTAAAATGATAGATTTGTTTGGTTTAGTATAAAAAATAATAAAATTAATTATTTGGATTATTTTTTTATATTTTTTATTTATTTGTCTTTTGAAATAAATAGTCTTTCTGTATTTAAATAATAAAAACATGAGAGAAATATGAGAAAGAAATAGTCTCTATGTGAAAAAAGTAATAATCTTAAAACAGTTGACATTCTATTTATGAAAATAAACTTATGTTTTTAACATATCCATTTATAGTAGTTTTATTTATCATTTTGAAAAAGTCGACTATACCTAGAAATGGAACCAAAAAATCTCACACTTCATTTGGAAAGGGCTCTTAGATGCGAGGTCCCTTGGCGTGGATTTAAGAAAATATTGTCACCGATCCAGCCATTTTACACGAAACCGAGGGAGTAACAATAACTTCATAACCTAAATAAATTTAAATTACAACGACTTCAAACATGAAAAACCCATAACTAATGGAGTTAGGTCATATCATCTGAGTTAATCATACATATGAATTTTTCTAGGATTCATTGTTGGATGTAATTTAGGGTCTGAACTATGAAGGTGTTAAGTGAGCAATTAATTGGTTTAATAATCCTTAAATTTGTTTTTATGAGTGTAGAAAACAGCTAAAATAAGGTATTTTTCTAAAACCCAAAAATTAAAAATATACTTTTCTAATATCCAATTTGGATATTCTACCCAAAATTTTATATTTTCCTACAACTGATTTTTTTAAAAGCTTACCAAAATATCCTTATTAAAAAGACATCATCCACATTCCACAGTATCCAGTTTTTTTCACTCTCTCCAAATCAAAGTTCCTCATATAAATCTTTACTCTCTCCCAACAATCACTTGACAACTTAACACTTTAGCATGTACGATTGCCATGTAATCCACTACCTAAACAAGTAAACAACTACAAATTCGGCACATTGAAGCCATGTTAGTATCTCCAATCTTTTACTATAACCAATTTGAACCAATATTTGATAGACCCACTTTAGAAACCGTTCAAACACAGGATTATATCAACTTGGTACCCGATTTGATCAAGCTTTTTACGTTATTTTGGGTGTTTAGGAGGCCAACCAAGTTGTTGGAAGAATCATGAGTTTCACAAGTACACTTACAGTTAATTAGTCAAAATGAACTAATATCACTGGTTGAATCAAATATTATATAGGTAGTTATTACTAAGAAAAAATAGAATGATTTATGAATTGTGTTTATTAAATGACTATACAAATAAATTTTATAAACTTAATCGTGGTATTTTTGGTGGTAGAAATTGGGAAGAATCTTTGAGATAACATAGAGGATTAGTATGAATGAAAAAAATTGGATTCATCCAATTATAAATAAGAATATAAAAGATAAATCTTAGTTTAAAGTAGGATGTATCCAGTTTTGCTCTGGCTATAATTTTTTAAATAAATTTTTCTATCTTAGTTTAAAGAAAGATGTATCTAGTTTTATCCTAGCTATTTTTCGAATAAATTTTTCAATCTTAATTTAAACATGATTTATCTATTTTTATCCTAACTATTTTTTGAATAAATTTTATATCTTAGTTTAAACCAGGATGCATCCAGTTTCATCCTGGCTATTTCTTGAATAATTATTTCTATGTTAGTTCAAACTAAGATGCAACCAGTTTCATCCATCTTTACACAAGAAAAGAAAACAGATAAAATTTCATTCATCTCGTAAAATCATTCATCTCGAAAATTTCAGGTTTAAAACAGATGATACCAGTTTCATCCATATTTACGGAAGAAAAAAAACAGATTAAAATTTTATTCATCTCATAAAATCATTTATCTCAAAAATTTTAGGTTTAAAACAGGATGCAACCAGTTTTATCCATGTTTACACAAGAAGAAAAAAAAATAGATAAAATTTCATTCATCTCGTAAAATCATTCATCTCAAAAATTACAGGTTTAAAACAGGATGATACCAGTTTCATCCATGTTTATGGAAGAAAAAAAACAGATTAAGATTTTAGTCATCTCAAAAATTTCAGGTTTAAAACAGGATGATACCAGTTTCATCCATGTTTACGAAAGAAAAAAAATTCATCTCATAAATTTCAGGTAGTTACGATCAATGCATGTGAAATTAATGAGTTCATAAAATAAAATCAAACAAATAATTAAGGTTAGAAAACTTGTGATTGTTAGTCTTGTGAAATTAATGGATACAAAATCCAAATTTTTTTAGTTTTAATGAATTTGTAAAATCTCCGTTTTAATTAGGGCATCTAGAGGTGTTTGTGGTGGAGAAGATGGTGGTGTTTGTGGTGGAGGAGATGGTGGTGATATTGGTGTCGATGATCATAGATAACGATGATGATTCCGATAATGATGGTGGTGTTTTGTTTTGACGGAGACGGTAGAGTATGCTGCCGTTAGTGGAAGAAGAGAAAATCGATGAGAAGGAAAAAATACGGGGATAGTTTTATCTACCCTAAAATAACATATCACCTATCCATTTTACCGAGCTAAATAATTTAACCGCTTAATATAACTAGTTTTTAATGATTTATGGGCATACGACCCATTTTTCTGGAATGGGGTGGTTATTACAATTTCTTGAGGCTGGATGTATAACTAGTAATAATAATATTTAAATTTTTTTGGATCACCAGTTGAATTGTTCATGTGCATTGTACCAGTAGATTTAGGCTTGGAATCCCAGTTGCACCTGATTCTGAATTTTATATAAATGTGTAGAAGAAATGCAATTTAATTAATGTTGTGCATATTTTGTAATATTAGTATATGTTTGCTAGAGTTATGTTGCTATTTATATAACTCACGTTGGGTTTGATTTTGGGTATTGAAATCCAATTGGATAACAGACATACTCCCACTGTTCACTGATAAGTACAGACTAAAGATTATTTCTGTCTCTAACTAGCTAGCTCATAGGATCGTCATTTATTTTTTGCATTCCAAGGTATCCTCGTAAATCAGGAAAAAGATCTAAGCTTAGATTGGTCCTTACTGCACCTCTCAATGTGCTTGTGTTGCACGGTTCAACTTACTATTTCTTCGTTAATGATTGTTAATGATAAGATTAATTATCCTATTATTCATTGTTTGATGATTCAATTATTCTGTGACCAAGTGCTCTAGTATCAAGATTGTTTCTGCCGAATTTTTCTCATGGGCAAAAAATAACCAAAAATAATAATAAAAGATAAACGAAAATGAAATTAACACAAAGGATTTAACGTGGTTCGGTCATGATTAGCCTACATCCACGGGTAATGAAGTTGGAGTTTTTATTCATCTCTGGGTTACAGTTGAAAATGAAGCAGAGGAAGCCTCCATCGGGCCAAAAGTCTCCTTCTTCTTCTCTCTAAAATTGTATTTATAGGGATAAAATTGATGATAATTTTAGAAAGCCCTTCGCCACATGTCATCGCGTGTCGATGGAAGATTCTTCTAAGCTCGCCATGTGTCGTAGAGGATTCACCACGTTTCACCATGTGTCAACGGGATCCGCCACGTGTTCTTGACTTGATGCATCGGGATTGATGATGTCATTACGGGAAAATGATGACGTCGCTTCGGGACAAATTGGGGTTCGGTCCAAGTTGGGCATCGGACTTGATGACGTCACTTCGGGGAAATGATGACGTCACTTCGGGATCGGGACTTGATGACGTCACTTCGGAAAAATGATGACGTCACTTCGGGATCGGGACGTGATGATGACGTCGCTTCGGGACGTGATGACATCACTTCGGGACGTGATGACGTCGCTTCGGGATCGGGACGTGATGATGTCACTTCGGGCGAACATCATTTTGTCCCCAACAACTTGCCCCCTTTTCTTGAGAGTTGTTTGAAGAAAAACTCTTAAGAAAATTACTTCAGTTACTTCTTGCTTGGCCTTGTCACCATAAGAGTATGAACCTGATCCATTCGAAAATAGAATTTTGTTGCAAATACATAAGCACACATTAGCGTAATAATATCATTCCATGCGTTTTAACCAAAAATGATAAATTGATTAATAAACTATCTTTCATCCAATTATTGAATCTTGCAAAAATGTATAAGTCAATCAGGAATTCAAATTCAAAGTAGCAATCGGAACGGGTCACATGTCAGGTTATTCATTGGGCGTAATTTTCTTTATACGCGCCAAAGCCTATTTGCGCCAGACATTCCGATAATTGTGGTCGGTGGCATTTTAGCCTGTTCACCTTTCAATAAGAGTCCTCTTCATGACTTATACAAACAGAAATAATTAAAGCAAGAGAAAATTTTAGATCAAGAGAGATATGGGGTACTTAGCTCTTTGCGAGAGTCTTGCCGATTGATGTCACAAGTTGCAGTTTAACAGATAAAATATGTAGAGCCGCTGTATACAGCAAGGGACTGAAGCAATCTTTGGTTGCTGAGAAACCATCATGGAACCCTCTTTGACAGCATTAAAATATGATCCATTTCCATCTCTTCCACGTGGGTCTTGTCTATAACCCAGCTTCATCCCAATAGGATTCCTACTTGGTCGCTGATTATGCAAATTTGAATAGCATGACAGTAAATCCCTGAGTGAAGTACCAATGCCACTTGTGCGTTCCATTATAGTCCCCACCGGAAGAAAGAAAACTGAGTGTGAGAAAATTAAGAGGAACAAATATCCACTAGGAACGTGAACCCAAGCACCAGCGATCTGATATTAAAATGAGATAATAATAAGAAACGCGCCAGCACTCTTAACGATTGTCCACACATTTGATGCCAATGCACAGAATCTGCTCCAGTTTGCGGGAGCTTGATCCCGGGAAGAATTAGTTCGTGGTACATTAACAGAAGAACCACTAAATTGATGCTAGTTCGAGTATACCAAATACCAAAGAATAAAAAAATTTGCTCGTTTTTCATTTTTAACACAACGGTTTTGCGAGTAAATATGATTGGACGTTATTCTAATTAGACGTCTGTTATAAAACGCTATTGTAGAAGAACGTTAGGTGACACGGACGTTTCTCTAGTGGGACGTATGTTGTTGGACGCACATCTATGTAAGCGTCTCATATTCTGGAACCAGACGTATTTATAAATGAGCGTTTGCATTCTCGTACGCTTCCTTAATCAAACGTATGTTTAACGTCCACACAAGGTAGCGTCTGCTATCAAAGCCTAGTCATAGGAGAACGTATGTAAATTGAGCGTTGTCGTGTGTGGACGTTTACTCACAGACGTCCTTCTAATCAAACGCCAAAATCACAAACGCTGCTTTATAAGAACGCCCATATATGAAACGTTCCTTTACATGAACGTATTACTAACGCTCACTTAAGCCTAACCAGACACTCACCTAGTGCACTAAACGCTCACCTAGTGCACAACACTAAACGCTCACCTAGTGCACAGCACTAAACGCTCACCTAGTTTAATTAAACGCTCATCTAGTGCACAACACTAAACGCTCACTTACTCTATACACAGCACTAAACGCTCACTAAGCCTAACCAGATGCTCACTTACTCTAGACACAGCACTAAACGCTCACTTACTCTAGACACAACACTAACCAGACGCTCACTAACTAAACTAACGCTCACTTAAGAATTTAATTAAGCAACGCGTCTTCTTAAATGGACGTTTGATATATAGGCGTTTTCGTAAATGGACGTCTCAACCAGACGCTCTTCTTAGCTTGCGTTTGTTCTACCAGCGTTCTCCTAGTGAAGCGTTACTTCATACGCATTCTATAATGAGTGTCTCATCAAACGCTTCCCTTCCCCTGCGTCCGTGTTTCTAAACGCTTTCATAAGGGAACGTTTTTTGTTAACGCCCACGTACAAGAACGTGCGAGTATATATAAGTTTTGGAGAAAAAGTTCTCTGGAACAGTAGTTATACTCGCCTCAATCCTATATTTCCTCCTCCGTTGCGGTTGATTTTGGACGACCAAAAAATACATTTAATCTTTACTCTTTGGTCTACTCGCGCGCTGCAGTTGCTCTAAGTACTGTAATGGCCAATTCTAAACTAGTTTACTTTAGATATCAAGGATATGGTTTTGTTTATCAATCGATAGCTTCAAAATTATTAGTCAACTTAATGGATTTAGTTCTTTTGTTTACAAAGTTTTTTTTTAGCCAATACAAGCATGATCTAGAGGACAAATAATGCATCACTAACTCGTACCTGCAGTTGGACAACCCTAACAAACTAAAAAGACTTGCATCCTAACACTAACTTGTGTCCCTGACAAAGTCTTATTCTAATCACTAATTATCATGTCCCAACAAAACCCAGTCAAGAATAGAGTCGTTAGTCTCTTAATTGTCATCCTCCAAAACGTCACATTTTACTTTTATCCATATATATCTTCATTGATAATTCAAGTAACACATTTATCCCTTGCACACAATACGCGCATACTAATTCAACCATAACCTAACACTTAAGTATCAAAAAATAGAATTAGTTCGTATGCTACATTGTTATTGGCTAGCTGCTAGTAACTCGGATCATGCATCTAGAATTTATATCCTTGATTTTAAAACCCTCTTTTTTTTCTTGCAATTACTTAGAGGTAGGTATGACAAAAAAATAAAAGGTAGACTTGGCAACGGGTCGGATTAGGATTAACCAGCGGCGAATTACTGGGTTGTGGGTTGAATATGACCAACTCTAACCCGACCCGTTTTCTCTACGGGTCTATTTTTTAACCCTAATCCTAGGCGGGTCAACCCGTGTGGATCGGCGGTTGGCTCTGTAATTATATGATGTTACTGAATAATGGAAAAAAATCCACAGTTGATGAATGATTGTTGAGGTTTGTGTAACTACCGAAAATCTGATGGTCAAGGACCACCACAAATTCGATAGAACATCAAGAAGAATTTTGATGAAAATTCACATGCTAATTAAATACTTTTGTTAACAATTAGAAGGAAAATGAAGAAGTCTCTAAAAGAATGTCAAATGCATCACTAA